>JAWNLV010000120.1:2022500-2622500 GCA_035042125.1 Drosophila longiperda
GCGCTCATACTAACAAAGAAGCTTTGTAAAATGCGCTAAGCTCAAAAATTAATGAGTATGTTGCTGTTAATGATAAAAAAAAAATAAATAAAAACATGACAATTGATGGGAATTTTTAATAATCTGACAAACTGGAAGGAGGTTACCAGCAAGTACCTTCCACGTTCTATCTTTAAAATTATGGGATATGCGAACGTATATATTTATACCTACACAATTTTATTGGCAACTCCTTGCCAAATCTAGTGACTGAAGCCCTAAAATTGTGGTAGATATGTGGCCTTATCAAATTGCGATTATCGATTTTATCGATATTCAATCATTCCAGTCGGGTGGACTCCAATTTACACACTTTCTGTGACGCAGAAACAGGCCAAAAGTTTTAAGTTTGAAGATTCTCTAAGAGTGTCGAAAAAAGTTCCTATAAGTTAAATGCAATTCAAGTTCAAGTATAACTTGAATTAAAAAAACATGAGGTTAGTTGATGGATTTTTCATTTCGAAATTAAATAAACGTTTAGAGCTGCGACAGAAAGAACCGTTTAAGCAACAACTAAAATTAAAAATTCCTTCAAATGCATAGTATAATTTAGTGGGCCCGAAAATGTATGCTACATGTTTAGACATGTCATGCGAGGCAGAAATAAAAAAAATGTGTTTTGACTTTGCTGCTAATAAGACAAACAAAAAAAAACAACAATGCCAACAATGACAGAAACCACTTGACTTGTCATATCTGACATACACGCATACACACATAAATGTCGGAAGATTGCTTTAATGCTCTCTCAGCATTTTCTCCCTTGCTTCCTTGCTCCGTTTCTTTGTTTTTGTTTTTTCTTTTTGTTCTGTCAAACTCGGCTACACACAAGGCACAGAGCCAGACACACTTGCACTATAAGTTGCTTATTCCCTTTTCTCTTGCATATGCAGTTTGCAGTTTTCTTTATTATAACAACATATTAATTTACATAAAGCATTTCAGTAAAATTTGCTTGCGCATCTCTACTGACACAGACGCAGACAAGCATGAATACAAAGTCCGCGACGCTGGCTAATCAGACAAGCGTCTGGCCGAAAAATGAGTGCGATACTGTATATATATATATATATGTATATATAGAGTAAGAGAGAAACAGAGCATTAAGCCGGCAAAATGCTTGTAGACTTGCCAGCCCTATGGCAGTGTAGACTTAACGTATGTCCAAGAATAAAAAAAAAAATAAACATTGTGTAGAGATGATGCTGAAAACATTAAAGTGTGTTATTGTTGTGGCCGCTGCAGCTGTTCATAGCCAGTTGTTTGCAAAGCATTTGTGGAGACTTCTTGCTCGTTCAGTTTTCGCTCAAATAAATTCAGTCTGACACACACTTCATTCATTCGGCCAGTCAGTCAGTCAGTCAGTCAGTCACGCTGTCAGCGTACGAGGTGTACTATGACTATTTTAATGCCTGTTTCGCTGCTGGCAATGACACATGCGCATTGGAGTGCGGCATAGAAACGCACATGTGCGTCGCTGCCAGCGTCGACGTTATAGCCCTAGTCGCGCCGCGTCGTCATGCGACTTTAAAATTTGTGAATTAAAAGCACGCATACCCATTCACCCACACACACACACTTAGTTTACTAAATAAAGCAAATATTCCGTTACTTGTCAATTTTTTTTCTCGCTGTTCTGTTTTTTTTCTTTCTATTTTCCGACGAGTGTCTCAAAATACAATAACAACAATTTTGACGATGGCAAAAACTTTTCCTATTTCAAGGCAATAGTTGCAAAGTTTAGAAAACTTCGCATGTGAGCAATCCCCCCAATCTGCCACAATTTTTAAGGATGCTGAAAGGTGTGTTGGGTGTCACAGGCTGCCTCAAAAGTAATTTTCATTTGACATACAAATTTTAAGCATATATTTTTGAATGTTCTTTTTTAAATATAGAATCTGTGTTTATGTAGCTTAAGAGTTGCAATAACTTTAAATAAGTTTGCAAATAAATAAGTTTAAATGCTCGAAACAGTTCCTCATTGTAAACGTGTGTGTGCTTGAGATTGCTGGTGTGTAATGGTATAATTTTGAAAAAAAAAAATGGAAAAAGAATTAATAAATCAGTTATCGATTTGTATCGTTGGGATTGTTATCGAAATACTATCGAATTACTTAATAAAATGAACATTTTACTTTAGAAATCTATAACTCTATGAAGGACTGATAGACAGACGTAAATAGCTGGATTTCCACATTAAGAAAATACATATATATATAAATCGGAGTTGCTTCCTGTTTTGTTATATGCTTTTGCTCCACTTTTTTAAGGTGAATGGGATATCATGTTATGTAACAAAAATATGAAAGATCAAATGTGGTTTTGCAATTACTAATGATATTTAAAAGTTATTCTCGTTTTTTTTCTATATTTTTCGCTGTCTTAACTTGAAATCAAGTGAATTTTAATTTTTTAAATACTCGGAATTTGGAATATTCTGTACTGTCTGTCACTATTAATGGGGGTCATACAACACAGCTAATGTCGAGTAGAAAAGTACCTTTTTTATTGCATTTTGGTGAATCTTCATAGCAGTGCTTGCCACACGTACACACCAACACCCACACACACACAGAATAGCATTGTATTCGAAATTAAAGGCTTAAAGTGCGCACAGTGGGATGTGCAAGGCCAAATGAATATTTGAGTTATATATTTAAATTTAAATAATTCACTTAATTTTGTTATTAAATAAGACAACTTTTTATGGAAGATGTAGCATTATACAAGTGCTTCTTAAATTTAATTCAATATAATTTTTACTTCTTGTATTTTGAGCCGATTGACATTAAATAAATAAATATATGTAATGGAGTTTGTCAAGTAAAAAATAAATATAGTTAATCTTTATTTTTCACTCTTCAACTCTTTCAACACTATTGTAGTCGTTAAAGCTGCCCAAGGTCACAGGTATCAATTGGAATGAATGCAGTGCACACATTTCATTTGCACAAATCATCATTGGAAATCATGGCCACTGCGCCTGGGCTGTGTATGGCCATGCGAAACTGGCAATCGCTGTGCTGTGTGATTTGCATTTAAGACGCAAACAATGGCACATAGGCAAGGCAGGGAAAAACAAGAACAATAACAAAAAAAAAAAAAAAAATGAAATGTACTGTGAAAGTACAGTTATAAGCTCTACGGCTGCTTCCATTTGCCAGCTCACTATTCCTCCTCTCTCTTACACCCCCCCCCACCCACCGCCCTAAAACACGATCTATCTTTCACACTCCACTTTCGCTCGCTCGTTTTGTGCATGTTTCGATGCAGTTGCCTTCGCAGCTGACAAGTGATGAAACAAAAGCAGAAAAAAAAATAGTGTTGCCTACTTTTTGTGAGGAGAAGCAATGTATTTTTTCTTCTTTGCTTGGCATGTGCATGTGTATTATTGTTGTGGTTGTTGTTCTTGCTTATAGATAACACTATGTAATGACAAACGGAGATTTTTAGTGACTTTTTATGACTTATTCGCACGCTACCATACACACAAAGCAGCGACGACGCCAACTCGACTTTCAGCTGCGTCGAGCAAGGCCAAAAGTAGCAGCGCAGCAGCAGCAGCAGCTGCTAAGCAACACTTTTTCTCTTCCTATTCTATCCCTCTCTCTCTCTATCGCCCTCTCGCATAACCCAAAAAGCAGCCTGCCCAGCAATGCCTCTTGGCAATGCCCTTCAAGTGTTTGCTGTTGGCGAATATGAGATCTCTTTCTCTCCCTCTCTTTCTCTCTCTATATAAACATACGCAGCTGACTGAATGGGCGTATGTTGAAATGCTCTTGCTGTTGTTGTTTTCAACAACTTAAAGTGAACAGCTGTGTGGGCGTCTCGGCCAGTGTATGTTTGTGTGTGTTTTTAAGTGTATGTCTGCGCAAAAACGGCAATGTTTAATTAAAAGCGATAGCAACAAAAACGCAAAGCGTGAAACTCGTCACTGCCAAATGCAAATGGATGAAAATGCGACACAGAATTACACAAAAGGATGCCACATGCCACATGCCGCACGCCGCACGCCACATGCCACATGCCACATGTTACATGCCCCCCATGCAAACCACCCACCCACTCATCGAGCCACCGCACCACCGTTTGCAACTGTAATATGGAGTGTGCGTGTGTTGTTTTCTTCTACACACAATTTGATGCACCACAGAAAATGGCCTTGGAAATTATGAAATCAATATGCCGTCGCTCATTAATTCAATTTTGCTCAGTGCACTCCATAATGGAAAATGCACACTGCCCTGATGACCACAATAACCGTTACCAACAGGACAATGGCAATGACAATATATGCGCAATTAGTGAATGGAGAAATGCCAGTTGCCGATTTCTTTGTCTAAATGATTATTTTAAATGTTAAATGCGGCAATATAATTACAACAACATTACGTGTGTGTGTGTGCGTGTGTGTGTGTGTGTGTGTGTGTGTGTGTGTGTGTGTGTGTGTGTGTGTGTGTGTGTGTGTGTGTGTGTGTGTGTGTGTGTGTGTGTGTGTGTTTGTGTGTTTGTGTGTGTGCCTAAGTGTGTGTTTGTGTGTGTGCCTAAGTGTGTGTTTGTGTGTGTGCCTAAGTGTGTGTTTGTGTGTGACAAGCCTTTCATAATTATAGTAATGAGCTGCAGGCAATTTGCATAAATAGTTTTGTCAATTGAAATGTTAGCATTCATTTTAGCACTGCTCTTCTCAGCGCAAAAATAATTGTTTGTATAATCAATTTTATACAATGTGCAACATAATGCGTGCTTCATCTCCCAACACGTTGACCAAATAATTATCAACTAGTATAGCAAGTAGTATCGAATCAAAGCCAAAAATTTGAATTAAATTGAATTTCAAATAAAATGGAAAATTATATATAACATTTAAAATAAGAAATATTTGTACGATTTCTGGGGGCTTGTTAGCATATATATATAACAAAATATATATATGTATATTTACAGCAGTTTTTTGTATTTACTTTTTGTACTTTAAATTAAAAAATCCATAAAAGAAACCATTTTTTACAAACAAAAGCTATATATTTAAATAATTACAAAGACACGTCTAAGTGTATAATTGTGTGCGTGTGTGTGTGTGTGTGTGTGTGTGTGTGTGATGTGTGTATGTGTGTGTGTTTGTAGGGTGTTTAGTTTGTGGATTGGTTGTTTTGGTAAACGATAAGCGAGCAAAAAGTACTTTTCTAGGTGCTTCTGGGACGGTTGCTAACGCTTGCATAATTGAGAGGCGTTACAAACATATTTACCAACACACACACACACACAAACACACACATACACAAATACACATAAAACGACACTTGAAAGGGATGCGCACAAGCACACACACACACACACATACACTTATATACACTGGGGCATTGGCAACCCATCCGCACAGACGGCCCAAGGCACTTAGGGGCTAGCAGCAAAAAAAAAAAAAAAAAAAAAAAAGAGAGAATAAAAATCGAAAAAAAAAGCAAAAGCCAAATCTCACCGCTCACCGTTCGCCTCGTCCTTTCGGATCAGCTCCTTGGGGAGCAGACTATGTGTATGTGTGTGTGTGTGTGTATGTATGTGTGTGCTGGAATTGGAATACATGAAGCGTCATTGTTGCCGCTTTGGCTGCCAAATGGGCGAACATAATGAGGCGCCCACTTTTTTTTCGTTTTTTTTTTTTTTTTGCTCTGCAACATTTGTGTGACCCACACCCACATCCAGTGTCATAATGATGTGCCTCACTCGTAACACTCAGTTCATCACTGTATCTATCTATCTATCTATCTACCTGAATTTTGGTTATCTGAATCAAAATCTAAATCTGAATCTGACTTACCTTGCCTTGGGACGAGGATACGGTTGAGGCCGACGGTGTTTCGGAGGATTGTGCGCTTAGCGTTGATCGGTTACTGTTCGCTTGCATTGCGCCACCTCCCACCCACCTCGGCGTCGGCGTCGGCGTCCTTTTTGAATCCTTGCACAATCCTTGTGCACAATCAACTCGTTAAGTGTAACATTTTACACATCATTCATTTGGTTCACAATTAATTTTTTTATTTTTATTTTTTTTTAAGTTTTATTTTATATTATATTTATATATATTTGTATATATATATATATATTAAGTGGCGGCTCCGCGATCTGAAAATGAGAAGCAAATGTTGAGTCTCGACTGTATTTTATTCTTAATTAAGTTTTTTTATAAGCACTCAAAAAAAAAAAAATAATACTTTAAGGAAACATAACAGCGTGAAACGGATTTAGTAAAAATTTAATTATTATTGATTTCGTGGCAAATAATATTTAATTTTTGAGTTTACGTTCTGATTTCGAATCGGATATTTCGATTCAAATTTAACACAACGCGTCAAAGTAAACTTAATAACTGAATAGAAAACCTTTACAGATGAAAATATATTTCGTTAATACTAAAATTTAAATAAAAAAAAATTTAAATAAAATATTATATATATATATTTATTTATGCCCATATTTATTCAAATCTGTGAAAATAATAATACGTAAATTGTGTTAGATTAGACTAGATAAAGTAAAAATTTAATTAGTTTCACCTGAAAAAATCTTTATATCAATTATTCCTATGACTTTTTTTCCGTGGACATAATTTGTAATTCTAGAAACTCATGTGAAGTATGTATTAATTAAAATGAACATTTTTTTTTTTAATTTCTTCATTCTGGGAACTGCTGATAAATACATTTTCAAAAAAAATAATATTTGGATATGCTTTGAATGAAAACTGCTCTATGAAATATTTTCACAGAGAGATTAAAATAAGTTTCAACTTAAATAGGGATTATTTCCGCGTGATGCTGAAATGTATAAGTCAAAAATAAATAAAAATAATTCTAATGGTAGTTTTTATAGTTAGTTTAAGTACAAAATGTGAGAGAACAATAAATCTTTGAATATTCTACAAACTAAAACCTGGTATGAAGTTTGCTGTTTTCATTTTCAGGTTTATTTTTTATTCTTAAGTCATTTTTTTTTTTTTTTTTATTTAAGATTGTCAATCTTAATTTGAGATAAAAGCTCTTTTTCGTTTGGGGCATTTTACTTTAAAAATACGATTCTGTTTCAGGAATGCATTTGAAATCTATGACTGTCACTCCAGCTGCCACATAAGTGTGACCCATAATTGTCTCGACTGTCGAGAGTTGCTTGTCCGCTTGTCTTTGGTGCCCTAAAAGCCTGAGGGGCATGTTGTATGCAGCACGGCACGTTGCACATGAAAGCCCAAAAATGTTCGTGAACTGTGAAAAGGAAGCAATAAAAGTAAAAAATAAATAAAGAAAAAAAAAATACACATGCAACGAAATAATAAAAAAAAGAAAAGAAGGGCCGCTTCCTTGAAGCTGCCACAAATCAAAAGAAGTGGAAATAGAAAAAGAAAAGCGAATGCTGCTACTGCGCACCCATTGAGGCGCAAGCAGTTGGCTCTCAACAAAGGACAAAGCCCAATGTTCACAAGTAGGGCTAGGTCAAAATTGGCAACAAGGACATGTCAGCCAAGCCAAGCCAACACACACACACACATACACACAACCATATGGATAGACAGGCCTAAGCAATAATCGAGCCCTATATCATCCATCGGTTTTGTAACGCTACAAAAATAGTTGTCGGTTCGGTTCACGGTTCGAAGCAATTTTGCACAATTGGTTTTGGTTCTTTGAACCTTGTCTTACATACATCACTCGACGCTTATCGGTTTAAACCCGACCTGCTGGTGTTCCAACCAAAAATAATATACCTAATTTTAATCATACAAATACAAATGAGTAAAAAAAAACTTGTATTTCTATTTATTTTTAAGTATTATTTATAATTTAATTTAGATTTAAGCAAAAATAGGTCTTTAAATGAATTGACAAAAAAAACAAACTTTACTAAAAATAGGACACAAATATGTATTTTGAATATGATACTCAGAGGCGAAAAAAAAAACAAAAAATTTTTGATGATAATTCATTAGATAAGAGAGAAGAACCAACGCCCAGAACTCTTTACCAAGCATCCATTAATTAATGAATTAAATGCATACAAAATATAGAAGAAATAATACACTCATTATTTGAGATAGATGACAAAAATCCCCAACTAAATTAAGCTGAAAACGAATGCAGGCCGAGTGCTTTATTGTCTATTGGCCTAGATTTAAAGGCCATTTAAAATCGCTGGCGCAATGGATATGAAACATTTAGTGGCTTGCAACATCGAGTTCAAAACCTATAAAGCATCGTCTTATTGTGAAAGTCAACTTCAATCTATTTGCAATAATTATATTTGGCGTTAGTAGCGCCAGTGTGAGGAGTGTTCAAGAATTTGTGGATGAGCTAGCACCAAGTTCCACTCTCAATGCACACACTGACACAGACACAAGCACACAAAGCATACACAAGCAAACTAAAGAGGGACAGGCAGCAGCAGCAGCCGCAGCAGCAGCAGCAGCAGCAGCAGCCGCAGCATTATACTCAGCAGCAGCGACAATTTTATGCCAAGGGCAGCGGGCAGCCAAAGCACGTTTTGCGGCGCAGACATAACCTCAACTTCTTGCGCGCTGCTTACCACGCTGCCAGCGGCGAAGTCGACGTCGACGCATCGCTGCTGTTAAGGCAGCCATTTTATAGGCCAGGCAACAGCTTTGTGTGTGAATATATGTGCACACATACATGCATAAATGTACTGCTACTTTCGATTTTGAAAAATAAAGAGTATTATCGAAAATGGTGCAAGATCGTCACTTAAACTGCAAAATAGCAATAAATAATAATACAAATAATTTAAGTCTACGCATAAGCAAATCAGTTACAGTTATCAGTAAATATATATATATTTTTTGTACCTTTTATTTTTGTTTTTGTTTTTCGTGTTGTTAGAATTTTTTCTTTAAGTTATGTTGTATTGCTTTGCGATAGTTTTGTGCGTATCGTTTTGGTGTTTGGCTTCGGCTTCATCATCATCGTCGTCGTCATCATCATCATCTTCGACTAAGTCTAAGGAGGTTGGAGCCCTAAGAGCTAGTCATATTCTCTTTAAAATGTGTGTGTTGGATTTATTTATTTTATTTATTATTCTTTATACTACTTAATTTTTACTTATTTATTATATTTTTTGGTTGTGTTTTATTTGTGCGATTATTCAGCTTTATTATTTGGCCTCACATTTTCAAAGGCATTTGGCTTTTATTTGGCATACGAGGATTAAGGAGAGTTCCATGGACCAACAAAAAAAATGTAACACACTCTCGCCTACATATACACGGAAACCCTTACACACACACGCAATTGTACACACACACAGTCACAAAAACGCGCACGCAGCGAGCAAAAAAAAATCGAGTAACGACGGCGACGGCAACTGCGGCTGCGACGGCAACGCGTTTAGCACACAAAAAAAAAGGGCTTTGCAAATTTTATGAAAAAAATTATATTTTCGAATTTATTTTGTTGTTTTTTTCTCTCGATTGACGATGCAGCGGATGAGCGAATACAACCAAATTTTAGCAAATTTATGTACAAAAAATACAACAAAAAATAAGAATAATAAAAATTTGAAGTAAAAAAATGTATTTATCTGCTGAGAATTATTCAAATAGCTCTGTGCCAACTGAGACAAGAAATTTCCGTTTCCATTGGTGTTTAATGTTTCTGTTTCCGATTTTGTGATTTCTTGCCGTGCAATTTTTGTGCTGCGCACGCCCGCCTTTACCTCAGTCCGTGGCCACAAACTATGCTACAGTTTATGTTGAAATCTTGCGCGTAACTGAACTGAACTGAACTCAACTAAACTGAGCGATGAATGTTGCGAAAATATATATTCAGTGCGTGCGTGTGTATGCGAGAACAGCAGCCGTTGCGCCGTGGCCCGTGCATTGGCACTGGCTCCGTTTGAGTTTCTGTTTTGCTGCTTTCTGCGTGGTGTATATATATACTCTGCTAACGGCGACAGCAGCAGAGCAGCAGCAGCAGGCAGCCTTAGGATGCTAATGCTATTGCTGCCAACGCTGCTGGACCAGCCGTCTCAGTGGCAAGTCTACAACAACGATTAAAGAGAGCGAGTGAGAGAGAGAGAGAATGAGAGAGCGCGCGTGCGATGTTATTATATACACAGCAATGCATAGACTTTGTCTGACCACGTACCTTTTTGCTCTACATAAAATATATAGTACTCACATAACATCTCTTTGCAATTATATTTTGAAAAACAATTCGCATTTGCCGCATTATCATCGAAATCGTCCTGCGTACGATAAACAGCTCAAAACATTGTTGCCAGATAGTTGTTTAGTGTTAGCCTGGGTTGCCAGACACTGTAATATCTAATTTGCAGAACTGTTATTTACAAATTTAACATCACAACACTTGTATGTTAAACCTATCGCATAAAAATCTATGTGAGTTGAGCTGAAAGCACAATAGATTTGTAGTCGAATCAACTTGATTTTTAATATTGATTAATTATATTAATATTATTATTAATTATTATAAATATTAACAGTGATCAATTGGAACGCAAAATTGAGCCATCAGGCCTGTTAAGTGGCAATCGCTTGCAGTATTTTTTCAGTATCTTTGCACACTTGACATTGTAAGCCGACCACAGTTTTTTCAGTCGTGTGTCGGCCGTCTATCGCCCGTCGATATATTTCTAGTTTTTCTCAACAAAAGTTATCTTTTATGTTTTCGAAACATATACGAAACCTGAAATCAATACATTGCTAACGCAAGCAGCTAAGCAATTGCCATTGAGAACTTCAGCAAAACTAAACACAGAGATAAACAACAAAAAAAAACGGGAGCTGCAGCAACATCAGCAGCGCAAAGAACAAAAGACCCAAAGAGACTCTCTCCGTACACTCACACACACAAGCGAAGAGCAACAAAAAAAAAAAAAGGAAAACGAAAACAAAAAGAAAACGCGAAATAGATTTAAAAGAAATGCGTCCAGAGCTAAAACGAAGTTGCGCAAACAATTTACAAACACAGAGCTGATTTCAGCTCACGGAAAACGAGACAATCTGTGCGCTTTTGCCTCTTCAGCTTCTTCTTCTTAGTATTATTATTTTCATTTATATTTTAATTTTTTGTTTTTATAGTTTATTAGTGCTAGTGTCTGTGTGTATGTGTGTGCGTCTTGTCTCTGATTATTGTTTTCTGTTCGTCAAAGAGTGGTGGGCAGGACTGGAGCAGAGGAGCAGCAGAAGAAGCAGCTGAAGAAGTGAAATCGAAACTTGTGTAAGTGATAATAATAGTCCGGAGAGGGTGTGGTGGAGAGGGTGGTTTTTTCTAATATATATCAATATTTGTATTTTGATTAGGTCTTTCCTGAACACAGGGGCTCGTCCCATGCTTAAGCTTTTAATGCTGGCCGAAATCAAGCGACGGCAAATCGTTTAGCTGCAACAACAAAGGAGTCGAGTGAGTAGAGGAGCAGCACTCACTGGCCATGCTCCCAATTAGCGAGGAGCAGCACGTTGAGAACAACACCAACGCCAACAGCAACAGCAGCAGTCGGAACAGCAACAATCAGCAGCAACACGACGCAACAAATGAGGCAACCAACGGTGGCGGAGGTGTTGAGGATGCCACACTGGCTGCCGATGCTAGCCTGTGGACGGCACTGTATGACTATGATGCACAGGGCGAAGATGAGCTGACACTGCGACGCGGACAAATTGTTGTCGTGCTGTCCACGGACAGCGAAGTCTCTGGCGATGTCGGCTGGTGGACGGGCAAGATCGGTGATAAGGTTCGTTCATTCGTAGGGGGTTATCGGTGTGATCCGATTACTAAACACACAGAATATTAGTCATACAGTTAACATTTGATTTCCTATTTCTATTGTTAGGTGGGTGTTTTTCCGCGCAACTTTGTTACGGATGCGGATCCGTTGGAGCTGCCACATGAGATTGATTATACGGAACTGGACATTAAGGAGGTAATTGGATCGGGCGGCTTTTGTAAAGTGCATCGCGGCTATTATGACAACGAGGAGGTTGCCATTAAAATTGCCCATCAAACGGGCGACGATGATATGCAAAGGATGCGCGACAATGTCCTCCAGGAGGCCAAACTCTTTTGGCCATTAAAACATCGAAATGTGGCCGCCCTGCGTGGCGTTTGCCTAAAAACGAAACTGTGCCTGGTCATGGAATATGCACGTGGCGGCAGCCTAAATCGCATACTCGCTGGCAAAATACCGCCCGATGTCCTTGTCGATTGGGCCATACAAATTGCACGTGGCATGAACTATTTGCATAGCGAGGCGCCCATGTCGATAATACATCGTGACTTGAAGTCATCCAATGTGCTCATCTATGAGGCCATCGATGGCAGCCAGTTGCATCATAAAACATTGAAAATCACCGATTTTGGACTGGCCCGTGAAATGTACACAACACAATGCATGAGCGCCGCTGGCACCTATGCATGGATGCCGCCCGAGGTCATCAGCCGCAGCATGTACTCCAAGTGAGTTAATCTAATCTCATGCACATATATATATATATGTATATTTATATGAATGTTTCTATTGTGCAGATCTTCCGATGTGTGGAGCTATGGTGTGCTGCTCTGGGAGCTAATCACCGGCGAGACACCGTATAAGGGATTCGACCCGCTTTCTGTTGCTTACGGCGTCGCTGTCAATACGCTGACGTTGCCGATACCAAAAACCTGCCCGGAAACATGGGCAGCCCTCATGAAAAGTGAGTGCAACAATAAATAAACAATAAAGCAAAAACAAAGTGCAGCAATTTTGCAGCATTAATAATCTTCAGATTACTTTAAAATATTCCACTTGTTAAGCATTTTGTTTGTTTATTGTGTTTTGCAGGCTGCTGGGAAAGTGATCCGCATTTACGACCGGACTTTAAGAAGATTATTGAACAGCTGGAAAGTAGCGCTTGCTCAAAGTTTACGTTGGAGCCACAGGAATCGTTTCATCATCTGCAGGAGCAGTGGAAAAAAGAGATTGCCGAGGTGCTGCACGATTTGCGCGAAAAAGAGAAGGTATCTATTGCCTCCCCTTCCCCATTCCAGCTCATCATTCATCGTATCATATTGCGGCAACTCTCGAGTCTCTGTGTATATACATATATATATATAAAACTATATACATATATATATATATATATATATTTGTTTATATGCATATCAAACTAGCCATTTACACAAACAACAAATTTTCTAATTATTTAATTTATTCGCTTTTTTTCTACCAAATTTTTCCCTAAAACTATTTGTTACCCAAATCCACAAAACTAAAAAAAAAAAAAAAAATCATGGTAAGCGTTTCCAATCCATCGAAGAGGTAAGCGCGCCGCATTCCAAAAAAAAGGGAAGCAAAAGAAAAATGAATTTTTTTATTGCTCGATTTTCCCGTTTCGTTTTTTTCGTTACTGTTTTTGGTCAATGCGATTGGTTTCGAGTTTTGTGTTTTTGTTTTTGAATTTGTTTTGTACGAGTTTTCCGTTGAACGCTGAGGAAACCCAACCACCAAACACCCTCACCTCCCCCCGCTGCTTATTTCTCTCTCACACTCACTGCTAGTTGCGCATAATTGCATGAATATATTTATCTGAGGAAATAGTCCGGCTTTTTTTTTATTTTTATATTCTTTTTAAATTTATTTTTGTTCTTTGCACTAAAAACAAAAAAAATCCATATTTTTGCCAATATTTCCGTTTCCTTTTTGTATCGTGTGTTTGCCACACATAGGAACTGCGCAACAAGGAGGACCAACTGAGGCGCATGCAGAAGAAGCAACTGGAGAAGGCAAACAAGTTGCACGAACTCGAGGTGCAGCTGCGGCAGCGCGAGATGAACATCATCGGACGCGAGCTAATGATGCAGCCCGTCCCGGTGCCCGTTCCCGTTCCAGTGCCATCAAAGCGCAAGCACAAAAAGAACAAAAAGGTAAATATAAATAATAAGTAAAAAAAAATGCTGTTGTCGAGCGATCTCGACTACAATATGGAATGAGATCAATATGAGAATATATTTTTGACCATAACTTGGGTGTTTCTTCTCCGATTTTGATCAAATTTGAGTATTTGATCAAAGTTATGCATATGCATATTACGTAGTTAATTAAAGATTCTGTATTTAAAATTGTGGAATTTATTGCTATCGAAATTGATCGATAATTGAGAAACGAAACGGCAGTTATGGATAACAAATAAAGCAAGCTATTAAGTTGTCTAAGTCTAAAATAGTTAAATGTATATTATATAAAAATTTGTGGCTTCTGTCTTTAAAATTTTAGCTCTTATTGCTATCGGAAATCGATTTGTATCGATATTCGTAAAACTGAATTATTAATCAAAAGAAATTAAAGTAATGTGATTATAATTATTTAATGGATCAAAGATGCGTTCTTCCTCCTTTACAAACACTTGCAGAAAATCATTAAACATTTGGGTTTTTTTTTGTGTGCCATTTCAATAACTATTCTAATGGAATATTTTGTTTTCATTGCGAAACAGAAACCGCTGCAGATATCACTGCCAACCGAGTTCCGGCACACAATTACGGCCGTATGCGACCCGCCCGGATCACCCTCTGTGCCCCGACTGCGTATTGTGACACGTGAGTAAAATATGCCTTTCAATATATATATATATATATATTTATATATATATATACGACGAAATTATAATCTAAAAAGAAGTTTGGCAACTTTAAAAATACTTTTGCCTGCTGAAACAAACGGAAATGGAACAAATTTGTGAACTTAATATTAAATATCAAAATATCAAAAAAAAAAAAAAATATTAAACGAATATAGATTTTATGTCAGGGAGAATAACAGTTATAGTTAATTAGGTAAAACTTAATTTTTGTATGAAAATTATCTTTATACTAACTGAAATATTTACTTAAAATTATGGAAAACCAATAGAATTATTTTTAGTTACTTGAACGACTAGAATAGAACTGAACTTTTAATTGAAACGAATGGGAACGGAACACAGTTATTGCTAATCATCGTGTTAGTCACTGAAACGACTGAAATATAACACATAACTGATATATATATAATTGAATTTCTGGTTACGCTATTTGATTTAAAAAAAATAGAATTCTTTATTTATCAAAACACGTCCGTCCAGTTTGGTGTACAAAATAACTCTGCTTATGCTACTGGCTTACTCAATAATGAAACCTCGCATTTGCGTCTTATTTCCATTATTTACAGTTAGGTTAAATTTCTTAGAATAGAATATACAGTTAGGTTTGCTTATGCTTAGGCGCTGGCGCCGTCGCAGTGAGTGCGGACATGAGAGATCTGCATGATGTTACAGTTAGGTAAAATTGTTTATGCTAGAGATCTGCATGATGTTACAGTTAATATACAGTTAGGTCTAATTGCTTATGCTGATAATGAATAAGGGATCTGCGCGTGGCGCCGGCGAGTGTGGACATGAGAGATCTGCATGATGTCATGGTCTGGATATGTCACTTCCCCATCCCTTAGAAATTGGCTTGTCCTCAAGCGTTAAGTGTAGGGTACGTCTCTAAGTCGGCGGTTTTTAACGGTTGCTTTGCCTTCATTTTTGATGGTTGGTGTCGTTGCTGCATCATTCTTATATTTGATTATTATTTGTTTTGGTAAATTTTTGCATTTGAACAAAGAATAGCTTATAATTACTATTGAGAATATTGTCATTAAAGTTAAGCTTATGATTAACAGGGTATTATTAGTTCTTGTATGTACTCTTATGAGGTCTGTTTTAGTTATATTATTACTTATATAAACGGTTTGTGTAAAATCAGATATTACATTTGTTATTTGGATATCTTATAATTGTACAGTGCAGTTGGTTGCTTTGATAATGTTATTTCCTAAAATTTCAATTTTTTTGTGGTATACAATTTTGATTAAGTGTGACTTTGGGTAAATTCCAAATTAATGTTTTTATATTTAACAATTTTTCTGAATCAATATTTAATTAATTAATGTTATATTTGTTTATATTTATTTTCTTTTTCTTTTTGAACTTAGTTTTGTAATGTATTATTTTCCTTCCTCTATTCGTTTCTTCAAAGTGTTTGTTATCTAACTGTTTTATTACGCCTGTTTTCCTGAATGAATTTGTTATTTTTGATTTGACGAGTGGCATTTCTCTAAACTTTGTATCTACTTCGTAAGTTTTTCTTGTTTCGTTTAACTTATTGATCTTTTTAATTTTATTCAACTGGGTATCGTATGCTGGTGATTTTGGCGAATGCGACCGATCTCTACAATCTGTTTTTAATGAAATCGTCGTGTCCTTACTGTTAAGCTTTCGTATCGATTACAACTTTAAACTCAACCGGCCTTATAGCGTTAATTTCCTTTGCAAAAATGACATTTTCTGCCTTGCGTATAACATCAGATGTTATTTCAGAATGGTCTTGCATTTTATTGGATGAAGACACTTTCCGACAAGGATTAAATAGATTACTGGTTAAGCTAGAATCGCCCAGTTCCCATTTTGATAATTGCAGATCACTCACTTCGACATTATCGCGATTTAAATCATGATCTGTTGTAACCTCTATATTTAATATAGATTCATTATTTTTTGAAGTGTCCATATCAAGGCTATTCGATAGAATTTTTTGATTTGAATGATTTGTGTGATTTTCACCGATTTCATCGCACGGATTCATATTTAAGTTGTCCACAGAGAATTTCTCTGATGCAGGCTCAATACTTTCCGAGTGGTTCTTTTTATTTTTATCCTTTTTGTCCTTTTTATCTCTCTTACTTTTCTTGCAAAGTCCGAGCTTTACTTTTTTCTTCTTCTTTCGGTCTTTCAACTGAACATTAATTTCCCCTTCCATATTGTTATTGAAATTCCAAATTATCCTCGGAGTGTACGGTATTTGTGTCATTCTCTGGATTTAACAACTGAGTTCTATCAGGTTTCTCCAATTTGGTGTGAATATTTTGTTCTTTCCTGTCCGGCGTTTTTGGAGGACTCTCGTACATATCCACACATTTAATTTCCGAGGCTGTTAGATGAAAATTTTCGTTCCATTCCATTTTTGATTGTCCACTATTACTAGGTCTTTGTCTTTTCATTGGTTGGTTAGGTGGTCTACTATTATTATTTGATTGATAATTGATAGGGTTTTGCATCCTGCCTTCATTTAATTTTAATTGATATTCATTGTACAATTGTCTATTAACTGTTGGTTCGTTTTGAATATTTTGCTTTCTATAATTTGTGTTATAATTTTGTTGGGTCCTAAAATTTTGATTATAATTTTGGTTGTAACTTTGTTGTGCCTTTGGGTAATATTGATTATTACCTTTATTGTAATATGTATTATTTGTAGGTTTTTGTTTTTCTGGTACTCGGTCTTCATATAGACCTAGTTCTTGAGCTACTGCTTTTAATTTTTTCTGTGGTTGATATATCGTATCTTGCTAACTGCATGTACAATCTGTCTGGTAATTTTTTATGTATTACGTCTCTTACAGTATTATTTAATGCCCTGGTGTACAGTGTTTTATTTTCGGCATTGTTCTCTATTACTAATTTATTTAATATTACAAAGGATTTCTGCTCGAGTTCTTCGACAAACTTACGAATACTGCCTCCGAAATATGTGTTGTAGACTCTTCTTAATAGTTCTTCACATGGTGTTTGTGTTTTGTAAGTGGAAATTAATATGCTCCGTAGTTTTGCCCAGTCTCCTGGTAAGTGTCTTAGTGATGTTTTCATCGCGTCGCCATGTAGTTGCATCTGGATTGCGCTGTATAGTATAAGTTTTTCGCGTTCATCAGTGGTTGGGTAGAGTTCCATGATGAAATCAATCCGTCCGATGAAGGCTCCCAATTCGTCAGTTTCTCCCCCGAAGCTTGGTACTTGGCGGATTTGCCCGAGTGCCTGGTCTAATGAGTCCGACATTGTTTTGGTTGTTGATTTTTTTTTTATTAGGTGTGTGTTGGTTGTTGTTTTTTTTTTTTTTTTTATAAATATGTTTCTTTCACTTTTGCTTAGTTTATTTGTAATTTGTTTGAAGGTTCTTCCGTACACAAGAAGAAAATTCCCTTCTGCTTCGCGTATTTATGTTTACTTTTTTTTTTTTTTAAAAAAAAAGATTTACAAGGATCACGGGGTCCTTATGCGGATAACAGTTGATTTTCGCGGAACACTAGTACGTTGTCCTGAAAGGTATACGACGTTTCACGATATTTCACTATTATCCTACCGGCTGCGCCAATTGAATTTCTGGTTACGCTATTTGATTTAAAAAAAATAGAATTCTTTATTTATCAAAACACGTCCGTCCAGTTTGGTGTACAAAATAACTCTGCTTATGCTACTGGCTTACTCAATAATGAAACCTCGCATTTGCGTCTTATTTCATTATTTACAGTTAGGTTAAATTTCTTAGAATAGAATATACAGTTAGGTTTGCTTATGCTTAGGCGCTGGCGCCGTCGCAGTGAGTGCGGACATGAGAGATCTGCATGATGTTACAGTTAGGTAAAATTGTTTATGCTAGAGATCTGCATGATGTTACAGTTAATATACAGTTAGGTCTAATTGCTTATGCTGATAATGAATAAGGGATCTGCGCGTGGCGCCGGCGAGTGTGGACATGAGAGATCTGCATGATGTCATGGTCTGGATATGTCACTATATATATATATCCCTGAAACGGACGGAAATGGGACACGAACTGGCGAACAATATAAATTCCAATTATTTAGTAAAACATTTTATTTGAAGAATTCCATTGTTCCCCTTGTAAATCGGGAATGCATTGAATTGAGATTCTTAACTTATGATTTATTGCATAGAATACTCTTTATTTAAATTATTTATTTATTGATTTATATTTTTCTTTTCTTCTTTTTTTTGTCTTTCGCCTTTTGTTTTTGATTTTTTATTTTGTGTTTTTTTCTGGTGAATTTGGCCATATTTTTTGGCCAAATATCAGTCACCGATGGTCACAAGAACAAGACCTGGGGTCCATCGACGATGCATCAACGGGAGCGTTCACTGTTGCCCCTCCAACTGGATGGCGGTGGTCAGACCGAGTGGCCAACCCAAAGCTCCACGCACTCCTCGTTTAGCAAAAGTGCACCCAATCTGGACAAGAAGCAGCTGGTTGCTGCTGCAGCAGCAGCAGCGGCAGCCGCAGCAGGTGGTGGCAACAACAATAATAATAATAATAATGATGCAACAAATGCGGCAACAAGCAACAACATTGGAACAACAATCGCATCACAACTGTTGTTGGGCAGTTGCAATTTGAGCGGGTCTGCGCCGACAACGCCACTGTTTTTGGGCGGCGGCGGGTGTGCGGCAGGCGCTGGTGGTGTGGCGACAGGTATGCCATATTTAATAATGCATACCAACAACAACCACAACCAAAACAACAACAACAACAACAATGGCAGCAACAACCACAACCACAACAACAACAACAACAACCAAAATCACATTCATATCAATAACCATAGTCACCATCATAAAACTAATACAATCTCATCGCCACGACTGAACGGCAATCACAACAACAAAAATAGTAATAGCAACAACAGCAACAACAACAACAACAATAATAGCAACAACAGCAATAGCAACAATAGCAACAACAGCAACAATAGCAATTCCAACAATAACATTGGCAATCGCAGCATTTATGGTCGCGCACGTAGTCAGGATAATGGGCTGGATCAGCCATATAATATGATGCAGCTTATATTGGATGATGGCTCCGAAACGGAGACATTAACGCCAACAACCGGTTGCTTTCATTTCCTCAAATCGAGCACCTCGGCGGTGGCAATGTCCCCCATTGTTGGCGTTGCCGGACGCTATGGCGGCAGCCTGGGCAACAGTCCGGCCGTTTGCCGAAAGAAACTCTCGCTGGACGACAGCCAATTTGTGCAGCCGATGGCAACAATGACAACGCCAACAACAGCAACAGCAGCTACAATGTTGCTGATGACGCCGCCAATATCAACGATGCTGGTGTCGTCCGAGTTGGTTGCGACGGAGAGGGGCGATAATAATACATATGATCGGGCATTTTATCGCGATGTGGCCAAAAAGATGATGGCCAGCAGCGAGCGTGTAAATTCCAAATCCAGCGGTGACTTAACCATGTACAATTCAGCGACACGTTTAACCACCGAAACGCGTACGGATTACAATTTGGAGGGTCCATTTAAGCGCAATGCATCCGGTTCACAATTTCCGCGTCATTGCTTCTTTCGGCAGCAACCAAATGCGGCTGGGCGCACTAGCAACGATGACGAGGACGATGATGAGGATGAGGATCAGTTGCAGGATTATGAGGGGGATGAGGAGGAGCGTCAACTGAACTCGCATTGCTCCTCGGAGCATTCGTCGTCCACCATGGACACCTCAACGTCTGCCACACAGCAGCAGACGCGTACCAACAATTGCAACACGTCGCGTAAAAGTTCCGTAACATTTCAAATGAGCTCACCAACAGCAGCAGCAGCAGCAGCAGCAGCAGGATTACCGATTGGGGCAACAGTTGGCAAAGAGGCATTGATGCAGCATCAGGTTTCGATTGCATCGATTAGTTTTGGCACCAATTACAGTTCCAGCGATGGCGATGGCGATGGCGATGCTAATGATGTTGGCAATATTTATGACAACGAAAGTGAGTGGCAGCGCATCGATTACGATAACAACGAGAACAACGACAACGATAACGATAACATGCATGAAAACTGCATATTGCACACACGACGCATGCTCGACGTCCAACCGCATCCGGATGTCATCAAGATGAACAAGGATCTGCAGGCGAAAGAGCAGCGACAAAACTCCAAGCATACCAAAAAGAAAAAACACTTGCGTCACATTATTAAATCCAAGTCGGTGGAGGCGCCACCCGAACAGCAAGAAGAGCAGCAGCAGCAACACTCAACTGGTGGCACCAAATGGCTAATGAAACTGTTTACACG
Organism: Drosophila longiperda; assembly: GCA_035042125.1. Lineage (NCBI taxonomy): Eukaryota > Metazoa > Arthropoda > Insecta > Diptera > Drosophilidae > Drosophila > Drosophila longiperda. Next base: position 2,043,492 of record JAWNLV010000120.1, read on the forward strand.
CAACACGAAAAAGAAGTACACAAAACTTGCCTCGGATGCCCAGCAAATGGCAATTGCCGAATTTGGTGCAATTGATCCATGCGAAACGGAATTGCAGTTGCCACTTGCAACGGCCAAATCAAAACGCAAATGTAAAAAGCCGCAAACGCAATCCTGTGAACAATTGGAGCGCTTCTGAAGCAACATGTCAACTTTTTGCTAATGTGTGCATGTGTGTGTGTGTGCGTGTGTGTGTGTGTGCGTGTGTGTGTGTGTGTGTGTTTGTGTGTGTTGAAGGACAGTTGAACTTGTTGTGCTGGTTGTTGTGATTCAAATGCCGTGCATCCATCTCTCAGCATTAATCAATTAAATACATCTCACTAAACTATGTAGTACATATATACTTGTATATCATATGCCCATTGTTTTATATTAAAACCATAGACTAAGTCACAACACACACACAACACACACAACACACACAACACACACAACACACACACACATACAGACATTTATATAGCTATCCAAATCCTGACCATTTGCAAAAGAAAAAATTGAAGAAAACTGGGAAAAAGCTTTAAAAACCCACCACGACAACTATGTCGCACATGTGTTGAGCAATGAAAAGCTCTCAGTTACGATTGCTAGCGTAGCGTACGAAAGCACAAAAGCTCCTTTGGTCTGCATGTAAAAGCTTAATGCAACATAAGAGAAGGAGCAAAAAATGATCAACTCCGATTTCAAAGTGAGAATTTTATAAACTATAATGCAAAGACGCAAATCGTTTAAGATACGTTGCAGAGCGAAACTATTGGAAATCTATTCAAATATATATTTCAATTTTTATGTTTCAAAAAAGATTGGAAAAAACGTTGAAAACGTTGCTGAATCTAAACCAGAAGAAGATAGAAAACTTATTAAACTGGTGTGCTGAAGGCGCTAATTAAAGTCAATGCGACTCAAATCCTAAACCTAAACGAAGTGTGCAATGCAAACAAAGAAGAAGAAATCAAAAATGATAGATATGGAATATATATATATATATATGTTTATATATGATTTTGAAAAGCTTTACCTCAGGTACAATAGCCCAAGTAGCGTTAAAGATACGCTCAGATTTCTCTGTAAGATGCCAACCAGTGAAAGAAACTATACTTGACAAAAACTATATAAGTGGCTGGCTGCAAAAAAAAAAAAATATATATATATATATATATATATTTATATATACGTATATTTATGATATGATATATTTATATATGAATTTGAGGGTATTGCTTGGTGCGAGTTCCCCGAAAATTGATTAGAAATCTTTTTTAAGACACTAAAAAACCGATGTATTTATAAAACCACAAAAAAAAAAATTGTCATTTAAGTGAAAAAAATATTTTTTTTTTTAAACTAATTTTACATACATGTATAGTATAAATATATATACAAAAAATATATTTATATAGAAATGCATCTTAGTTGAACTTAGCTTTATTCAAATGGCATTTTTTACATTTTAAATTTACGCATTGAGCTGAAAAAGAAGTTTGTCAGAAATTCTTTGTTTCTGCTTCTTCTATACTATTTATGTTTTTTTTTTTTTTAATTCTTTGGTATTCTGTGCACAGTTTTATTTACATTGATTTTCAAATTGGCCTTTATTTATTTGTAGTATTCTTTATTTTAAAATTAAGAAAAAAAATGAAAAAAAAAAACAAAAAAAAAACTGTGATGAAAAATGAAAAACAAATCAAGAAAAAAAATATAGTATATTTTTTTTTGTAATTTAGATTGGTTAATATAATTTCCTGTATACAAAAATTGAAGAACGAGTTAATTTTTTAGGGAAACTGCTTGCGTGTAAAGGGTATCCGCTAGTCGAGCAACCTTAATTGGAGCATTTTTATATGGGTTTTGTCTGATTGGTTTTTTTTTTCTTAACGTATTTGTTTTCTTATTTGAATGTACTCGATAACACTTAAACATTTATTGGACAACAAACAAAAAAGCAAATGAGAATCTTAAAGAAAAATAGGGAACATCTACAAAAACAGCTACACAGAAAAAGAAACAGAAACTGAAACCGAAACCGACAAATAAAACAACTAAAAATATATTTAAAAAAAAAAATTACCTATTTTAATTTTGGATGTAAGTGCGGAAGCCTGGCATTTTGTATGTCTCTTCTCGAAACCCTAAACGCGGTGTTGGTGGATCTTTGCTTGCGGTAATCTCTCCAAACCCCCCTCCCCCCAACCAAATCTCCAACACCATCCCTTTGCCACGCACAAAATTTTTGTCCAATTAGCCAAAACGTTACTCAAAACCTGTTTTGTCAACTGTTCACGCTTGCAACACCGGAAACTGGAATGCTTACCAAACAGGCTATCAGGGCAACAGCAGCAGCAAGGATGAGTGGCGGCCGGGACCAGCCAATATGCCAATAATGTCACCATCGCCATATCTGCTCAGTCGCTTCACCAGCAACGTGCCACTGCCGACACTCTACGCCGGCGATGCAGCCCGCAAGCCGAAGCTGTCCGTGATCGAGTTGCTGCTCTACAACATGGCATCGCTGTTGGCGGGCGTCGCCGCTGGCTATGATGTTCGCATGTCGAATGTGTCGCCAGTGCATCCCACGCTCCTCAGTGAGCTGCCCGCCTTGAAGGCGGCGCCGAAGGCAATCATTGAGGAGCAACAGCAGCCGGATCAGCAGGATCATCCTGAACAGCAGCAGTTGGAGGCGACACGGACGCATAATGCGGGCAATGTGGGGTAAATGAAATACATGCAAACATTTATATACATAAATACATATATAAATTTTTAAGATTTTCGAACAAAAATAAATTAATTTATAAACTAATCAACTAAAAATTTCACATAGTTTTTCCAATTATATTTTTTTGTGTACCCTGAAATTAGGCAACAATATTAAAAGTCACCTTCTATATCAGTAATATATATCTTAATATATGAATAAATATATATTATATATATATAATCAGTTTGGGAAATTTCGACCTTTGATCACAAATAATTTTCTTAGGTTAAAACATGTACATGGACTGCGACCTCAAATCACGTTTTTAACTTTGAATATAGAATTCAAAAATATATATTAAATATGTATATTAATTTATACATATATATTCCCATAGTACTCAATGCTAGATCGAAAACCATTAATTTTCGTTATTTATTCGTATTAAGATCGAGTCACTTATGAAAACACAAAAAACATATTTCGATTGATCGTTTCTATGGACGCTTTATAGTTTTATCGATTGATTCTGTTATTTGTCTAGCTTAAAAAATTAAATAGAAACATATTTATTAAACTTATCATATTATCGTTTTACATAATATATATATATATATAAATCTTTGATGCATCACACAAAAAAGAATAAAATTTAAGTACATTTTGCAGGCATTTCAAAGCTATCTTTAAAATTTGATTTTAAAAGACGAATTTTAGATGCAAAATGCATTTGTTGTGAAACAAAACTGATTTTGACATTATTAATATTTTTTTATATTATATATTTTATATTAAATTTATTTGTAAAACAAAACGAATTTTGATATTATTAATATAATTTTATATTTATTAAAATATTTTAATTTTATGCTGCAGCTTTTCACCGCTGGACATAACGATGGGAACATCCAAGCCGCAGTCTGTGGCACAGAGACGCGTGGGTGGCAGTCAGCCATATTACACACCCGTGCAGCGCACGCCACAACATCAGATGCATCTTCAACAGCAGCAGCAACAGCAACAGCAACAGCAGCAGCAGCAGTCGCAACAGCAACACCAATCAAAGCAGACATCAACAATAACTGGAAAACAGTCACATTCCGTGCCACATTCGGTGCTATATGCAGGATCTTCGCAGCCGGCGACGCCATCATCGCGTCGCAAATTGAGCAGCAGCAGCTGCACCAATGCCAACGATGGCTTTGAGGAGTTCCGTGTGGGTGGCGGCATTGGACCACCGCCCCTCTATGCGCCCGCCGACTATCTGCGCAATGGTCCCAGCTATTCCAACGATGGCGGCGGCGCCTACCGCAACGGCTACTTTGGTGAGCTCTAAGCTTAAGCATCCCATCATAAAATGAGATTGTTGAGTTTATGCCAAAGCATGTACGAGGCACTAGCTAGCATCGGTGTGCCCCCACAAAGCATATATATATATATTCTTGATCTGCTTCGATTAAGATTTGTCCGTCTGTGCCCCCTTCGGAGTTTATCAACACCAGCTTGAAGCACATAGCCAGCATTCCCTAGGATGTTGCATCTAATTCTGGTTAAGGCGACAAACTCTGTCAGGATGTGCATCGCTTGACAAACCCAGCCTAGTTTGCTCCTAACTAAATACCCAGTTTAGTTGGCTGACTTTTTAGACTTCTTGGATATCCCAAGTCTGTCCCCTTCCAGGGGGATTAAAGCCATTCTCGGAGTCCTTCGTTTCTATGTTGTAGTCGTATTATGTGTCTATGCCACAAAATGTTTTGCGCCCTGTTTGGTGCCACTCTGGCAATATTCTCTTCAGCTGCTTCGTTCTCCCCATTTTCCTTGTGGTCGTTTTAGGTTTTTCATATGCACAGTAAAAAAAAATTAAAATGTATTAAAAAAAAACGCATCTTTTTTCCAAAAGTAAATTTTGTAATGTTTTTTTCCTATTCTCGAATTTGAGGCTTAAAAAAAAAATATCTGCAGAGATTTGCAGAATTCGAGCTAAAGCACAGGGTATCTGCTAGTCAAGCATTTTAAAACAAATATTAATAATTAAAATATAATATTCATTTTGTCAACTAAGGTTTTTAAAAACAAAATAAACCCATTTTTATTAATCGAGAGGTTAATCGAAAACAATTTTGACAAAGCCATCATTTTGCCAAGTGTTGGTGGATTGGAGTTGAAGCACAGGGTATCTGCTAGTCGTGCACTTTTTAAACTAATAATAATATCCGTTTTTTTTTGCAGGCTCAAATTACTTTCCATATCGGCCGGAATTGAATTTTGGCTATGAGCGGGATTGCAAATCGTATCCGGACTATTCTTACGATTACAATCATCGCCTGCCGGACTACTATCAGTATCCGGATTATCCGTATGAGGTGCCGGTGGCGGGGCCACCAGCAGCCGCATTGCAGCAGCCACCGCTGCAGACGCGAACACCGCCGCCGCGTGTACCCCAAATGGGGGTAAGTGCTGGGGGCCATCGACGCACACCGTCCACCGTGTCGAACAATTCGAATGTGCTGCTGGAGGAGCACGAGGAGTTGCTCTACGATTACAACAATCTTAATCTCAATGTGAATCTCAATGTGGTCGACTACGAATGCGTACAATCCTCGCCGCCCATGGCACAAATGCAATTGCAGACACAGACGCAGCCGCCGCTGCCGCCGCCGCCAAGTAAACAGGAGCTGTACGCCGGATCGCCCAAGCTAATCAATCGCATGCTGCACAGTCCGTTGGCGAATACCAAATATGCGGCTGCCACCGCTGCCGCCGTGACGCTCACACGACCCGCCACTTTACCCTTTGAGCAGCATGCTCTCAACTATCAGCTGCCCCAACAACAACAACAACAACAGCAGCAGCAGCAGCAGATGTCTTTGGTGAGCGGCAGCAAGTTGCGCAGTTCGCTGAAGAAGAAGAAATACAACAGTGGCACACACAATGGCGGCAGCATCTCATCGCAGCAGGGCACACCGACGAATGCAACGCCGCCAGACTCGCTGACCAGCGATGATAGCTCCTATTTGAGTGCCAAGGAGGGTTCAATTGGATCGCAGCATAGTCGCGTCCGATTCAGTCCCGAGGCCTATTTGGATGCCAGCGCAACGTTGCCGGGCATTCTGGGCAGACGCCTGCCATCGCCAACAACGGGACAGGTGCAGGTGCAGCAGCAACAGCAACAGCAGCAGCAACAGCAACAGCAACAGCAACGACGACATTGCCACACATCCAGCGCCAGCACACCATCGCCATCGGCATCCTCATCTTCCTAGCAGGCACGTCTGGCGCTGACACTGCAGTTGGCGCGTAGTCCGGGCGCGGATATTGGTGGCGCCACCCATTCCAATCTGGCACTGGGTGTTGCGTTGCATCAGCAACGTGTGCCGTATCGTTGGTATTCCGGTGCGAGACGTTCACGTTCCGCCCACTATGAATACCGCCTCTGAGAGAGACAGCAATAGCCAAACAGCCAATTCGAGTGGGATGGCAACAGTTTCATGTTGTTTTTTTTTTCATTTTCATTTTCTTGTTTTTTTTTTTTCAATTTATTTATAAGTACATTGATACCTCAAGCATGCGTGTATTGCAAAAGGAGAGCAATACAGAGAGCGAGTTAGAGAGAGAGAGAGAGAAAGGGAGAGAGTCCTGAGCAAATCGAGTGCATTAGAAATAAACAAAAAAAAAATACAGAGAAATTTGAATGAAACCCACTAAGAATCTCATTCAGAGCGCCGAACTTGAGATGCCCTTGCAGAAAATTAGGCAAATATACACACATATTTCTACTACAGTCAAGCTTCCCCTTTAATGAATTTTTAATACAAATATTTACAGCTTATTTTTTGCAGTACATTTCAATTTCTATTATTATTTTGAGCTTAAGTTTGAAATATTACAATTGAGGCACATATTCAAATCATTTAGAATTATAATTATTTCTTAAATTATAAAAAGAATTCTCTTTAAGTTAAATTTATGTCTAATTTCACAAATATTATTGATTTGTTTTTGTTTATTTTAAATTGTTTATTGACAAATGTTGTACAACAAAACGAAAATTTGAAGATTAGCTTCAGTGAATACTAAAAATGCAATAGCATTCAGCTTTATTGAAATTGTGTTTTCACATTTGCAACGTCAACAAAATCCACTGAAAATCTTAAGTGCTTCAAGCATAATTTATATGTTGCACAGACAAAAGAATCGGATCTATACCAGGATTCGGAGATAGCTTTAAAACAGACGGCATATAATATTAATATATCTGTATATATATATATATATATATATATATATGAGGATAGCAATCTGCAAGGGTATAAATAATTATCAAATATTCATCCAATACTTTTTCTGTTAGTCTGTTCATACTACAATAATTAAAAAAAAAAAAATATCGTCTCCAAAAGCTTCACTCTTAAGAATATATCAGCTTTAATTAACTCAAGCACTGTATGTATTTATGTATGTAATATAGTCTACATCTATATGAAACTAGATATATATGTATATATATATATATATATATATATATATATATATATGAGTTGATATACAAATGGTATTTAGTCTTCGTGTTGTTCCCACATACAAAAATATATTTAAGAACACAGATACTTCGAGTATATGCAACATATATACATATATATATATATATACATATTTATATACATATATATATATATATATATATATATATATATATATATATATATATATATATATATATATATATATATATATATATGTATATATATGTAAGCAACCCCTGACTTGTGCGATTTGCCTTAATAATAGAAAAGATTGCTAAAACTACCCGTATAGAAAATGAAGCACACAAATTGTTTGTAGAATTTGGCCCATGTTAAAGCTATAAACCCCATCAATATATATATATATGTGTATATATAAAATTACTAACACACATATATATATATACAAACATATAGAGGTATATATGCAAATATTTTTGTTTACTGTTTCCAATAGCGTTCTTTGATTAAATGCCAGCCTTAGCCACGCCCAAAAACATAACAGAAAAAAAAAACGACAAAAAACCAAAAACTACAACAACAAAAATAATAATACCTAATAATAATAATAATAAACACCACACCAGTAACTCAATTCTTAAGTCTGAAGTAAAAATTGTTTATACATAACAAATAGAAAAAAAAAAAAAAATATATATATATATAGACATACATATATACTAATTATAAATTTATAAAAATGCATAAGTTCACAACAACAAAAATAATTTATATATATATGTATAAATTGATCAATTTCTTATCCCAAATAATATATATTTACATATGCATTATACATAAAAAAAAAAAAAAATATATATATATATACATATATTTATTTATATAGGCTACGATAATTAGGTATGTATGTGTAACAAAAATTTCAACTTTCAACTTTCAACAAGAGATCATCAAAATTTACTTCAACATTATTAATACGGATGTCTAAACTTTTTTTATACAACCAAAAAAAAAAAAAAAAAGAAGATATATGCATTCGATAATGATCGAAATCAATATTGAACTTATATAAAAAGCCTAAAAAAAAAATATATATATATAAATCTTGTATATAAACAACTTTTCATCGCCAAATGCCAATATTAGTTTGAAAAATTTGCTTAATCGAAAATCGTTTGCTAAATTAATTATTTGCAAAAATAATAATAATAACTTCTTTAAGCGACTAACTATACAAAAAATTAATATTATTATTTAGACGAATTTGTTGTTCATGCTCTAAAAAACAAAAAACAAAAAACAATGGAAAATGGAAAAAGTTAAACAAACCATCAATAATTAATCGTATATATCGTTCTAGAAACATATATTAAAAGCAATATCGCATTCAATCTGCCTAAGAAAAAACAAACCAAACAACAAAATCGGTAATCGATAATTATCGACACAAAAGTAACAAGTTAACCAATATTATTAATCTCGTAGCGTAAATTGCCTTTTGTTGCACCATTCGTTGATTGTTGCAAGTTTTTTTTTTTTTTTTTTTTGGCATCTGTTTTTGATGGGTTCTCAAGGGAACAGCTAATCAAGTGGTCGAGGAAAGAGAGTGTTTTGGTGGAGTGGAGGGTGTGTGGGTGGGGTGGGGGGGGGGGGGCAGCAAATCGCCCTTGCGCGCCTATAAATATGCAATAATAAATGCTGCTTGCTGACTCATTTTTATGTACAAATTAGCAGATAATAGTAATTAACAATTAATTTGAAACAATTCAATCAGAGACCAAAACGCGAAACACAAAAAATAATAAACAAAACTATTTTTTATACAAAATAAAAACAAAAAACACTTTATTTAATTAGTTAATTTCAGGCTGTTTTCTGCTTTCCAGTTATGAGTGCAATCATTGAGCATATTACGGACATTCAAATTATATAGCCGCTATAGGAACAATCGGTCGTAGTGTGAGTTTTTGTATGAACAACTTTATTGTTTGCGTATTAAATTCATAATTTACGATTTACCAATATGCAATGATAAACAATTTGTAATTTTACAGTTAAATTTTGCTGACAATCATTTTTTTGAGTTGGCATTTGAACTGTTTGTGGATAATTTTGGATTGCTAAATTTGCACGATTCTTAATTCATTTACAAATAGTGACAATATTTTTTTGTTGAATATGCAATTATTGTGTTCAATAAATGTACTTTCCCAACATGCCAAATTCAAAAGTCCCTCGATTTATATATTCTTATCGAGAATATTGCATTTAAAAATATATATATATTAATATGAATTCAAATAATTACACACAAATTGTTTTGTAATTTTGTATTTGAGAATTCAGCGCCACAGTTTTCACTGGACTCGTATATGGAGCAAATTGCCATTCCCTTTCTCTGAGCCCGAACATGACACACAAAGTTTTCCCAATGCAGCGTCTTCATCTCCATTTCAGCTGCTCGGTTTGCTGGCCAGGTGCCCCAATTGAATCAAGCTTAGCTTTTCCAGCTGCTGTTGTTGTTATTCTTGTTGTTGTTGTTGTTGCTCTTTTGCTTTACCGTTTGTTGCCATTTAGCAAGTTGCCAATGTGGAAAAAGTGGAATGGAAAGGCATCTGGCCAGGCGTAAGTGGTCGAAAGCCGCTGTCTTAGCAGTCTTAGCCAGTTGACTTCGGCCTGTTCTGGCTGAAATCATTTTCGGTTTTCCATCAGCCAAATGTTCTTCTACTCTCGGCCTGACAAGTTCAGTGCGTGCTGCTCTTGGTGCTTCTTTATTCGTCCACATCCAAATTCGCAAAACACTCCAAATGTGATTAATAATAAGTGCATTATTTATCTACCCGGAAATAGTTAGTTATTGTGTGTGCGTGTGTGTGTGTGTGTAAGTGTGTGTGTTAGTGGGTGTGTTTACAGGAATATTTATTGCAAACATACATTGGCAAACGGCACGTAAGTCAAGGTTTTGACCTTAATTCAACTTAATACAACCAAATAGTTTATGTATAATTTACGTTTAAGGCATCATAATAATTATATATATATATATATTCTCATTCATCCAGTGATAAAGGTGATTTGTGCAATTGCCATATTCTGTATGCAGTTTACCACTTGCCAGTTTTCAAGCTCACTTCAAATTGGCCTTCGCCTATTTTCCAGCTGTAAGTGGTTGCCGCCACAAACCTGTTGGCGTGTGCCACATTCTGAGTGCAATAAATAAACCACTAAAGCTGTGGCAAATCTAGGCTACAGACACACAACAACGAATTTAAAATAGGGGCATCATCTTGGTGTCACTTGATATATATAAATTCATTTTGTGTCTAACTTGTAGCTGTGGAAAGTTTTATATAAAAAAATAAATACATCAAAAGTGTTGAAATTTTAAATGCATTTCATGTTTTTAAATTTCAATAGCTTTTTCTTTTAGAGGACATGAAAATCGTCAAAGTTTTGAAAAAAAAAAAAAGTTATGCAAAACATTGTCAAGATACGATTTATTTTCAAATATAGCTGATGCAGTTTTCCCATTAGCAGCAACAAAATAAATGGGCCAGAATTTTATTTATATTGTAATTTTTTTTTTATTTTTTTTTTCTTATATATTTCTTATATTTTTCTTTGAGTGCATTGCGTAAACGTTTGGATTTTTTGTAACCAAGCAGAGAGATTTGAGTAGCTTAGATTATCGATTACTGAATCGATTCTCGATAATATCTTAACTTTTGATTCTCTTTGAGGCGTTTGTCATTTAAGTTGCTTTTATTTTTTTTTATATTTTTCACAACTCTGAGAAATTTGTTTGAATTTCAAAATTTTGTTTTCTGCACATTTTTAAATTTTTTTCGGTCATAATTAAGAACCAAACTTAATCCGTAAAAATGACCAGTGCTCAGCGGATGTGTTGGGTTTGCTTGAACTGGGATGAGGAAACGGCTCGCCGTGATTGGCGAAAACCATGTCGCTGTCGCGGCAACAAGGAATGGGTGCACGAATCATGCCTCTTGCGCTGGATTGACGTGCACCAGCGGGCGGATCCAGACGAGCCCGTCAGCTGTCCACTATGCCTAACCGAATATATGGTTGTGACAACCGAATCCGACGGCCGCTTCGATGCACTGCTCGATTCACTGATTAAGCACCTGAAGATATTTTATAAAATCGTGTGTCGCAGCGTACTGGCTGGCATGCTGCTGTCTGTCATCTACATGGCATCGTTATCATATGGAGTACTCACACTTCATCAAGTGTTTGAATCTGAGACGATCACTGAACTGATGGAAAAGGTTCCCTCATTCCTAATGGTTACCGTGCCGGCGTTTCCAAATGCATTGATATTGCTCCGACGTCTCGATTGTCACAGTCGCTTCGTGCGTTGGCTACAACGCCGTCTTAGGCAATCAAATCGTTCCTCGATGGAGCAAGTTGATGAGCACAACGAACCACTGCCTGGTGCCCCGCTAACGGATGACTATTTTGAAAGGTTGGATCCGTCAATACTGGATGGCTACAATACGCCGCAATCGAACGTTTTGACTCGCGACACTATTAGACATGCCGCGTGTCACGTGGTCGGGTGCCTCAGTCTGCCCATATTTGCCGTTCTTATTGGCCAAACGCTATATTGGAAACTAGACAAGTTTCCTGCCATTACGATGGGCGCCATCACATATCAGGTCATCAAGGGACTGATCTGTATCTATATACGCCAGTGGCGATATTATCAGCTACAGTATCGCACAGTCCTCAATGTTAACCCTTAGGAATTGTGCATCCAATTGTGCCCCAAAACAAATTTGACATTTATTACGATTTCAATTTAATGGAAAAATTGCATACCCAATTGCATATTTATTATTTATCGATGCCTTAAACATTTGTTGGCATTTTAAATAAAGTTCATTTTAATAATATACATCACTGCACAAACAAACCAATAAACTATTCAAATAATTACGTTCCACTCTATTATATATATATATATATTTTTAATACAAAATTATAGCCCAATCTATCTACCTATCTAATTTATCAGTGTCCGTCTGTCTATCCTGTCTGTCTGTCCGCCATTATCAACACATCAATCTCAGGGACTATAAGAGCTAAAAAAAAAACTTCACAATTGGCATACAACAAGAATAATATAAATGGATTCAGGGTTTCATTAATTTTTACTGCTTTCAAATATTGTGTATATTGCTGTGTTCCTTGTTATACTTTATTTCTGTTGTTGTGGCACGTGGCACATGCAAAACAAAAACACAGTTTTCTCCGCATACCCTGAACCCCGTTGGATTTCTGTAATAACGTCAGCGGAAATGATTTTTTTTTAATCGTTTGATAGTTTTTAATTTTGTTGTGAATAACAAGAAATGAAAATCTCGACGAAAAAAAAAAAACCATACAAACATAGATATGTAATTAAATACATATTTTTATATGGATGTGCAGTGAGTAAAATACATCAAAACTGATACTACACATTTTTTTTTGTTTACTTGATGACGCAGTATATAAATAGAAATGCTGAGTCTGTAATAACAAAAACTAGCGTCAATCCTTTCTCAAATTACGGCAAGTGTCGCCTATCAGCAAAATGTGTTGTTTTTTACAACACGCGACAGCGTCATATTAGCAATTCATTTGAATTTAATGGGCAGCAATAGACACGCCCACTTTCTGTGTAAAACACTTGGACACCACATATAAATATTGACTTAAATAACTGCTCTGAGTTGACTGGAGTCGTCAAGTTATTCATCATTATCAAAATAAAAAAAAACGAATCGGGCTCGCTGAGACAATGTTTTTTGTAAACTAAAAAATCAAAATAGAAAAATACTCATGACGCATTTGCGTCTAAGCAAGAACGTATTTATTTATATATATTTATAGATATGCATGAAAACAGCAAAAAACCAAAATAAAAAACATTATCAAAATACGGAGAGTTGGGATTTTTGTTTCTTATGTCTGCCTGGGTGTCAAAGGGTCATCAGCAATAGCCGCGTCAAAGTGACGGAAAAACTGAGAGATGCGACTTTAATTAATTATATATATATATATATAGAGAGAGAGAGTATTGAGCTGAGATAACGTTGCCGAGTTTAAAGTACAATATTCCAAATGTTGAGATTTTTATTTTTACTTTTTAAACGAGACATTTACGTAGAACTTTTTAATCACTTTCGTTTAATTGCTTTTCGTAAAATTGCTACGAATAGAAAATTAAATATGATTCAAGTCAAGGCAAATATTGATTTGTTGTATGTAGAAATATCCCCACACCACCTAATAAGTAATAAGAGTACACTTTTATTTTATAATCCCGGATATATATTTTGTATATTTGTATAATATATATGTATATGCATAATAACGGCTAGACCGGCTATGTGTTAGCTACAAACTATTTAAAACTTGGTTTTAAGGGCAGCCTATGGATTGTATGTTTTAAACTACGACTACGACTACGACTACAAAAAACTTAATATATATATATATTTATATATATATATATATTATATTATATGTTAGGCAGTATAATAGCACTTGAATAAGAACACGAACATATATGTCTGAATGTATAGGAAAGTATGTGTCCTAAATACATCAAAATGTGTCTGGTATATTTTAATATTCGAGTTATAGAGTATATGTATCTAAGTACGCGACTATTGCTCTGCAATGATTATTTTATTTAGTTGTTTATCCTTGCTTCGAGTTTTGGTTTCGCTATTTGTTGCCAAACATAAAATGGCAATGTTTGTTGTGTCTTGCTTTTGTTGCTGTTGTTCTTCATGTTTGATAGGCAGGTAATTCGCAAATGGAACACAGCCAGTAAAACAGGCTTTGATTAAATATGCTGCAAAAGAGTTAAGATAATATATAACATAAAATTCAATTGAGTTTGGCCAACCTTTAGTTATTATTATTAATTACCTGTTTTGATTTCTAAAACTTTATATTGTCGCTAAGATAGGCTTTGCGGCGCTTCATTGTCTTGAGGCAGTTGTTTGAGTCGCCACGCTGCTGGCAAATTGTCTCCGTTTTGAGGACAAAGCACTGCGTCTGCACCACATTAAAGAATAGCTTGCCAATTGTGAAGGCATCCTCGTCCCCGGCCATCTTGAGGCATGTGCGAAAACGACGATCACAGCTGCAGTGCGACAGTGTGTAAGGTCGATAATTGAATAGGTCATAGCGATTGGACATGGCCGCTATGAAGAACTTGCAATGGTCATGCTTTCGACAGCATTTGTCGGCCATCGATGCGCCCCCCAATACATTATATGTGCCATTTGCTGTGTTGCCGCGACCGCACCAGCGTGTATTTGGTGCTATAAACCAATCCGAGACTTGTCGTCGCTTGCGGTCCAACGGCGTGGAGGCATCGCCATTCATGTCATCATCATGATTATCGTACGACTCGTGATATCGTTGGTGTTGCTGTTGTCGTTGTTGTTGCTGGGCTCGTGTTGCTGCTGTTGTTGTTGTTGGTGGTGCTGCACTGGCAACGGCAGCGACATTGGCAGGCAACGGCATCTGCTTGGCAACGCACAGCTGCCAGGCGAACACGGTCAGCAGACATATTAGCAAATAAATATAATTGCAATTTAAATTGCATTTTACTGTGAACCTATGCGCCATTCTGTCAATGTTTGTCTGTTTGTTTCTTGTTTAGTTTTTTTTTCATTCAATGTTATAGCAAACGTTTTCCGTTTTAAGGTTTCGCGTTTCGGGACGCGTCTCGCACATAAATGTCGCCCCAATTGAGCGCCGCTGATGTTTTATGCCGTTCGGATGTTGCAGTTCGACTGTTCGTGCGTTAAATTTACGCGCAGGTGAATTTACTTATCTCTTGCTCTCCCTCTTTTTTTTCTCTGTTACTCTCTCGGGGAAAAAGCACTGTTCCGTAAAACAGGTGTGTGTGTGTGAACCCAGTGTGCGTATGTTGCGCAATTTTACCAAAAGAACGCGTAAAGCTCAGCAACTTGGTTAACGCAATATAAAGTAAATTAACCGTCAGATTTGTATTTCTTAATATTTGTAATAAATAAATTCATTTACTATTTAAATTAGCGAAATGGCAAGTTTATTGCGTGTAACATAAAAACCGAATAGAAATATTCTAAAGTACTACTCAATTTGAAAGAAACAATTTGCTTAGCTGTTAAGATGTGTCGGCAATTTGCAGCCCTGGTGTCGCAGTGGCAACAATACTTTCCAAAATCTGTAAAAAGCGATAGTCCTTCAATATATACAATATTACAAATGAAACTATTTAAAGTTTTATTTATATTGCTATAAGAAAATAAACATATAAAAACACGTTCAATCAGATTCTAAAATTTATTTTTTTTTAAGAAACCACTCGTTTATGAAATAAGAGAAACGCATTGAGATTCTTAGACTTAAGAGATGATATTTGATTATTAATATTAATCATATAATAGCTATCAAAATAAAATACCATTTTAGTATTCGAGTGAATCTGTATTTGTGGATGCATTCCACTGCTCCATGAATACCTATATCAAATAGCTTTCTATACAGTGATATATCGATAGTAAAAACATCGATCATCCCTTTACGGCCACATATAATATCGATTCAAGCAACGATGCTTTTGCAGTGTTAGTGTTTAAGAAGTTCTGTCTACTAATATTAAATTAAGACTAATATTGAACAATCGTGACACATGCATCGACGTGTCGGCAACGCAATGCAGCGAACTCAACAGGAACAAAAGCAATTGAAGCTGCAACATCAGGAACAACAACAGCCGCAGCAGCAGCAGCAGCACCATCATCATCATCATCATCCGCAGCATCAGCACAGCAGTAACAGTAACAGCAATGAAACACGCATCGCTGGAAGCAGCACTACCACACTCACAACAACAACAACGAATTCAGCTGGTGGCGGCGGAGCCGGAGCAATGGAGAGCACTCCGCCACGGACGTTGGCGCTGAATCGAAACTATTGTGCTTCGGATACGTCGGGAGAGCACGATGGCGATACCGATTATCCAGATAAACATTACGAGTGTCCCATTTGCATTGACTGGCTAAATGAGCCGGTGGTGACATCTTGCGGTCATCGCTTTTGCAGGAGTTGCCTCAGCGACTGGTTGGAGAACCATAATCAGTGCTGTCCGCTGGACAACAGGCAGCTCTCTGCGGAGAAGGACATCTTTCCCGACAACTATACACGTCGTGAGATTGAACAGATTAAGCAAAGGTGCCCAAATTCTCCGCATGGCTGTTCCGTCATCGCCTCACCAATTGAGTTGCATAAACATTTGCCCAGCTGCCCGTATCGACGGCAACAGCAGCATCAGCAACCGCTTGAGGAGAAGTGTCCTTTTGCTAGTATTAAATGCGATTTTGTTGGTCGCCCGGAGACAAATCAGTTGGAGGAGCATCTGAAAACTGATATGCCGCATCACTTGCAGCTCATGTTGCAGGCCCATCAACAGACCGCCATCGCCACATGGCAGCCCCAAAAGACGAGCACTGGCAGTGGTACGCTGGAGAATGGTCATAAGGCTGGTCAGTTGCCACCGCCGCCACAATATGCCAATGCTGTTGACGAGCAAATCGTTCAGACAATGTATCAGCGCATCGTTGTGCTGGAACAGCGTACCAGGGAGCAGGAGTCCCGCATCGATAACTTGAAAGAGCAGCTGCGACGACAGCAGCCGATTGATGCTCGCTACAGCAACGGCACCATCGTCTGGCACATTGAGGAGCTAAATGCTTTGGTTGATCGCCTACGCGCCAACGCCAATAATCAGGCATATTCGCATGAATGTTATACATCGCCTTATGGCTATAAGTTCTGTGCCCGCTTGAACATACAGCCGAGGAAGCCGCATGTTCTCAGTTTGCATGTGCATCTAATGCAATCGGAGAATGATTTCCATTTGGACTGGCCATTCAAGGGCCGGATCAAGTTGTGCATGGTGCATCCAGGCGATGCGAGTCTCTCGCAGCATGACACCATCATGACCAAGCCAGAGATACTCGCTTTCCATCAGCCGCGCGAGACGATCAGCACTCGTGGCTTTGGCTTCCTCGAATATGCCAACATATCCAATATAATGCAATTGGGCTTCTGTGCCGACAATCGACTGCTCATCAAGATTGAGATCAACATTGTTTAAGCATAATGTCGCAAGTTGGTAGCTTAAAAAAAGCAATATAGTACTTAAAAGCAATTGGCTCAAATTACATGCATATTTTTTATAGTATGAGCATTAGTCACAGTTATACAACCGCAACATCACAGCCAACCAATTTTTATATTTAAACTGATATATATATATATATATATATATATATATATATATATATATATACAACATATTTAGTAGTAGTAAGCCACATTTTGTATCCATTTACATGCATTTTATATATTTTAGCGAGATAAATGAAGTAATTGTTCGATAATACTTCAACAAAAACAAACGAAAATAACTCATTCTCAGATAAGTTTTGTTAAAGATTATGATCAGTATACGATGAAATATTATCTTCTCAATTAGTCCGTCTATAACTTGGTCAGTCTGTCACAATTTTTAAGCTATTTTTATCTTTGAACTCTACAATTTTGTTGTTGTCTGTTTTATTTTTTAATTTAGTTATTTGCTAAGCGCTTTTTATTTTTGGAATCATTCCAGTTATAAACACAAAAACGTCCATTTTGTTATTATCTAAAGTAGACATAAATATATTTATTTGTACCTTTAGCCTTAACAACCTTTTATATTTTGCATATTTTAGAAGCAATATCCTGTTAGCATACAGATTGCAATACAAAGCAATATATGTGTTGCATATATATACATAAACACATGCATATTAATACTTATGTAGTACCTCAGTAGTGAGTGACGCACAAAGAATAAAGGACACTTTTGTACCGATAATTTTGGGTATATATTCTTTTATTCTCGATTAACCCTCATTTGTTTTCCACTCAATGGAATCACTCGAATCGATATTATGTTCATCATTTGTCATTGTTAACGATTAAATAACATAAATGGACGAGCTGAAAGGAATTCACCGAAGGATGGTTGTTCAGACTGCATGTTTCATGGACACTGGCCACCTCGGGCATGGGCAGGCAGACCAATATTGTACTTGCCCATCTGCTGGCAGGACAATCCCTCGCTGAGTATAAGATTAACAAAGATGTTTGCCCCCAGTGGAGATCAGTGTGGCCACGCTGCATTTTAAGCAAGGATAAGAAGATAGCAATACGGGCAAACTTGGTTCAACTTTGACAAACAAAAAGCCGGCAGCAGTCGCTCGGTATGCCAAACGAACTGCCCGTGGCAGATGCAGAAGTTGCAGCTTTTCCTGGGTATACCAAATTTTAGGCTGCCATCTTGTGGAGCCTCAGCAGCAGCTGAAGATGTTGTTCTGTCTACTTAAGAAAAAATTAAAATTTCGCAGAATGTACATAATTCAGCGTATTCTCTAGAATCTAAATAGATTGGAATTCTCGAATATAAATTATCGTCTGATAAGTCAAGATAAAACAACTCATCTTTCGATATATATATACAAAACCTTTACAAAGATTAAGAGATGTGGCAGAGACTGCAACGAGAAACATTCCATTCGCAATGAGAGTATATATGGGATGCCCCATAAATATATAATAATCCTTAAGGTTATAGTAGTGTCTGTTCATGGTTACTTTAATATTTACATTGCAAGTGGCAAGACTTGGAAAAGCTTAAAATAGAAACACAACGCAGGACTTAGGAATAGTTGGTAAAGTTGTTGCATCGGGTTATGTTTGATGCCAGCTGCCAACAGCGGCGACAGTAATAACTTCGATATGTGTGACATCCTCCTCCTGGATCAGCTCAATGGTTACCGCCTCCTGCAGCATTTCATGAGCACCATCAATATCATCATTATCATCAACGGCGTCGTCATCGTTGTTAACGTTCTCAACCAATTCAATGGGAATTTCCAGCTCAACTGTGGACGATGTGTCTGCTTTGGCAATTGCTTTCGGCCGATTGGCTCGATTCAATTCGTGGGTGCGCATGTGGGCATTTAGTCCGCCGGATTGAGCGAACGATTTGTTGCATAGCCTGCACAAATATTTACGCTGCTCGGAGTGCACAAGCTTGTGGACGCGCAACGCCTTTTTCCGCTGAAATGTGGAGCCACAAACATCGCAAACAAACGGCCGCAGATTCGTGTGCGAGACAGCGTGCACGTTGAGGTCATGGAAGCTATAGAATGCCTTGCCGCATACCTCACACTTCGCCGGCCGTTCACCGGTGTGTCGTCGCATATGGGCAGTGAGGACGCCACGATCCCGACATGGACGACCGCACACCTCACAGATGCACGGCATGCGGCCCGTATGACAAATGTTATGCGATGTCAGCTCCCTTTGAGTGTAGAATGTCGCCTCGCAATGGGCCTCCTGGCACTTATACGGCTTGATTCCACTATGCCGCTGACGATGACGCATCATATTCCCTGACTGCGTGAATGGCTTGCTGCAAATATCGCAAAAGATTCCCGTGTGTTTCCATCGATGGCCACGCAAATCGCGCTCTGTGCGAAATGTCTTATTGCATTCACTCTCATCACATTGATAGATCCTTGCCGGTCCCTTGTTCTGCCGCCGGCGAACGCTGCCTCCTGGTGACGGCATAATGGATAAATCTGTGGCAATTCTGAGCTGGGCTGATTTTCTTGGACTACGCACATTGTGTTTGCTGCGTCTGTGACTCTGCAGACTGCGCTTGGTGCTGTATGCGCGTTCACATTGATCACACTGGAAAAGCATGTCTCTGGTGTCGTCCTCTTCTTCATCGTTGGCATCCGTTGCCAAATCCCCTTTGATTTCGAGGCATCGGCCATCGCTTCTGTCTGCCATCCAGTCCAGAAGCTTTTCTGATCGCTGGACAAGCGCATGTTTTAGGGCCGCTGTGCGTGGTTGACGACGCATTGCAATTGTTCTGTTGTCAACTTTCAAATCTTCAGGGGGTGCATTAGAAATATCAGCAATATTTGCATCCTTATCAGTCTCGTGCTCCTGGTCGAGCAGCGCTATCTGAGCTAAATCAACGTGCACATGTTCATTGGACTCGTGTGCAGTCTCATCATGCGCAATGGGATCATCCTCAACCTTAATAGCCAATGGCTCAATGTCCACATCCAGCACAGGAGCGTCCAGTTGCTGTTCCTCTGTATCATGTCCATTGAACAGCTTGCAGTCTTCAATCATTGTTTCATTCAGATGCTCCAGTCGAAAGTGTTGTGAAAATCCATCAAATGGCAACCGCTGCCCGCATATTGCACAGCAGACAACGTAACTGGTGGGGCCCAGGCAAAGCACTTCGCCGCAACGAAAGTTAAAATAGCTTCGGCCATAGTCCGTATTTGGTGGCTGCAATTTGATCATCCTATCGTGTCCACCTTATTGCAATACAGTCGCTCTCTGAAATTGCAGCCATTTATGTTTGGTGTCGCATTAGACCCCAAAATCAAAGCTAACATCGCAATGAAAACTCAGCTGTATAAAGATAACACTTTTATTTATCGATACTATCAGTTTTACATGTAAATAAGGCATACCAAGTGCAGATAAAAGTAAGTCATGTTTAAATATTTTTCTATATATATTTTATTTTAGCCAGTGCCACCTCAATGTGAGTGGTTTTTTAATGAAGCAGTGTTCCTGAGTTTATTGACGTGTTCTTAGCGATAGGTGTGTGCTTAACTAACCGATAGTGAACAATTTGGATTGTCTTTGCATGTGCTGCTCAGTGTTGTGTAGAAGGTAAAGAACTACATGCATTTCACACACTGGCAGCAGCCGCCCGTTGTGTATTCGTGTATACACTTTTTTCTAAGTGCAGCCAGTATATTGATTTTTCGCCCCCGCTTTTACATTAAACGTTACGGCACGGATAGAACAAAAACATTCAAAACAATTTAGAAAAAATGTCGGAGAATGCCGCCGCTGCAGGCAGCAATGCCACTGCCAATGAAAAGATGGCATGCTTGCTGAAGGAGGCGGAAAATTTGAAAACAAAACTGGAAGAGGAGCGCCAAAAGCTAAACGATGTTAATCTTTCCAATATTGCCGAGAGACTCGAGCAGATCGCCTATGTGAACATAAAGCCGCGCAAAGTGCTAAAGGGCCATCAGGCGAAGGTGCTGTGCACCGACTGGAGTCCCGATAAGCGACACATTATATCCTCATCTCAAGATGGTCGCCTAATCATATGGGATGCGTTCACCACAAACAAAGAGCATGCTGTCACAATGCCAACCACATGGATAATGGCGTGCGCTTATGCGCCATCTGGTAATTTTGTGGCCTGCGGTGGACTGGACAATAAGGTGACCGTATATCCGATCACATCCGATGAGGAAATGGCTGCCAAAAAGCGAACCGTTGGCACCCACACCAGCTACATGTCATGCTGCATTTATCCCAATTCGGATCAGCAAATACTCACCGGCAGTGGCGACTCAACCTGTGCACTTTGGGATGTCGAATCTGGGCAATTGTTGCAAAGCTTTCATGGTCACTCCGGCGATGTGATGGCCATCGATTTAGCTCCCAATGAGACGGGCAACACATTCGTCTCTGGCAGCTGTGATCGCATGGCCTTTATATGGGATATGCGCTCCGGCCATGTCGTCCAATCCTTTGAAGGCCATCAGTCGGATGTGAATAGCGTTAAATTTCATCCATGCGGCGATGCGATTGCCACCGGTTCTGATGACAGCAGCTGTCGACTGTATGATATGCGTGCCGATCGCGAGGTAGCCGTCTTTGCCAAGGAGAGCATCATCTTTGGCGTCAATTCAGTGGACTTTTCGGTCAGCGGCCGACTTCTGTTCGCCGGCTACAATGATTACACGGTCAACTTATGGGACACATTGAAATCGGAGCGCGTCTGCCTCCTGTATGGTCATGAGAACAAGGTCTCCTGCGTTCAGGTGTCGCCCGATGGCACAGCACTATCCACTGGCAGCTGGGATTACACTATACGCGTCTGGGCTTAAATTCTCCTGTATACACACATACATACATATATCTTAATATAAATATGTGTGTTATATATGTATGTATAAAGTATGTATGCAAATGGAATCTTGGAGTCTAGTCAGTTTTCAGGATTTATGTAAAACATTTCCTCAATTTTATTCTATTTGTGTTTTACGCTAAATACTATATATATATATATATGTGTGTATATATATATATATATATAAATATTTATATACTTTAAGTATTATAAAAGGCAAATGCACGTAGCAAAAACCACAAAAAACGGTCATCTCGTGTATATCAATGTAAACTTATGCGTCTAGTTATAAGTTCCTGTTCGAAATAAATGTTGAAGCGAATCAAAAATGTTCAAATGTTTACTATATATACATATACCATAGTCAGATATATTTTTTTCTCCATGGTTTTGGGGGTACGTTTTTAACGAACATTCTTCAGTGGGAAGTAGCGAGAAATATACTTATAAATGTGTTTGTTATAATTTTAATGTTTTCAAATCAATCTTAATAATTATTAACACATATAATTTGTAAAATTCAAAAAAAAAAAAAAATTTATATTCATTTGAAAATTACAAATTCAATATATATAAATATATTACGATTGAATTTTTAAATGATTTATTAAAATTACTACGCATTACCTTTGGGATGTTGCGTGGGTTTTGTTTGTCTTACATTGAAACTAGTACAACAGCATTATTTTAAACAATTTTAATCGCGTCCGATTATAACTAACGACAATGGTCTTCATAACAAATCAATATTCGATAAATTTGTGCAGTCTTACAGTCAAAATTCGAAAAATTAGACAACCAAATCAATTCACCATATGGAAGTGATAATTTGCCAATCAGTTTAGCGAACCTTAACTGTATAATTAAAAATGCTGTACAGGTATCCTAATAATAGCATCAAAGTCTGCCTCTTCTGGACAATTAATAGCGGGTGGAGGAGGACGTGGTTGTCGCTGTCGCCGTTGTTGTAACGCTATCGGCAATGCCTTTGACGGTTTGTAGTTTGTGGCTGCGCATATGCGCGGAGAGACCAGCTGCCTGGGCATATGCCTTGCCACAGATCTTGCACTTGAACTTCTTGATGCCCAAGTGTAGATGCTTGTGATGATAAAGAGCCTTGGGTCGAGAGAAAGACGCCGCGCATTTGTCACACTTGAATGGCCGCTCTGTGGAATGCATTGCCTGGTGCTCATTCAACAGCGACTTGGAGGCAAAGCAGCGCGAGCATGTCTGACACTTGAATGGCTTCTCTCCCGTATGGCTGCGTCGATGCACGACCAGGGCGAAACGGTTTTGCGAACGATAGCCGCACAATTCGCACACATAATTGCGATCGGTGCTGTGGATGCGTCGATGCGATTTGAGACTGTGCTGGCTAACAAAGGATTTGCCGCAATTCTCGTGATCGCATTTGTACTGTCGCAGACCCGAATGTCCCTGGACGTGGCGCAACAATGTCCGCGAACTTTTGTACACTTTGTCGCACATGTTGCATGCGAACTCTGTGTGAACCTTGCGTCGATGTGTCTCCAGTGCACGATCCACATCGAAGGTGGCATCACAATCGTTGCACTTGAAGCCCTGCGGATGCGGATGACTCAACTTGATGTGTATGTTTAGATATTTAAGAGTTGTGTATTTTCCCTCACAATATTTGCATTTGTAATCCTTGGGTGGGCGTTCCTTCTGCAAAGATGTTAGTTGCAATATTAAATGTATGTATGTAATGAATAAATTTCCTTAGACATTACCTTAAATACAGATTGCCTTCCAATTTCACTATTACCATCTTCATCTTCATCGTCGATGTCATTGTCATCATCTACATTATCATCATCATGGTAATCAGCATCGCTAAGGATATGTGTATCTGCGTTGACTTCCTCCACATCGTCATCGCTGTGAGAACTCTTATCACATTCGGCATTCTCGTTGGTTGTCAATTGGATCTCATTGAACGAACAGACACGCAATGCCTTTGGGCCATTATCTTCACCATCTTCAACATCATCATTGTCGCTATTATCATCAGCTACATCATCGGACATATCAATTGACATAACTTTATGGCAAATTTTGGTGCTCAGTTCGGTCAATAGCGTTGGACTCGTATTAATAAGACGAAGACGCCGCTGCTGCTGCATTGTAACCTGATTACTGGCTGCTGGAGCTTTTGACGTTTGGGTGTGAGGCTTGCCTTCCTTGTCAAAGTGCACATTGCGAATGTGCAATGAGAAATCTTCGAAAGCAAAGTGCTTCATTTCGCAGAGGCAGCAAACAAAATGAAAGCTGGAGTATTCGTTATCACTTTCGTAGAATATCTCACCACATTTGGGGCGCAGCTGCTGTTTGGCATGCAGCCGCGATAAGTCTACATTTATTAGACACTGCTTTAACATGCTGCACACCGTTTTATTATATCAATAAATTGCCATATAAACAAATCTATAACAAGTTACCTACAATAACTGCAAAAACATATGCCAAAACAATGTATCAATAGCGATAATAATAACAGTAGTGTTATCGGAATAACCATAAGTGTTGGCAAACACGTAAAAGCGGGCGCGCAAATTTGAATTATTTGGCAGTTGGCTGTTGCTTGGTGGACGTCGTGGCTCGCTGATTACGCTGGCGGTGCCAACGCTTGTGCTGCGCATAGCCTGCTGCCTGTGCATAGGATTTGTCACACAATGTACACTGGTATTGCTTCACGGCTGCATGCAGTGGTCGGTGATGATAAAGTGCGCGCGCACTCAAAAATCCAACATTGCAATCCTTACACATATGGCGACGGCGCCGCAGCTGATCGTCCAAATGTCGCTCCTTGTGTGTGGTCAGTTGATAACGTGCCACGAAGCATGCATTGCATATGTTGCACCGAAATGGCTTCTCACCAGTATGCCGGCGCTTGTGCACAAGCAAATTGCAGCGTATGCGTGTCCTATAACCACAATACTCGCACATATGACGCAGTGCATCATCGCTCCTGGGCTGTTCTTGTTGTTGATCTGCAGAACTGCTTGACCAACACTTCTCCGCCCTTTTGAATAGGAAATTTAAATTGAAAAATTGATTCAATTAAATGCAAGCACTCACAAACGTCTTGCCGGTCATTGTCACGCAGCGTATGCTAAATTTAATCGTTGGCATTATGTGTTAAACGCGCCTTTGGCACTTGTGGCGTGATTAATTGTTGTCAAAATGCAGCTAAAATTAAATTTAAACTACCCCCACCCTACATCAATTAACCAACCAAACACAAACTCATTTTCTTATCGATACCAACAATGCGTCCTATGTTATCGATTGCTCAATTTGAAACGTAACGAGTTTTAGGTAAACGATCTGATCTGATCTGATAAGAATATAATTACTTTACACTGTCTATATAAAATGTTATATATGTATATATTTATATATATTGTATTGTATACATTTTGTATGTGCCTAACCTATGCCTGAGTTCTTAAACATAAAAACGTTATAACAATATATGCGAATATGAAAATAGAAAATTGTGATGCTTGTTGGAAGATTCGATTTAGAAGATAACATACATCTTAGACATTATATTAGCGATTCAGTTCGTCATTGCGATGCTTGCGCATATGGCCAGCCAATCCAGCTGCCTGCGCATAGGCATTGCCGCACAGCTTGCACACAAACTGTTTCGTCTCCGCGTGAAGGAACTTGTGATGGTAGAGGCCCTTCTGCCGGGAGAATGTTGCGCCGCACACTTTACACACATGCGGCCGGTCTGTCGAATGCATGGCCATGTGCTCCCGCAATCCGGAGTGTGATGGGAAGCGCTTCTCACACACCTTGCAACCAAACGGGCGTTCGCCCGTATGGCTGCGCAAGTGGACACGCAGCGTCTCCTTGTTGCGGCAACTGTAGCCGCAGCTTTCACATACAAAATTCTTCTGCTCCGAGTGCACCTTGTTGTGGTTGCGCATTTGACGAACGGTGAAGAAGCGTTTATCGCAACCGGGATGATTGCATGCCACATTCCGTTCATTCGTATGCTTCAGCTGGTGACGCTTCAGCTCGTGGCGTGACTTATAGCGACGGCCGCAATACACACACGGCGCTCCACCATGCACACTGACCACATGCTCGTCCAGCTGGCGCAGACGTGGCAACCGTGCATTGCACTCCATACACACAAACGCTTCGCTTCGATTAATATCATGATCTCGCTTCACATGCTGACGCAACGTGTACTTGCCATGATAGATTTTATCGCAGTGATCGCATTTATATTCAATTTGCGGCTTTGCAGCATGCTTCTTGGGTGGTGCATAGTCCACGTCGACATCATCATCATAGTCATCTTCGTTGTCGTCGTCCACGTCATCCGCATCATCGTGGACATCTGTGTTGGCCATACTTATTGATAGTTTGTGCTGTCTCTCCATATGACGCTCCAGCGTCTTTTTACTTTGATACACCTTGCTGCATTGCGCACAGGCCAGTTGCTCCTTTTTAGCTTTAAGAGATGCAACCTGCTGCTGCTCGTGCTGCTGTTGACCATCAGTATTCTCAATGTCCGATTCCTCATTGTAGTCGATTTTGAGAGCGCGTGTTGGTCGCATCTGCTGCGCCGCCAAGTTGCCTCTGTCCCATTTCATAATGCTGTTAGTAAGCCCAACCGGATCTTCCACCGCCGTATTAATATATTCATCATTATCAACATCATCATTGCGACGCAGTTGTTTTGAATCTTTGATAAATGCATGCTCACTGTTATCATCATCATCATCAGAGTCATCATTGGCTACTTCATGCCAGGTAAATGGATTGAGCTGCGATTGATGAGTGTTCACTAATTGCGGCGAATTAGTTCCGAATTTCTCCTGTTTCGGCACCAGCACCTCAGCATTGATCAGTTCGTTGTCGAAGTGCTCGTTCTGTATATGTAGCAGAAAATCCGCGAACACAAAGCTCTTCATCTCGCAGAAGGTGCAATCGATGCGATAGCAGTTTAGGCTCTGGAAATACACCTCGCCGCACTTGGCATTCGGAATGCCGGCAAATGTGTCCGGCTTCAAAGTTTTTAGCATTATTTAATTTGACTTGTAAGCTGCTAACTACAACAACAACATCGATTTATAAACATTTGTATGCTTTTGGAAATTCGTTGCAGGCTACGAAAAGGCAACGCAATCAATTCGTATTTTTTGATTCGATGGTCTGCCGTAAACAGCTGTTTTAGCTTTCGCCATTTTACAGCACTATATGTCCATTCAAAGAAATCAAAAAAAAATTAGGCGCCAGTAAGAACTAAGTCTATATGCTTCCAAGCTGTATAAACGAGAACATCTTAAATCTACTGTTACGAAACAGTTTCAGGTTGCCCGTACATGAATTGTTTTGTTTTTGGACTAAATGTTAAATGTTATGGAATAAAAAGTCTTCTTCTGCCAAGTAAAACAATTTCGATGTAGCTTAAGAGTTATATATTATTTTTAAGAACTTCAGGCCTAACGTGTATTAACTGGTGCTGGTGCAAGCGATCTGAATCAACAAACTTTTTGTCGCATTGTTCGCAACGGTACTTGGCCTGCCGGTAATGCTTCTTCAGCCTGTGGGTGCTCAAAGTGGATGCACTTCGATAGCTATTTCCACACAGCTCGCAGGCAAATGGCAATGCGGTGATCGCATCCCTATCCGCATCAAATCTCTGCGCACTGTGCAGTTTGCGTCGATGGGTGTCCCGTTGGTTGGGCGTATAAAAGCACTTGTCGCAGCTGCTGCACGAAAATCGACGCACCTGTGTGTGCCTCAGTTCGTGGCTGAGCAGGGCACTGCGATGGGTGAAGTGTTTATCGCAGTGCTGACACTGCAGCGCCTCTCGCTGATCGTGTGTGCGCTGGTGTCGCCTCAATGTGGACACGGCTCGAAACTGCTTGCCGCACATCTCGCACTGATGCGGCTTGCTGCCCGTATGGATATTGAGATGTGTGTCTAGCAAATATCGTCGTCGAAACATGCGTCCACAATATGTGCAGGTGTTGGACTTGCTGCGTGAACGACGATCGACTGGCTTACTTCTAAGATTATCATCAGTGTCCGAAGTGAGTGCATCTATCTGTCGTATTGTTGAGGCCTCTTGTATATCCATTGGCAGTGCAAGTAACGATTCATGAAGGCAATCGGCGGCAGGGGTTTCTGGGGACAGTTTCTGTTCGTGCGCGTTGTGCAAATGTTTGCTGCAAAAGTGCTGACGAAATGCATCAAAGTCCAGACTGGATAAACCACAAATGCAGATAATTGTGAATTTGGCCTCTACGGCTACATCGCAGCGTATTTCGGCACATTTTGTGATAGTTCTAATAAATTCAACCATTTTAACCACAATAAACAAAATAATGAGCGTTTACGAGCACTAACTTATCGGCAGAAAATCGTCACCGGTTCTTTCGATAACTTTTATTTATTTTTATTTGTATCGACAAACAAAAAAGCCACGGAAAACACGCGATTAGCTATTGGTGCAGAATTTCGCCTACGTCTTCATTATTGTTGAAATCGTTGTCGGTATTGATCAATATGCATCCCAATCTAACCGAGCGCATCTTGTTGCATTTGCAGTCCGTTGACAAGATCAACACACTCGATCTAGCCACGGAATTGAACGTTGACCACCAGAAAGTAATCGGCGCTGTGAAGAGCATTCAGGCACATGGTGAACTGCTGATTAATGCGGAGGCAGCTACTCACAAAACGCTCGGCTTGACGGACGAGGGCCAATCGGTGGTCGAGAAGGGCAGCCACGAGGCAGCCGTCTATGGTTTGGTGCCCGCGGAGGGCATTCCCCAAGCACTGCTAATGGTCAACGGTGGAGCAAATGCTAAGGTTGGCTTCAGCAAAGCCATGTCTCACGGCTGGATATTGGTGGACAAGAGCGTGAACCCACCTTTAATTAGACGTAAGGTCGATCAGATTGTCGATACCGTCAGGGAGCAGCTTGTTTTGGTTGCAAGCGGCAAATCTCAATTGCCGGCGAAGGATGTAGCCGATTTTAAGAAGCGCAAACTACTCCAGGAGGTAACCACGAAGAGTTTTGTGATAAGCAAAGGTCCCAAGTTTACTACAACACTGACTAAACTGGAAACGGACCTCACCATGGACATGCTCAGCAGCGGTCAGTGGCAGCAGCTCCAATTCAAGTCATACAATTTTGATGCACTAGGAGCGACACCGACACGTGGCCAGCTACATCCATTGCTCAAGGTGCGCACCGAATTCCGAGAGATCTTTCTTGAAATGGGCTTCACAGAAATGCCGACCAACAACTATGTGGAGTCATCGTTCTGGAACTTTGATGCATTGTTCCAGCCGCAACAGCATCCGGCACGCGATGCCCACGATACATTCTTCGTCAATCAACCGGAGCTAAGCTACAAGTTTCCCCACCAGTATTTGGTACGTGTGAAGAACATGCACTCGACTGGCGGCTACGGTTCGCTGGGCCACGGCTACGATTGGAAGCTGTCTGAAGCTCAAAAGAATCTATTGCGCACCCACACAACTTCTGTCAGTGCCCGAGTGCTGTTTAAGCTGGCCAATCAGCCGGGTGGCTTCAAGCCGGCCAAGTACTTTAGCATTGACAAGGTATTCCGTAACGAGACACTGGATACCACTCATTTAGCCGAATTCCATCAGGTGGAGGGTGTTATTGCCGGTGTTAACCTAACGCTGGGCGATCTTATTGGCACGCTATATGAATTCTTCCAGAAACTGGGCATAAATGAATTGGAATTCAAGCCGGCATACAATCCGTATACGGAGCCCAGCATGGAGATATTCTGTTATCATCCGGGTCTGAACAGATGGATTGAAGTGGGAAATTCGGGAATCTTCCGGCCGGAAATGGTGCGGACTATGGGTCTGCCAAAGAATGTTAATGTTATCGCCTGGGGTTTGTCGCTCGAGCGGCCAACGATGATCATGTATGACATTAATAATATTCGGGATCTTGTTGGACCCAGGGTCGATCTAAAAATGGTTGAAGACGGTCCCATTTGCCGTTTGGGTGAAATTTAAATGCATATTAAAATTAAAAACCTTAACTTTTAAAAATACATCTCGTTTTTAACACTAATTAATCATGTAAAATTACCAGGAGACAATCGAAGTAGTCCATCACAATAAAATAATGTTAACGATATATCGAAACTAAGCGTTCGACAGTTTCGGTGTTTTTGATTGCAAAATTTTTTTGTTTTTATTTAATTAAATATAATTTTTTTTCTGTAACACTGCATTTTGAAAATAATGGCAAATGACGCTAACCTCGAGCAAAATAAGACGACGACCCTAACTCTGCAGGAAACCATCCACCTAAAGTTTGACATCCAAAATGTCACCGAGCAAACATCATCCTCCAATTCGATGAACCCAAATATTGCAATGCCTCAGCTACAGATCCCAAAGCTGAAGACAACGAATAAAACAATATCCGGCCTAACCATACCCAAACTGCGTGCTGCATCCGGTGAGCCACTCAAAGAGCGCCAGTTCGATATACCATTGCTCACCCAACTGCACAACCAGAAGAATTCCCTAGCAGTAGATCATGGGCTGACGAAGGACGTAAGTGCGCTGGAGCTCACTGAACCTGTCGATAGTAACCTAGTGCCCAAGTTGGCGAGCAATGGCGAGGACAGGGCAACAGTACAAATCGATATGACCACAGCGGTCAATGCTGTCCAGAAACATGTAACGCCACAGCTACAGATCCCAAAGCTGCAGACAACGAATAAAATAATATGCGGCCTAACCATACCCAAACTTCGTGATGCATCTGGTGAGCTGCTTAAGGAGCGCCATTTCGATATACCATTGCTTAACCAGCTGCGCAACCAGAACAATTCTCTGGAAGTAAATCAAGGGCTGGCGAAGAGCATAAGTTCGTTGAAGATCACCGAACCCGCCGATGGAGGCCAAGGGGCCAAGCTGGCGAGCAACGGCGAGGACTGGGAAACAGCACCAATCGATCTGACCACAGCAATCAATATTGTCCCAAAGAATGCACCTCCACGCGAGGCGGCGAGCAAACAGCGTCAAACGCAATCGGCAATTGTCGAGCATTTTGATATTCCATTTATAAGCTGTGATAGCAATCGTCTCTCCGCTAGCCTGCTCTTTGGGAAGCGACAGCGTTGCAACTCGGATATAACAAAAAAGCCTGCGGCTACAGAGAAAATTATAATGAAAACAAGTGATGTGTGCAT
This sequence comes from Drosophila longiperda, assembly GCA_035042125.1. Classification (NCBI taxonomy): domain Eukaryota; kingdom Metazoa; phylum Arthropoda; class Insecta; order Diptera; family Drosophilidae; genus Drosophila; species Drosophila longiperda. Next base: position 2,075,040 of record JAWNLV010000120.1, read on the forward strand.
CATGCTTAATGCATTCGTTGGGTATCCAAGGCAGCCTCAGCTTAAATACGCTGCAACCGCAACAGAATTGCACCATCTGAAAATTATTCATCGTGCTGATTATGGTGCTAATATTAAACGGTTCCGTTTCGATACCCCGTCACCCGATGAACTGGTCAAAAAGTCATTGCAAAAATCGTGGCCAATTTCGCGTACATAGCCATATAATACTGTAGTAGTTGTAGTAAAATCTGACATTTTATGATGTAATAAAAGTAAGCTCATACTAATTTGTGAAACCCCAATCTTTCATTCGTTTGTGCAGACATTTACCATCGATATAAGTAAGAACTATCGATAAGCGAAAATACATCGCTCTTGCTGAATACATAATTTCAGACAAAAGAATATATGTGCATACAAGCAAGCACACACAGACAGACGGCCGCACACAGGCATAGACACACAGACGACGAAAGAAGCAGAAACAGTGGAGTAGAATGCGAATAAGAACTGCGTATATGTGTGTGCAAATACAAAAACAGCAGACACAACGAACGGTGTGCTTTTTCGGCATAGATCTCTCAGGCCTCAGACGCATTAAATCAATACGAATTAAACACACAATATAATCAAATAACGGCAACAAAACCAAACACTGACATAGAAATTGTCTGCTCAAACAGCTGTGGAAGTGGAAAGCGCACTAGAAAAGTTATCATAAAGTGCGAAAGGTCAGCAGCAGCAAAAGACGGCAGCAGTAGGAACATTTTACTGTATATAAAACTCTGTGTGTGTACTGTGTATATGTGTATGTGAATCTAGCTGTCACTTTCTTGCGCGCGCATAAACATACACAAATTAAAATCAGCGACGAGTATCACCACCCCCCTTTTCTATCCACACACATCCACCAAGCAAAAGCTAAGTCACAACTTGACGTACGCGCCCGGTTCCGGTGCCAACCGCTGGTCGGTTAACCGTCCCTCGACACCACCAACGCACAGTTACAGAAAAACAACAAAAAAAAAAAAAGGAAAAGAAAAGTGCAAGTGTATTTACGGCTGTTGTTGCTTTTTCCATTTTGTGTGCTAAGCGATCGTCATCATTATCCGTATTCGCATTCGCATCCAGTTCCAGTTTGGCATTTAGCTCTACTGCAGGTGCCGGTGCCATTGCTGCTCTCGTGCTGCTGTTTACATGTAGAAGAAGGAACGAACACTGTTGTACAGGTAATATTCCCATATTTCTCGCATACATACACACTAAATACCATGAATCTATGTATGTGTGCGCGTATTTGTGTGCTGCTGCTGCTGTTTCTTCATTCCATGCCATTTGCCGTTAATGTGCGCAATCAGTTCCCCCAAGTCCCCAGAGAGGCTGGCCGCATCTAATTAAGAATCATGTAAAACTGTAAATTTTCCTGATATTTTATATGTGCGATGTGTGTGCATTTTGGATACATAGTATCGTTAAGCAGTTCATATTCAATTGGGCAATTCAATGGCATTTATTTTCAATGATGTTCTTTTATCATTTATTAGTACTCCAAAGAGAAAAAAACATTCTACAGAATATATAAAGGAAATATTAATGAACACAAGAATAGTTTCTGTATGTTGCCCATATTTTAAATATGCGCCGTCGTCTGCCCTTGCAGACAGTTGACCTTGGCATAAAACGCCCCCCGACAAATGGTTTTTTTTTTTTAGGCATAATCACACCTTGCTGCACAGACATCAGCACACAAACTAACACACATACGCACACACATACATAAATCTTTCCGTTAGCTGCTGCACTTACTATTCTTATTGTCAAAGCAAAATAGAAATCGTAGTTTGGTTTGATTAATTCAAATGGTCTCATGCTATACACATATATATATATATATCAATATTTTTTTTTTTTCGTTGCTTTGTTTATCTGCCGCAGACTCACACACACATGTATAAGCAGGCAAATTATCAAGTTTTAATTAGTTTAACAAGCACACACACACATTTACATTTTAAAGAAGAGATAATTAAACTAACTGTTGTAAACATTTTAAGAAACGCTGACAAGAAGAAGAACAACAAGGAAAACGAAGGACGCTAGGAAGTGGATATCACGGAAGCAAAATAAAACTACAAAACAATTGTGGGGAACATTGATTGTTGGACGACAACGACGACGAAAGCGAATCCATTTGCAAAAAGCCTGCTCGGACATTTAACGGTGGAGCTGGTGGAAGGCGGTGTTTAAGCTTTTAGGAGCCGGCTTTGTGTGTGTGTGAGAGTGTGTGTACGTGTGTGCTCTGCAAGGCAGTGGAGGAAGGGGGCGCGGTTGAGTGTCCACCATACGTGAGATGTTGCCATTCACTCCGCAAGTGGTTAAACGTTTGTTAGCACTCAAAAAGGGCAACGAGGACAACAGTGTCGAGGGCAAGTGGTCGGAGAAGGCCGTCAAGAATCTGGTGAAGAAGATCAAAAAGAATTCACAGCTCGAGGAACTGGAACGTGCCATTTCCACACAGAATTGCAATACCCGTTGTGTGACCGTGCCGCGCAGCAAACCCGCTGCCACCGGCGAAAATTTACGTAAGGGTCTACCGCATGTCATCTATTGCCGTTTGTGGCGCTGGCCCGATCTGCAATCCCAGAATGAATTGAAACCGCTGGAGCATTGCGAGTACGCGTTCCATTTGCGCAAAGACGATATCTGCATTAATCCATATCATTATAAGAAGATTGAGCTATCGATATTGGTGCCCAAATCGCTGCCAACGCCCCCCGATTCGATTGTCGATTATCCACTTGACAATCATACGCATCAGATACCAAATAATACGGAATACAATGCTGCAATAATACGCAGCGCCTCGCTCAGTCCGCCACAGTATATGGAATTGGGTGGTGGCAGCAGTAGCAGTAATAGCAGCAGCATCATCATCACCACCACCACCACAACCTCAAATAATACAAACCCATCAACTGGATCAGCCAGCTACCAACAACAACAACAGCAGCAACAACAACAACAGCAACACTCGCCGCTGTCATTTGGTGGCAGCGTAGTGGGCGTGGTTGGCGTTGGCCAGAACTTGCCACCGGGCAGCTGCAACATGGACTCGCAATCCAGTGTGCTCAGCGTTGGCAGCAGCATACCCAATACGGGAACACCGCCGCCTGGTTATATGAGCGAGGATGGCGATCCGATTGATCCCAATGATAATATGAATATGTCGCGGCTAACACCGCCCGCAGATGCCGCCCCAGTGATGTATCATGAGCCAGCGTTCTGGTGCTCCATATCCTATTATGAGCTAAATACCCGTGTGGGTGAAACATTTCATGCCTCACAGCCATCGATAACAGTGGATGGCTTCACCGATCCGTCGAATTCGGAGCGCTTTTGTCTCGGCCTCCTCTCGAACGTCAATCGGAACGAGGTCGTTGAGCAGACGCGTCGCCATATTGGCAAGGGCGTTCGCCTCTATTACATTGGCGGCGAGGTCTTTGCCGAATGTCTAAGCGATTCCTCAATATTCGTACAGAGTCCCAATTGCAATCAGCGTTACGGCTGGCATCCGGCGACCGTTTGTAAAATACCGCCCGGCTGCAATCTAAAGATATTCAATAATCAGGAGTTTGCCGCGTTGCTATCGCAATCGGTTTCGCAAGGATTCGAGGCCGTCTATCAGTTGACCCGCATGTGCACCATTCGCATGTCCTTTGTGAAGGGTTGGGGTGCCGAATATCGGCGACAGACAGTAACCTCAACCCCCTGCTGGATAGAGCTGCATCTAAATGGGCCGCTTCAGTGGTTAGATCGTGTCCTCACCCAGATGGGATCGCCACGACTGCCTTGCAGTTCCATGTCGTAAGTGGGTGTGTGTACACTAAGTTCTTCGATATGCACACATACATACGTACATAGATGCATTCATACATAAAGTGATGTATTTATGTTGATGTACATGCACCCATGCTACTAAATATTTTATTAAATTAACAATTTCTTTGATTGTTTCTTCTTTTTTTTCTAAACAAAGAGCAATTGAAACAAATTAGAAGTGAGAACAAGAACAACATACAACAAAATGTGGCTGTCGGTAGCTACCGACTGCAAAATACTCTGTTCCCAAAATGGCAGCAAATCCCTATATATATATATATAAAAACAAAAAAAAAACAGGAAAAATCGTACACTTCAATAATCCAATACTCGAAAATTTTCCATTTGTGAACAGAGTACAACAATAGTAAAGCGAAAAGAAATTTTGAGAGCACTTAAAAATAAGTAAAGTTACAGATGCATACATACATATTTAGTTTATACAAAGAGATCTTCTAAATATCTATACACTTCTACACATATACATACACAGGTAAATGCATAAATGCAAAAGAGATAATGATGATGATGATGATGTATTTGGTGTGACAAGCTTAGGATTTTAGTGCGTAGGGAGTAGGGCGTTACGAGGGGAGGCAACATGAGTTAGTGAAACATGAAAGCAACATTTTTGATAAGAAGAGGCAGCTACCAATTTTAAATTGAAACTCGGAACATTTTATACGGAGTTTTTAGGCATAGAGAAGAATTAGGGAAACAAAGCAAAAGAAAGAAGAAAATAAAATAATATATATTTATATATATATTTAAAACAACTGAAAATATGTATATCCTGTTAAACAGTGTTGGTAAACGCGCACGAGGTATTACAAAAGGAGACTGTGAATGGAATTCGGGATACGTTCTTCCAAGATTGAGCATAGCAAAGTTCAAAATCAAGAAGAAAACCAACAAAAAAAAAAAACAACAAACAAATCTACAACAGAAACTGCGATTTTTACAGCTTGAAGCTAACACAACCAAACACACACAACCAAAACCTTAACTTACATATGAGCTATCTTACAACACATAAATACATATATTATATATACACATAGATATTTTAAAATGTGTCATATAAATGTTGTTGTTGTAGCGTTTACATTTTTCGCTTAATATGTGTGTGTTAAGATCATAAATAAACAAAACTTAATCAAACAGTCATGTTAATCGAAAAATCGAATAATTAAATAAGAATGAGTTTAATTTAAAAAACACTTGCCAAACCAATGCTGCATGGTAGTTAAAATGCAAATTATTTAATATCAGTGTTCTCTTTTAAAATTAATATAGAACTAACAAATTAATATGGATTTCAATTGCAAATGCAAAAACCAAATTAATTAAATATGTCATACAAGAATATGGAGAAAAATGAAAATGTCAATTGTTCAATTCTGTCCGTTATTTAATTGTTATCCACCTGCAGTTTTTGGTTTGAATTAAATTCTTTGTTTACTTTCCGTCTTTTCGTCGACTCAGTCATTCTTAAAGTCGTTAAGTCATCAGATTAGTTGCTTGATTGTAAAATGCAATTTGTTTGCTACAACCAACAAATACGAAGCTCAATTATAACAGCGTAGCCCAGTCGCATTGCAGTGTTGTACAACGCTAAACACATGTACAATAATTAACTTTTCTAGCTTGGATAACTGAACTGCCGCATGCTTATGAGTGAGTGAGAGAGAGGGAGAGAAAAGGTGTACGATTAGAATGAGAAGCAATATTAATTTGGAAAGCCTGCGGCAGTTGAGCGTACATTAATTGTTTGTTCAAATAATAATTATCTAACACTTAAATTCAGCCGAGTTTCCCAGCAGAAAAATACCGTAGGCAACATTTAAATAAAATGTATGAAAAGTGGTTGGCAAAAGCAATACAATTCAGGCAAATTCTTGGCGTAGAATTATATACGGCCTTATACATATATGTAAAGTTGCGCTCAAAATAATAGTACTTGATCTCTTGATCTTTTTTTCATTGCTCTAAAACATTATTTATTAATTTATAGTCCCGTTGAAGCACAATAAAATATCTCTTGATGAAATATGAGTACAGATTGCAAAAACGTAACGAAATTATGAATATTGTTTCACGTATTCAAAAGTTTAATTTTTAATGATCCTTACAAAAAAGTGCAAAATTTAATTCCAGATTATTCTATATGTTAAGTTCTATGTTTAATTATTTTACTGCTTGTAAAGCGTTTTGATTATAATGAGAAATTTACTACTATAATTTCAAGCAGTCATTGCAAATCTTAGTTATCTTAATTATTTTGTTTGATTGCAAAACTTGATTAAATCTATTGCAAATTGGTACATTTCTTAAGAAAACGTTTTTTTTTTTTAAATTACACTTCAAGCTTTTCCGAAACATGTGAAATATATTTTTACCATTTACAACTTTTTTTAACTACTATTGTTTTGAGCGTGGCTATTTTTTTAATGTTGTCATTTTGGTGCGACTTGATTCGGTAATTTTATAAGCAAACACTTTAATTCAATGTTTATTTGATTTTTAAAAGTCATAGCTTTGTAGGAAAAAAATATATATAGATATAACATTTTTTTTTTTAATTCGGTGGTCTCGCCTACAATTTTTTTTTTTAGTGTTCATATTCTGGACTGGGTTATTATATCTAATAGAAAAGTGTTGTGTTGTTAAAAAATACTGCAGAGTATTTTGAATGAGGAGACGTTGCCGCGTCCATAAGGTATATAGCACATATATATATATATATATTTGATCAGCACAAGTAAACGAGTTTTTATAACTATGTCCGTCTGTCAGTCTGTTTTTTAATTTTATTTTGCCGTTGGCAAACACTGGTTTATACCGTACATGTGTATGTACTATCTGCATATTTTTGCTAAAACAAATGTAATGTTACATACATATATATAAATATATATTAAAATTTAAGATGAACAGAGACGACAAACATATGAAAAATAGTTGTAAAAAGAGAACCAAACGCAAAACACATTTAAAAATACAAATAAAAATTAAATAAAAAATACCTAAAACTGACGCTGAAACTAAACTGTTAACGCAACTGAAAAAACTGAGAAACCCAAAATGCGCAAATACAAAAGTAAATGCAAAAAAAAGCAAACAATACCAATTACATATAAAATTATAAAACATATACAAAAAACAAAAAAAAAAACACATATATCTTATATACATAAATGAAAGGAAAAATGCATCTAAATATAAATACATAAATATAGTTTAAAAAAGATCAGAAAAAAAAACCATAACAAAAAACAAAAAGAATTCTATGTATAAATCGTACATTTATAAATATATATATATATATATATATTTATATATATACATTTAAATAAACCTTATATTTTAAAAACAAAAGCCTTGTTTTATAACTCAATTGCAGTCCATGCGGCCTTTGTGCACCTTTAAATAATGCTGTTTGCAGTTCGATTTGCGCAGAAAGCAGGAGGAGCACAATGGACACCGAAATGGACGGAGTCGCGTATGGGAAATCTGATGATGTTTTAGCTCCGACGAGCTAAAGAAACGCTTGCCGCAGCCTGGCTGTGCACAGGCGAAATCACGCTGATTATAATGACGCTTCAGATGTGTATTTAGATAGCATTGATCCGACAGGACGCGTCCGCAAACTGGGCACGTGTAGCTTAATGAGGGGGAAAGCGCCTCCATCGTCTCCATCTTTGCATTCTGTTCCACCTCTTCCAGCTCCTGCTGCCGATCATAATCTTGGCTGGGATGCCGCAGTTTCTCGTGCATGCGTCGCGCATGTATGGAATGAAAGGACATGCTGCAGTTGCTCACAGTGCAGGCATAGGGCTTCTCACCGGTATGCAAACGCCGATGGACCGCCAAATAGTTGGCGAACCGATAGCCCTTGCCACAAATATCACAGGCATGCGGCCGATCCGCAGTATGGGTGACTGCATGGATGCGCAGCTTGCTCATCTGCCTGAAACCCTTGCCGCACACACCGCACACATGGGGCCGCTCATTCGAGTGCGTCATCTTGTGGATGCGCAAACCGTACGTGTCTCCAAAACATCTGTTGCACACATCGCATTTGTTTGCTGAACTCCTCCTCTTTGTGGCCGGGGCACGTTTCGTTTTTCGCCTGCTCATCGCAGCTGCTTCAGTTACCAGCTCATCCTGCTCCGCCTGCTGATCTTGCTCCTGCTCCTGCTCCTCTTGTGCCTGTAAATAAAAAAATTATATTAAGATTCAACATGATCAGTTGACCAACAATTATTCCATTTTTAATTCAAATTTTGAAAAATGCTTCAATATCATCTTTAAAGATCTATCGAATTTAATCCGCATCTTTTCTTTTTTACGATTGGGCTTGTGCCTAATCAGGGACTCGATTTCGAATCGAGTAAGTAGAAATTCCTGCACGGATTTTCACATCTTGTAACAGACAGACGATATCAGTATATATAGATCAGTTATATGGATCTTTCGAGTTTGGTTCACTTACCGAATTTAGCAGTTGATAACTGTTCATTGCTGGCAGGAGATTGTTATTGCCCACCAGTGTGTCCAGCTGTTGGCCAAATAGTTGCATATCCTCGGTCAGGCAGGCATCATAGCTGTCATCATCAGCAGCGGCGACATAGCTGGCAACCGGATTCCGGTGCTCTTCTGGGTGACACGTCTGTCGCATGTTTGCCAAGTGGGTTGCCCACCGATCGACCGATCCGGCATTGCTTCCTCTACACACATATGGACCCATATACGTATATATATATATATATATATATATATTTATATATATAAATATATGTGATATATGTTGTGTTATTGGGTTATGCGCTTGGACATCGATAAGATTATTTCCGTGTTCAAAATAAAACACCAAAACAAAGTAGAGAAAGAGAAGAACTTGTACTCGGAGACATTTAAGTAGTTGAGTCTGGATACCCTTTAATGAGAATATATCCATTAACAAACAGCATCGAGACTGGGTATCTATATATTCCTGACTTATATATTCAGGTTGGTTGAAACTTTTAATATGCACGTTTTTTTTTTTTTTTTTTGGTTTATATATAAGTTAATTAATTCTGATCTTGAGCAGTTGAGCTTTAGTATATATAGCTTGTATGCAGCTCAGTTCAGTAATTTATTTCATTTATGCAAATCAAAAGTTATTATTTTTGGATCTACCTTCTTGCTTAAAATTTAGTGTATGCAAATAGTGCCACAATTTTCTAAAGTGTATTAAGTCTTCGCCACAGCAAACATAAATGGTATTTCGATTTGTTATAAATTATTTTTTTTATCGTATGTCATAAAAACCATCTATAAATGCAATAATTTGTTTTAAGTTGCCGCTATTTTACTTCGTTTTATAAGCACTTTAAACATTTATACGCCGCGCACTTTAAACCACTCGAACTAAGTGTGTAACATAATAATACTTTCAATTGTTACATATATATAATATATATATATATATAAAAAGCAACAAGGGTGTTCCTAAAGAAATTAAAGGTGCTCTTCAATTAACTGGCCACAAGAAAAAAGAAAAAGAAAAAAAAAACAGCACTTTATCGACATGTGCACAGCTCAGTCGTAGATTACAATATGCATCAGAACTTTGAATACACACAGAGGTAATGCCGACACACACACACACACATTGTTACATGCAAGTGTACATATGTACACAAGTATTTATGTATGTGTGTATATTGGGAAAATAGTCATGCCCGTTAGTTAAGATAACATATTAACTTTCTAAATAATTCCGCCTAGTTTCAGTTTTTTAATGAATTATGCATACCACAAAATGGATGAACGGCTGAGTTTTATTTTTATAATCAATTGACCCTTAGTCTCGCATATCATATAAATCGTATATTAATGAATATTACTTAAACTTCAACACACAAATAGCTGCAGTTAGAAAACTCGTACTTTAACCGTAGCAAAAACTATGAAACTCTGATTTGGGGCAATTTCATTCAAATCGAATGCTGATTGGTAGTAAAGTTCAATATGAACTGTGAGCTGCAGGTCACCGCAATTTTAATACCCTTACGTTGGCATATTACTTAGTTATACTAATGTTTTAAATATAAATTTAACTAAGTGCTATATTTAATTTTTACATTTCTTAAATGCTGAGAATCTGCAAGATATGATATAATGAAAAAAAAAAAGCTTTTTCTTCTATTGATCGATTAAAGTATATATACAACATAATTACAAAAAATATATAAAAATGATGAAGATACAAAAATAAATAAAAAAAAAAAAAAACCGAACAGGTTTTCAAAAAATGCTGAGCTTTATATATAAATAATAATAATATATATAATATAAATATAATAATATACTGGCTCAGTTTGGTGACCGATGCAAGGAGCCGGATAAAAAATATGCCTACTTAAAAAATCTTAAATCTTAAAAAACTATTACAAATGGACAGACATGGCTATATCAACTCGAATCAAGATATATATACTTAATGGGCTTGTCTCCATCAAAGCGTGGCAATTTAAATGTCATTCGATGACAAAGAGTTAATAATCACATATTGATTTTGTTGTCTAGTTTAATTATGGGTTTGTTGGTGACCCCCGAGACCTTCCAATCAGATGTGCAGCTCACAACACGATCGAAAGCGAGAAGGCAACAACAACATATCCAATCTGGATTTTGACAGAGAAACATCAGGAAAATGCAAATAAAAAAGAAATAATAAAATATATATTTTAGTTATTTTTAAGCAAGAATATTCTATTTAATTAAATCAATTGAAAATGCAAATTATTTAAAGCCAGTTCGGGCAAGGCATAATTTCAATTAGCTTTACATTTATTATACGAAAATGGTTTCAAATGTGATTATATATATATATAATATATATATATATACATATATGTACTGTTGAATTTTTTAATTACAATTAAATTTGTATCTGAAGTACACGAAATTTGGAATCGATTGACTGAGGAATATGAGCAATCAGTAATTAGACCTTGAACTTTTGCAGAAGAAAGCGCAATTCGCGATTCTGGCGACGCAAAAAGGCAACTTCGGCATCGTATTGGACGCGCATCTTGAGCACCTCGACATAATGATTGAGTCCATGCTCCAGCGTCTTCCACAGGTGTGTCTTGGAGGCGGGAAAGACGTTGGTGAATTGACGCCAGAATTTTTCAATTTCCTTATCCTCCAACTGCATCATTTCGTCCTCAAAACTGGCATGCAAGTTGAAGCCATAGATTTCCTTGTGCTTCTGATGCGTATAGAGATTCATCGCATGCAGCACCAGCGCCGGCTCCATGACCAAATAATGATTCGAGCAGATAATACCACGCTCATCATCTCCCTTGACCAGCCATAATTCTGAATCGTTTTTTCGGTTTGCAAACTTTGAGTCCCGCTCCTCACTGAGGAAGACCTCCGCACACTTGGCCGAAGTTAGGCCTTCGGGCTGACAATTGGGACAGTAGGTGTATGGCTCAAAGACCTTAGTCAGCTCCAGGATATGATCAAAATTTTGAATGCGCATTGCGGCAAATATATTATCGATGCGCACCAATGTCTGCTCCATTTCCGTAAAGGGTTTTAGGATTCGCATCAGTCGCTCCTCAATTAGGAAGCCACCACGATCGGCCATCTTGCGCAATATGTTGCGCATGAGACGTGCCGATTCCGGGGGTAGATCCTTTAATGGGCCACGTTGCTTCTTAACACCAGGTCTCTCACTACATCCAGATCCGCCATATTCCTTTGGCAAACGACCAAATCGATGCTCAATCCGATCCATGGCATTGCTCACATGTCGCTTCTCCTTCGGCTTATTGATGTTCTCGATGTTGATGTTTGGTTTCTGCCATGGCATCACCAGCTGCTGCTCGTGCAGTAGGCGATCGATGTTGAAGACGCGCTCCAGCAGCACCGTGATCTCCTCATAGTTGATATTCCACACCCGATTGAATTTGTGGCGATTGACTTGACGGGTCTGCAACGCCTTTGATTCCATTTCGGTGATTCTGGTATGCAGCGCCTTAATCTCATGCGTCAACTTCGCAATGTTGCGCTGGCCACTTTGCACCACCTCCTTAAAGTTCAGTCGAGTGCGTGCCACCGTCGCAGTCAAGCGGGCAACGCGTCGCTTCTGTTGATTGTTAATGATTGTGTTCTCCTCATTGCGACGCTGCAACACTTGGTAGTTATAGACCATCTTTTCCGAGTTGATCAGCACGTTGTCCCGGGTGCGTCGCAGCTCCAACTCCAAACGGCCGCATTCCTTCTGCAAACGGACGCGCGTCTGTTTGGTCAGCTCTTCCTGGTACTCCTGCAGCTGTTTCGTCTGCTGTGCATAGAACTGTTTTCGGACATGCACCAGATTCGACTTCTCATCGAAGTTAATTTTGAGGGCATCGAAGAAGCGTCGCCACTTCTCCTCGGCGGTCAACGAGAACGTCTGACGCTCATCCTCGACCGTATTGCGTAGCAATTTCAAATGATGCTTATAGGCCTCCTTGAGCGTTTCCACCTGATTGTCGATGCGCTCGACGAGACAGCAGAGATCGGCTGCTTGCCGCTGGCGATCGAATTCATATTTGGCATTCATGCGATCAATTTCCTTTTGGCAATCATTTATCATTTCATCCTTGCGCTCCATGATCTCGGCAATGCGTTTCTTTTGATCCTCGATTTGATCCCACAGCAGCATCGGTTCGTTTATCTCATCCAGCTCGGTCCAGCGATCCTTAATGTTCTCAAATTTGGCCATCGAATGACTGTTCTCATATTCGAGACTCCGCTTGATATCCCGCTGCTGAGACGACTCAAACATCCGGCGATCGAGTTCGCGTCGTTCGTTTGCTACACGTATATTGGTCACCAGATGGTTGCCGAAGCTCACCAACTGGCCGAGACGTGTGCTGGACACCTCCAGCTGCTTATCTATTTTGCCCAGTTCATTGATCGAACTTTCCCCAAGTGCTTTAGGCGTATCGCGAAAAAGGCGACGCGTCCGATGCGCCACATTATTGTGGCGTTCATCCAACTGTTGAATTGATATGTCGCATTTCTCGTTGGCAATGAGAGAATCGATGCGTGCTTTATACGATTCCCAGCTATCCGGCTCAGGGGCGCCCTCATCAGCATCGTCCGCACTGTGTTCCGCATCTGAGTCATCGGCTAGAGCCGTATCGGATATAATCTCTTTGCTATCGATGTTCTCCTCCTCGACCTCGTTCTCCTCATTGTTATCGTGCTCCATCGTATGCTAACTGATGGATTCAAATTACAAATATTTGTATATATTATTTGTGTGAGACTTTCGGCAGCCAAATGAAATGTTTTTTTTTTTTATTATTTTTGATTACAATTTCAATTTTTGTTTACCTCTGCTCAATTTGATGCCTGTGGGCTTGCTCGATATCATCGTTGCTATGTCGCCATTACCATGGAGCTGTCCGCTTACTCGCCTTTGTAAACAAATGTTGCATTGTTTTAGTTTTTTTTTTAATTTCATTTTGGTTTACAACGATACTTTGAGTTCGATACCAGATGCCATTTGGGGTGGCTGTTTCTTTCGAAGAGCGAACAATGAATGCTATTGCTATCTCGCTCACCCGAACACGCCTAAAAAACGGTGCTGTTGACGTCATCTTTATGCATTTTTGTTTTTTTTTTTTAATTTAGAACGCAAACATGCTTCACATACTACACGTTCTGTGCGTCTGTGTGTGTGTGTGTCGGCTGTTCTTGATATGGTGATATCTCAATACACAAGTCCAGCCACATCCGAGTTGCATTTGACTCTGATGGCAACAGCGAATACAGCTCTGTGCTCCTGGGTTGCATTTGTATTTTTATTTATTTTCTAAGGGCCCACCAAATTGCAAATCTGATTTAAATGATTATTTGAAAAAAAAAAACCAACGGCTAGCCAAATGAGCTTTATTGATGAACATTATGTACAAATACAGTCTTATGAAATTGCTTACAAAGAACATATATATACATACAAATATATATATAAAAAAAAAATATATATATATATGCACTTGTGTATTTACTATGAATATACAAGTTGTTTTCGAAACGCGATTCATTTCAGGGAACTAAGAGTGGAGATTTTAAAAAGGGATGAGGGGGGGGGGGGTGTGTGGTGTGGAAATAAGATCAAAGGCACAAAAGCTCAGTTGTCCCCAGCCTCCAGAGTGATTTCGTAAATCAGCTCGTCATCGTTGTACTGGTCAGCGAGGGGCTGCTGCTGCTGATGCTGCTGTTCATAAGACTGCTGATCCAGGTGCTCCAGAAACTGTTCGTCGTCATCTTCTGCGTTCACATGTTCCATGGCCAAGTTCTCATCTTCGAAGGTATTTTGTTCGCAGTGCTGTTGCTCTTGCTCGTGCAGAAATCTATCGTTGGCAGTCGTTTCATAGATGTCGGCTTGATTATTGTCCATCTGAAGTTGTTCGTCATCCGCCTCGGCGTCAACATCGGCATCCGCATAACCATCAATGGCATCGTTACCCTCGACCAAAAGCCCGGCATCCTCATCAAACTCCTCGTCTAGCAGGCCAGCGAGCTTATTGTCATCGCGAACAACATCGCCACCACGGGCACTGAAAATGCAATTGGCAATATGCGATTTTTTCGGACCAGCGCTGGCCTGGCGGCGTGTATTACTGCGGCACTGTATGGAACGTTTGTGCGCATCAAAATAGTTGATGTCGGTGAACTCCTCCTGGCACAGATGGCACACATACGCATCCTGATTGAGATGCATCTCCTTCCGATGCCTGGCCATTTTGTGGGCATCGTGGCACTGCATGCCACAGAAAGGGCACTTCAACATCCGTCGCTCACCAAAATGAACGTTGCGTATGTGCTCCTGCAGCGAAAAGTTCTTGTAGTAGGCCTTCTGGCAGTGGGGGCACTGGAATCGTCGCTTCTTCTCATGTGTAGTCTCGCGATGTCGCTTTAACTGGGTGTTCTGGGCGAACGTTTTGCCGCAAATCTCGCAGACATGCTCCTTCTTCTGGTGTCGGCGCTGATTGTGCACACGCAAATCCTGTTTGGTGGAGAAATACAATTTGCACGGCTCACAAACATAAGGCCGGATGCCCATGTGCCGACGGGCATGCCCCGCCAAATATTTACAATCCCGATACGTTGCGGTGCAATAGATGCACGCGTAGCGATTGGTGCCGGCCACCAGATGTGTCCGCTGATGTTTGCCCAGTTTGGATTTTTGCATTACAGCCGGACAGATGCCACACTCTATCGGTAGCTTCTCGTCCAGTGTGTTCACTAACATACGGAACTCGACAATGGGTGTACCCTGCTCATCGAAGTCGACAATCGTTGCGATCAGCTCGTCGAAGAGCTGATAGCGACGTGGTCCCTTAAACAGGTCCATCATCTTTTCACTGGGTACGGACAGCTCCTCGCTGTTGACCTTTTCAGTAGCAGTAACATCGATGCATTCTACAAACGCATCGCTGTCATCCACATCTGGCAGATGCGTTGTAATCTGTTGGGCACTGTTCGGCGAAGATTTATTTTTATGGATTTGGCTCAATCCCTTTTTTTGGGGGTTGATTTTTCTCGATTCTGTGTCGTGTTCGATTATTGTTTGCTGCGCTTCCAAATATTGAAGGTCATCTTCATCTAGTTCAGCCTCATCCTCATATTGATCATACTGTTGCTCCTGGTTTACATATTGCTCCTCGTAATCTGTGACACCATCTTCCTCGCACATTTCATTGATCAGATCGTTCTCTTCGTCTTCGTCCAGTTCGTGGGACAGCAGTGTATACTCGCTTTTGGGTACACGCATCACTGCCTCCTCCTGGAAGTCGGGGCAAATGATGAGCTGTTGATGCAACTCTGAATTGTCGAGCAGTATCTCCTCGTCGTCGTCGGCTTCGTTCTTGGTTATGAGGAACTCTTCGCACTTATATTCGCGAACCACATCGACAAAATCCAAGATCACATACTGATTGCTACAGTCAGCATCCTCTTCGTCTATGCCGTTGTGATTGTATTCATTTTCGTTTTCTGATTTTGTCATTACAAATTCAACTATTTCGGACATGTCGACGTTTATGTTCATCTGACTATGTTTGCAATTGTCGCTGCTTTCAACAATTATTTGGGCGCTTGCATTTATCGTGTGGCATCGGCGATTAGGAATGAAAACTGCTAGAGATGTTACCACTCGCACCAATCGTTCCGAGCTCGTCCGAATAGAATACTAGTCGCTCACAACTCAATCGAACGTTTGAACTAGGTTCATTTAGTTCACTCGTTTAGTTCATTTGGTTCAATTCTTTTATGCTGGTTTTGTTTTTTGAATCAAGGTACAAGGCAAGCTACTCAGCCTCGAAATCGTCCTTAGGCGAACGATAAAACAAAATGAGCGATTCATCAATAATGAACGAGTGGGCTGCTTTTTTTTTTGGAAGAGCAACGACGTTCAACTCTAAAAAACTAGTATGCTGCTGTTACATTTGCCGATAGACAGTGGAGAAGGGTCGATTGTGCGTTCTGTAGGTAAACAATATTCAAATTCAAATTATATTTATTAAATATTATTACATTTCCCACAGATATTATTATTATGAAAAAAATAAAGTAAACATTCATAAGAAATCGTTATTAAATACAGCAAGTTGGCAGCACCGTCTAAATAATTTGAATTGTCGCTGAAATCACGGCATGTGCATAGAGCCACAACCGTTCACTCGTTAGGCCTTCTTCTTTTTGTTAGCTTTATCAAGTTCGTCTTGGCCTAGCGGTTTGCCAACTTCTTGGCCTCCACAATTTCACACACTGCATTTTGCTGTCGCTGGCGGCGGCTTATTTGATTCGCACACTTGCTACCGTGCGCTTATGCTTGAGTTTTGCTGCCGTCCGTGGAAACGTTATTTTCTTATTTTTTTTTTTGCTGTGGGCAATCTTGTGTGTTTTATTTACGTTTAGCTGTTCGCTTTGCGTTGCATCGTGTCGAACGCGCGCATGCTTCACAACCGTTAGTTAAATATTTAAAATTTGCGGTTTTTTTTTGCAACGCTAATAGAAAATTTTGTAATTGATGCGTGATTGTGTAAGCATTTTTCCCTTTATTTTCATAATGCCAATAACAAAATATATATTAAATAAAATGTATAAAAAAGTGTAAAAAGTGCAAAAAAAAAAAATTGTTAACAAAACAAATGTTGAAAACTTTTGTTTTGAAAAGTGTAATAAGTAGCCAAGTTGACAAAAGGATATTCAGTGTTTCTTTTTTTTTATCATTGTTTATTTTATTATTGTTATTATTATCATTAATTTTTTTTTGTCAAGGTAAAACAAATGTTTTTGACAACTGATTGGCTTTGACATTGTGCAAGCCTTTTACTGAAATGTTTTTAACATCAAAGCTGTATGCCTAGTTGTGCTGATTACAATAATAATAAAAAAACATCAGCATCAAATAGCAACTTAATGTTGCCCATCTTCAACTGGGAGGCAACAACAAAAGCAATAAACAAACAAACAAACAAGCGACAACAACTAAAATCAAATAGGATTGCGCAAAAAAGTAAACGCATTATGTTTGTTTGTATTGATTTAAGTTATAGTTTTGGTTTTATTTGCCCTTAACTTATTTACTTCTGCAGCAATATCTTTGGCTTATTTGATTTGACAAATCGGACAAATGCAAACTTGACCTGCTTTTCTCCTCTTTTCATTTATTTATTTGGTCATTCCGATATTACGTTGTGACCCAGTGGTCAGTGTGCCTCTCTTATCTGCCAAACGGTGATCAGTGACAAGTGACAAGTGACAAGTGACAAGTGTCTAGTGACCAATGATCGGTGATCAATGAGAAGTGATCATGGATCGGTGTTCAGTGACCAGCGGAAAATTGACCTTAATTTGCTTACTATGCTGGGTCTACACTAGGAAGGAACGCACAAATGTGTTTTTTTAATTAATTTTTTTAAGAATCACAAATACAGATTGGTCCGAGTATATAAATGCTATATAAAGTGATTTCAAAAAGGATTAAGTTGGATTAAAACGTAATGATAAGATATATATATATATATATATATATATATATATATATATATATATATGTGATTTTTGTTGAAGCTGAGATTTGTGGCCAAAAGTGTTATTTTACGTCTTGTACTTTTAACGACTTTATCTATTTTTCAACTTTGGAAGTTGCACAAAATATTTAATTCTGATAGGAAGGTCAATTTTACAGGAGCAGGCAAACAAAACGAAATACAAAAAAAATAAATCCTAGTTTCACTCGGCCCTAATTCTAAATATATATAATTTTCATTTCAGTTTGCTTAGGCTTAGACAACGTAGAAGAAGAAGAGTAAGACGAAGAGGAGGAGGTGGTGGAGGTGGAAAAAGAAGACGAGACCAGATTCTCAAGACCAGACCAATTAAGAGCAAGCCGAAGCCAACTCGAAGCAAACCAAACCCCAAACAACAGCAATTGCAACAACAACAGCAACTGCAACTGCAACTGCAACAGCCACAGCAAGTGCAACAACGATAGCAGCAGGTGTTGGCAAACGGCAACGCGACCAAGTGGCATCATTTTGCGGTTGCCAGTTTGCCAGTGTTGCTAGGGAAACGGGAAATTGGAAAATCGGAAACATGTTCTTGCAGATGCATCGACAACTGTTGCTGCCGCAATTTGTGTGTCATGCTGGTTGGGCAACCAGAACGGCATTCGGCCTGGGCGTGTTCCTAGTAACAGTCGCATCTGCATCGGCATTGGGTACACCATCACCATCATCATCAGCACCAGCATCAGCATCAGCATCATCAACATCATCATCATCAGCTACTGCTGGTGGTGGCGGCGAGAGTACGATGCAAATCGAGAAACTACAGGTGAATTGCACGCGTGACCTGCTCGACATGCAGTTAACGTTGAGTCGCACATTCCGGGGATTACTCTATGCCAAAGACTTTCCGCTGGAGTGTCGGGCACGTGGTGGCGCTAATGATGACGCACAGATCGCGCTGCGTGTGCCCACCTCGGGCTGTGGTGTCCGCGCTGAGCCGCTACCAGATGGCGGCATGGAATACACCGTTCGCATCATGCTGCAAATGGAACAGAAACTCCGCCAGAGCACCGATATTTTGCGAACGGTGCGCTGTCAACTGCCCGCCAAGGCGATGGGAATGCCACTGCCCCTACATGGACGAGATCGGTACGTAAATTTAGTTAGCCAGTTATTCCAACTAGTAATCAGACCAAAAACAATTTTTATTTACTTAGAATAATTCATTTTATGCTATAGTATTATTTATTTATTTATTTATTTAAATTGATAATTGAATATACAATTTAGAAAATATAAATATATTTCTTTAGATTTATATATTTTGAAGATTATAAACACTTTAAAAAGAAGATTGTGAGAAATGAAAGAAATGCTTAAGCTAATCCTAAATCTCCTGCAGAAATGCACGAATGCGAGCCATGGCTGCCGTTGCCTCAGCATCATCCTCCGCCGCCGCATCCGCATCTGGAACGGCAACTGGGTCGGGGCAAAGGATGGATACGCCGCGTGTTCGCATTTGGCTGGAATTAGGTGGCCCCAATGGCTCTGGATCTGTGGAAGTGGGCGTAGCAACCACTTTAACGGTGCGCGCCATTGTGCCTGGAACGATTGGTGTGCGCGTCGTCGACTGTGCGGCACTCGATGGCTTGGGAGAGTCGACGCAGCAGCTTCTTGACGCTCGCGGCTGTGCCATTGACGAGCAGGTGAGTCAATTAGTCAAGTTTCATTAATTTTGCATAACTTGCGAGCGATCGTTTACCGTTAAGGCATCCACCATATATCAATAATTAATCATAATTTTAAGGTATTTATCGATGAAGCGTTGTTTTTTTTTTTAAATTTTTTTTTTGACATCAGACTTTCATTTTTATTAACGCTGCTGCGAAAGTAAAAACACAACAAACTGAGCACAGTTCGAGTTTCGCATAAATGTGCAAAATTTCTAAACATGTTGGCAGCGCTAGTCCTGCAACTGTTCTTGTTGTAATTGATGTTGTGCAATGCTAACGCATCATTAATTATAACGGTTATTACAACACTCAGAATTGACGTCAGCAGCAGCAGCGGCGGCAGCAACAGCAACAGCAGCAGCAGCAGCAGCAGCAGCAGCGGCGGCAGTGAGTCAAAACCCAAAACTGTTAGACATAATTACGCGCGCATCGTTAGAACAGTTTACGTTAGCGCTTGCCTTTTGTTGGTGTTTTCTGGCGCTGCCCAGCCAAGCAGCTTAGCAGCCATTAAAAGCAACTGCTTCTGCGACTGCCCACCAACAGTTCTTCAGTTCTTCTTGAGTAAATTAGGAGGTCACAACAATTAGCCAACAGTGAAATACATAGAAATATTTAGCGTTTAACATTTTGACATGGTTCCAGCAGCAACCACAATCACAACAACAACAAGAACAACAACAACAACACTAGCAACACCGGCAATAGCAATGCCAAGCTTAAAAAATCATTTGCATTTAGTCGCTGCCATCTCCGTCGCATGTCATGCAAGAAAATGGGTCAGACAAATCTTCTGTTGCTTCTTGTTGTTGTAGTTGTTTTGGTGTTGGCCATTGTGGGGTGCGCGCTAGCAAGAAAAATCTCACGGCTTAATTTTTATATTTATTTTAACGGACACCGGCAAAGACAACAAAACATTTGCATTTTATGTTTGTTTTATTGTTCGTCAACCCATCAGCTCCCCTTTGTGGTAATGGCATTGCCATCCGTTTCAGCACATTTTCAGTTTCTTTTGCGTTTAGTTTTATTGTTGCTTGCAAATAATTTATGCATGCGCCCATCTATGCGCTATCTTGGATTATTTATTTGACTTAAAAAAGCTGCTAGGTCAGCGAGCGCTCAGTGCTGAAAAGTGAAAAATTCTGCTGCTGCTGCTGTTGCTGCTGCGTTACAATTTCTAATCAGAATATGACCCACATAATACATACATATTTGTTTGTCTGTTTTCTCTGTTAATGCAGCTCTGATAGAAGACAGCTATAAATTCACACTAAAGATGAGAATAGGCAAATTAAGAGAGGGACAGAAAGAGTGAGAAGGAAATAGAGAGAGATTGCTGTCAAATACAACAAGGCCCACACAAGCAATATAGTTAATGTGAATGTTGACAAATGCATTATCATTTATAAATAAATAATGAATAACAACTTTGTACCATAATGTTTACGATATTTGAACTCATATGAACTTCCGCAGCAAATTTGATTGTTTACATTATTATTTGTTGTAATTGTTTCAAGTTTCTCACACGGCACACAGCAAAACACGTGCTGAAGGGCCATGTAAATTGAAACCAGGTAGCGACATCTAATCAACGTTTGATATGTGTGATATGCACATATTAACATTCCTACATGCACACACACACACATGCATATCTAATTTATGCATGTATGCTGCAGGCAAGAGCACAAGTGTCATTCAAAAACAATGGCAAGACGTAAATCACATGGCTCTGAAATTTCATACATTTTATAATACACACACACACACCAAAAAAAAAAAAAAAACATATGCATATGTCTTAACTGGGAGTTGTTATTGTTGTTGTCCGTGAACTTGGCTGATGACTTTTGTTACCGTTGCTCTGCTCTGCTCTGCTTGTAACGGAAGTGGCCAAATAATGCAGGTGTGAGTGAAAAGTGTGTGGGGTGCCACTGTCACTGCCATTGCCACTGTTTATAGTTTGTGTTGTGTTGTGTCGTCAGCCAGCAACAATTAACCAAAAATTGTATAACCTGTCATAAACAGTGCTGATATTTCTAACACATACAAAAAACCCATTGCGGTAAAAAAAAAACAAACATAAAAGAAAAGGTCAAAAAAAATAAATAAAAAAGTGCTTAATTTCGCGGACAGTTACCCCAAACAAGCCGCTCGTTTATACTGTTTGCTTAAAGCCTCTTTCAATTTCGGCAAATTAACTAATATGTACAAAAAGTACAACATTTTTTAAAAATCTTAACACTCATATATATAGTCAGTTTATGTCAGATAACCTCAGTTGGCAAAATATGATTCATAAAGAAAGACTTCAAAAACATACAAATGGACATGACTATATATCAACACGACGAGTGATGCTGATACTTTAGGACAAACCCTCTCCAAGTATTATAAAGTAAATAGAATAATCCGATATTCAAACGATATATACGTTGCAATTGGAAAACATTTTTGATTATATCGCAGATAATAATTTAATTTCCAATAGCCAGCCTAGAGAAAGATTGTTTAGCTTATAATAAAAAATAATAAATAATAACTTCTTATAACAAATAATAGCTTATTATAAAAACAAATTTTGTACCTGTCTTTGGCAGTGGTTGTGCTACAATTTGTTGGTCGATTTCAACAATTATCACTTGGACAGAACCGTCCACTGTTTAAATGAATTCGGTTTTACGATTTGCACATTCTATATAATTATATTCCTTTATTCGTCAATTTTATATATATTTAAACTCTACATTTTTTTAAGTTATTAAGAGCATAAAACTCTATTGCTATGTGGACCATTGTCAAGATATGTTTTCCTTTGAAAAAATTAATTACGAATTGTTACTTTAAATACAAATTTAACATTTTCACTTCTATTTGTGTCATGATTTTATTTAATTAACCTTGTTACAAATCCAATAATTTATAAGTCTTAAGCTTGTAGCACTAGAATAAATAAATAAAAAAAAATAAGTTAAAATGAACGACTACGAAATACCGACTAGTTGTAATATATATTCAAGATTTTCTAATAAATATATATATGCACATCAATTTGAATCGGTAATCGATATGTAAATAAGTCATTGATATAATAATATAAACTTGATCTGGGTATGGAATTACCTTTGTGTTATTATATGAAAATATAGCTAAGAAAGCTCATATTATTAATATTTTATACCTTTTGCAGGTGATGCCGGCGCTGCATACCAGATTTAAGCCGGCCGAGGAGGGCTGGTCGAAACAGCATGAGGAAGATCTGGTCGAGCGCACGTTTATGGCCACATTTCCCGCCTTCAAGTTTCCCGATCGCGAGCGCCTGCACGTCAGCTGTGGCGTTCAGCTGTGCAAAGGGAAGTGCCCCAATGTGAGTAACACTAAATGTATATATATATATATATATATATGTATATATATATATGTAAATGCAAAATTGGCCAAGTAGCAAGCCACATTTGAGCTGTGCTGTATATTAATTTATTGCAATGAAAACGAAAGTGTTGCTTGCATTTTCCTCATGAGTGCAACGAAGCGTATTCATATATATATATATATATATGTATATATATATATATATTTATAAGTGTGTTGTGTGTGTTGTGTGTGTTGTGCGTGTGTATGTGGAAGGCGCCGCTAATTAATGTGGTTATTGCACTAAAATGCACTGAACTGCAGCCCAAAAGTACTTGCAACAATTGCCAAAGTGCTGCGATGTGCTCAAATAAATATATATATATATATGTACCTGCTACAAATGTGAGTACTTAAACACACTAGAAAAAAATCGCATACTTTAACTTATTATTCGGAATTAAATTTGTTTCCTTCATTTTAAAGTATTTTGTAAAATTTATTTTAAAAAAATATATAATTTATAGGTGTATAACAAAAAGCTTTACATTTAGCTTTTTGTGGATTATATTATTATTAGACAATCGTATTTTCGGATTTTCTCAGATATTTTATAAATTCGATAAATTAGTTAGTTTATATATATAATACGTTTTTTAAAATTGATTTTTTTGTACTATTTTCTGCATTTCAAAAAAGAATTCTAATCTTATGAAACCCATTTCGTTAGAAATATTTTCAATTATATTTCTAACAAATATTAAAAAAAAATTAAAAAATTACAATTTGTTTAGGATTGTCGATCATTTCTAAAAACAAGATAAACTTACAGGGCAATTCACATTTCAGACCGATTTCATTTTTCTGAGTGTATGTATGTATGAATATACATATGTATGTGCATATATTTGGCCGTGTCAACTAACTAACAGAAATCTTTAACTTGCAGCTAAATTGTCGCCTCGCCGAGCAGCAACTGCAGCTGAACGCCGATCAGCACCTGGCGCGCATCGAGGTGTTCAACTCACTGGCCGTGACAGCGCCTCAAATCGAAGTGGATCGTCTGCGCTACGATCGCCGCTACAACATGAGTAGTGGTATGTATGTCCCTACATATATATATATATATATATATATATATATATATATATAAATGTTTCATATCAATTGTAGCCATAGTGTTCTATCGAAACGAATAAAAATTGCAGCATACAAATTTGTGCAGTTTCCCAATATTTTGAATGACGTTATATATTTGAAACTTAATGGTATGTAACGGCACGTAGTGGTACGTAGTGGTAAAATACAAAAACTTTAAATATTATGTGAGATCGTTGCAGTCGAGCGTAACTGTCAGCTAATTCCGATTCATAAACGGCATTGCAATTGTTTCTAGCACTTTTGGTTTATATTCATATAAACGACTTAAATTCTCTTTGTCATTATATATATCATCATAACATATATAGCTTTTACATAATTTGAATATATGTTTTAACTTTAATAGTTCTCAGAAGCTTTTTGTACACGTTTTTGTCGTTGCTATAATTTGTACCAGCTTTTTACTTTTTATTTTCATTAATTTTTAAAAATCTATATGAAAATTCATATTTAATAAAAAAAAAATGCCAATAAATGCATATTTATATTAATTCGTTACATTTGTGTTCCTTTATTTCAGTCGATGATTACGGTCCGAATGTTCGTCCATTGGCCGGCGAGGGGACATTGTGTCTGTCCATCTCAAAGTTGGCTATATCTTTCTGCATACTGGGTTCGATCTTTCTAATTGCTGTAATCGTGGCCATCTTTTCGCTGATAAGAACACGTAGACGCCAGCAGGGGCACTGCACTGGATTGAGATTGGGATTGGGATTGGCTGGCACCGCCACCAGCACATCAAATAGCAGCAGTCGGTTGCATCGTGCCGAAATATGTACATCAATGTTTTCATCTAGCAGCGAATCGGCACAGTCTGCGCCACGTTTCGGTGGCAAGTTTTTAATGCCGTTGCCCTACTATCCGACCACATTGCCTTATGGACGTGTCTATTAATATTTATTTGTAATTCTAATCGGTCGATTTAGTTTTCATGTTTTTGGGCATGCTTTTTTTCGTACAACAATTCTATATAGACTGATGTGGCCCCTATCTCAAAACATTCATATTATTCGTCTAACGAATGCTCAACGAAAATACCAAAATAATTTGTAACTGCACTCTTACATTTAGTTGAAAGCGTCTTGAAAGTGTTTTATCGCTTAAAACGCATTTTGATGCGCTTTCATTGCATACTTTTTAGTATTAATTGCAGACATAAACTTATTTTATCTTATATATATACATAAATATATTTGTTTAATGTACTTAACAATGAAATTGTAATTAAATTTAAATCTAAAATCTATCGAGTTTGCTTGGATATCGATTTCGGTGCAAACAACAAGTTGGCAGTTCACCCAATAAATATTGTCATTCCGATTGACGATAACGTAGCATTTAACAGTTGCTATCGGCAGCATTAGCACGTTGTGCTCAGTTTTGTTATGTTGTGTTGGGTGGGCGCACTTTGAAACTGATTTCTTGGCTTGTTAACACATAATTCAAGATGACAAAGACAGCGCCAAAGGGGCGCAAGAAGCCGCCAACTCGTTACTTTGATGCTGGAGCCGGCAAATCCGAAGATGACAACGCGAAACATGTTAAACTGAAACGCCGCAATCAACAAAATATTAAGGGCGACTTCATCAAGATGCAGTCGCACTACAAACAGCATAAATTCCAAAAGAACAAGCCAACACCGAGAGAAGATGAGAAGAAAAAAATACCAAAGATATCTAAGGAACTGCTGGACAAATATTCACGTGGCGATGGTGTCGATTCGCATGGCGTTAAAACGCGTCACTTCAAAGAGAAGCAGCAGCGCAAAGAGGTCTATTTGGAGTATGCCACCGAGCAGACGGCACGCACAGAGATGCTGCTCCAGGAGACGGCCGGTCAGCTAGAGGCTGACGATGAGGAGACAACAGCCAGCTATCGTCAGGCGGAGATTGTCGCAAATGTTGATTTGCAATCGGCCGCCAAAAATTTTGAACTTAAACTGGATTTTGGACCATACACGATGCGATATACAAAGAACGGACGGCATTTATTGTTGGGCGGCCGACGTGGACATGTCGCCGCATTTGATTGGGTGACCAAGAAGCTGCACTGCGAATTCAATGTGATGGAGACCGTTGCCGATGTCCAGTGGCTGCATGTGCCCACCATGTATGCGGTGGCCCAGAAGGAATGGGTATACTTCTATGACAAAAAGGGCACCGAGTTGCACTGCGTAAAGCGGCTGACGCGTGTCAATCGCATGGACTTTTTGCCCTATCATTTTTTGCTCGCTGCTGGCAATACAGTTGGCTACGCATCGTGGCTGGATGTGTCAATTGGTGAGCTCGTTGGAAATTTCAATACGGGATTGGGTGATATACGGTATATGCGTCACAATCCCAGCAATGGTGTACTGTACATCGGTGGCGGCAAGGGTGTCGTCTCCATGTGGTCACCCAAAGTGCGTGAGCCACTGGCCACAATGCTCTGCCATTCGACGGCTATGACGGCGCTCACCGTGGATCCAAAGGGTATGCATCTGATCACCGCTGGCCTGGATCGCAAGGTCAAAGTGTGGGATATACGTAATCTGAACGATACACCGTTGGCAACATTTCATCTACGTTTGCCCGCCAACGAGCTGGATGTATCGCAACGGGGAATGTTAGCCCTGTCGCAGGGCACCTATCTGGAGATGTATACGGATTTGCTGGAGGGCGGCGGCACGGGCCTAAAGGATAAGTTGCCCTATTTGCGGCAGCGCTGCGATGCCTCTGTCCATGGGTTGCGCTTCTGTCCCTATGAGGATGTGTTGGGCGTTTCAACGGCGAAAGGTTTCAATTCGCTGCTGGTGCCCGGTGCCGGTGAGCCGAACTATGATGCCCTCGAGGATAATCCGTATGAGACATCGAAGCAGAGACGTGAGCACGAGGTGCACGCCCTCCTCGAAAAGATTCCGCCCGAACTGATCACCCTCGATCCACATGAGATAACTGATGTGGATGTGCCCACGCTTCAGGAGAAGATCGATGCCAAGCGGCAGCTGTTCCATTTGAAGCCGCCGCGCATCAATGTGAATTCGCGCCACAAAATGAAGGGGCGTGGCGGTTCCGCTAAGGCGGCACGCAACAAGCAAATTGTCAAGGATATGCAGCGCAAGGTAAATCGACGCACATAATTACGATCCCAAGCCAAATCAATTTTAATAAATATCTTTTTTTTTCCGTTACTGTAGGATTTCATTGCGGATGTGCGCAAAGCAAAGAAGGGCGTTATTGCAGAGCACAAGTTCAAGAACGATGGCGACGCTGGTCAGCAGCCCAAGGCCAAAAAGGAGAAAATTGTTCGCTCTGTCTTGGATCGTTTCAAGCCCAAGCCACTGAAGAAATAGAAGCCCAGTAAATTTATAAATCCAGTTTATGGCTGTAGGGCTTTAAAGTAATACATTTGGTTTAGTTCCATATCTTACATTTTAAGTTTGTCAGAAGTATCTGTGGAAATCGAAATAGAAATTGAATCACACATTCTAAACAAGTATTTCTAAAAATCAGCGTTTTTTTTTTTGTGGAAAAAAATATTTTGAAATTTCAGGGTGTTCATGGGTTGAAGTAGCTCCTTAAATCTAATAGGATTTTAGCTCGAAACCCTTACCTAAAATCGAATTTAGCAAACTATTATTATTTTCTGTATTTCTGAAAAGTTTTTTTTTCCAAGAAACATGGCTTGCATTTTATCGTTTTGCTATTGTATTTTTGAATATTTAGATATTGTCGATTTTCTTATTTTGAAATTATTTAAAAAAAAAAATCAAAATTTTCTATTTTTAAGGCGTTTCTCTAAAATGTAATGCCTTATTTCGAGCTTACGATTTCCTTTGGTGACTAGTCGAGATAAAATTATAAGAACAAAATTTTTGGTAAATAAAATATTGCATAATATTTAATAAATATTTAAGTTTTCCACTTCTGATTGTGGGTTAGCTTTTTATCTTATTTTTTTTTAAAGATTAAAGTTTAAGATTCTTGTGCTTGAATTATTTAGATTCTCAACGAGATTGATGAATCGGGAAGGAACATAGCGCACAATTAAATGTAGTATAAGTACTTAAAACAAAGTTAAACAATTTATATAATATGGATTGTCTCTTCTATTTTATATATTTTTTTGTACATTATTATATCCTTCTGAACCCATTGAAGATGGATAAAAGTCTGTAATAGTACCCCCATATATATTCTCAGTTAGGAACGATAACTCTTTCTTTTTCGTATATATCAATATACATTGTTTTCCGATATAAAAGGCAGATGATTCGAATTAATAAATAACATTAATTTATATGCATATTTTTTTAAATCAACTGTACAATTCATATTCATCAGGATTTGCATACAAATAATGACCCAAGATTGTTCAAAATATATTCCCCTTACTTTTTATACATACTACTCATCTATAAGAAACAAGAGTTTTCCGCGCATGCTTACATTTGAGTGTGCAAAGAATTTAAAGGGAATATTTTTAACAACTGGGTTCAGGGTACATTCTAGTTAAGCTCACCCAACTACATCATTCCTACTTCTAATCTTATTGAGGGTTATTCTATATTGTTCTTGGATGTCAGCATTAATTGTAGCTGAGTATGCACCTAAAGTAGCTGGAGACCCGCTCGGATGCATTCTTTTCCAGTTGGCGCAATGCGGATTGCAATTTGTGCTCATCGCCACAGCGTCGAGCATAGTAGAATAGATTTAGGATGCGCTTTTGATGCTCGAATCGGCTCTCATCTGTGCCCGAGTCACCAGTCACCTGGAGCTGCTCAAGATTGGCGAGCACCTCGTTGACAGCGTCCGCCAATGCGGTCATAAAAACGGCGTTTTGCTGGCAGCAAAGGGTTGACATCGCCGTCAGGGTGACATCGGCGACACTTGGCTTGAGCAGCAGCTGTGGCAGATAGCCGAGGAATGTGGCAAACTGGTCCTTGCCGCCATAGCCATTATAGAGTTCGCTGCGCTGCACCAGCTGGCACAACAGGTTCAGCATACGGGTCGCAACACCCTCGCGTGTTGTATATTCCTGGCCAACATATTTATCGATGCAGTGCTGCATCACCGAGCCCATTTGATGGGCCCGCAGCTGCAGCAGCGCCCATCCATTATCGAGGAGTAGGGCACGCAATGCGGCCACCAGACGCAGTTGCTCATCGGCCGACAATTGTGTAAGGCGACGCAGGCATTGATTAACATACTGCAGTAGACAGCCATAATCTTCACTCGCCTGATCGTCATCCGGCTGTGGCACGAAATGGCAGACGAGCTGCACCAGCGTCAAGTTCTGGGCAGTGCACAATTCCCCGCCCGATGCCAGCAACTTTTTGCCCCTGATCCTAGTCTTCTTCGTCGTCGTCTGGGTTGTTGACGACTCGCTGTTAGATAGCATCTGCTGATAGGGGTAGTTGCACTCCTTGAGGAAGACGCGCACAAAGCTGCTGGCATAATTGGTACGCATCCACATGCTGAGCTCGTGTGTGGCATCCTGTTGCGTTGTCTCGTACTGTTGCACCAGCTGGCACAGTTGCGCCACAATGTCCAGCAGCACGTGCAGACTGGCCGCCGCATCCGCATTTAGGAGCTGCTGCTGGTGCTGATGCTGCTTTTGTTGCTGCTGCTGTTGTGGTCGCACCTCAATCCAATTGTCATGGATAAGTGGCATCAGCTGCTCCACATAGCTACGCAGCTGCTCATTCTCAGCTCGGCGCGCACTCTCACCCAGAATGGCATACAGATCCCGTTTGTCCTCCAACTGGGGACGCAGCACATTGTAATATTGCGCGCACTTTGCATCAAAATGAACGGTACGCGCCGGCGTCTGGCGTGTATCGCTTTTCGGCTGCTGTTGCTGCAGCAGTGTGCCGAGGATTTGATGGAGGCGCAGCAGAACCTTGGTGCGCCATTTAATCGTTGTTAACTGACCTGATCCGGAACCCGCCACGCGAACTGTCAGCAGCCGATTTGTGCGCTGCGTGTCATGGCGTGTGCGCGATATCATATCGATAAAGTTGCTAATTATGGTGCTGGCACTGCGCTCCGCCAGCAGACGGGCGGGTACACGGAGCAGCAGAACGTCAAGCAGCAAGAGCGAATCCTCCTGTATGGCCGGCTGCACGTGGGTCATTGCACAGCGCAAATACGCGGCAATGATGTGAAAGAATGGCACCATCGCGTTCGATGGCAGTGCCTCGAGCAGCACATCGAGTGTCTTGAATGATTCAACACGCACTTCGCGTTCCATGTCCAATGCGCCGCCCCCAATGCCCTGTAGTAGTTCATTCAGATGACCAATGAGATGTTTGGCCTGGCCGGCTTTGACAGCGTACCGCACATTGCGCAGCGCATCACAGCGAAACTTGAGATTGTGATGCTTGAGGCGGCTGAGAATCTCTTTGAGATTCAGCTGCCGCTGGCTGTCGTAAGATGTTGACTGCGAATGCTGCTGGAGCTGTGCGCGTATCTCAATTTTGCGCACCTTAAAGTCCGTTTTGGTCACATTGAGGCCCTTGGGTAGCTTGGCGCCTTTCAATTTCACTTTCGCTTTCTCGGCACGCAAATTCTTTTTGTGATGTCCCCCCATTTTATGTTATATGCGATACAATTTGAATCACAAACATGTGCTGTTTGCAACAGCTTATCGGTCTATCGGGAGAGACTGGCAGCGCTGCCAACTGTGCAATACAGGTCGTCGAACAAGTTATCGATAACGAATAACCCTATATAAAAGAAGGTGTAAGGTCTCTTTGGGATAGCAAGCACTGTTAACTTGTGTAGATTTCGTAAACAGCTGCTTGACGGTGTCAAAATAATGAATTTGATATATTTTGACGGCGGCTATCGGCAAACCACCCCATTTAAGTGCGGCAACTGCATCGAATTTGAAAAAGTTTTAAGAGTAAAATTATTTGAAATTAATCACGAAAAAGTTTTTTTATTAGGGTGCAAAGGCGGAAACCTTAATTAAACCATTTTTTTTTTTGGCTGTTACAAGAAAAATATGTTCCAATTTCGTGAATGAAAGTTTGTTTTTAATCTGAAAACAGTGCCTAAACCAAGGTGTCAAGTCGGTACCGGAATCGGAACCGCATCTAAACCGATTAAAACTCAGAAATGAAGTGGAAGTCAGAACCTAAATGTTAAATTTTCTAAATAGCCAAATATCGGATAATATTAAATGTAACGTTATTTTATGCTATGATTTTTTTAAGCTATTGTATACCCGAATTTTTATACTTTACGCGGATAACGTAAATAAAAATGAACAAAATACCGCAATTTATATACTTTTCGGATTAGTATCAAAATTTTAACATATATGCGATTCGGTTTGACAGATCTAAACACATCATCAGTTATTAAATAATCTCAGTAAAGGCGCTCCCTTGATATGGCGCTGTGGCTTAATCTTACATTAGTTTTAGTCTTAATTGAAGTGTCATAATTTTGACCCTGACCCAATTACGAAATGTACGTCTGTTTGTCTGCCATATCCTGTGAGCGCGCTTGGGGTTTAACTACGATTTTGTATTCAATTAATCAGGGCGTGTTTAATACTTACTCTCTAGTTTTGCAATTAGCTTAAAACGCTCCCAAATATATATCAGTTGCTTAGATAATGCCAGTAGACGACGAGCGTTTCAAGGTTAACCGGTTAGTTGTCCGGCTATCATCTCTGAATGCTTGAATAGGTTCAAAGTGCGCGAATATAAATTGCCTGGCATGTGGAATAGAGTAACTCTCGCCCACAGTTTGCTAGCAAAAGTGCATATCGATCATAAATTAATATCAATTTGCCATGCAATGTGTTTTCAATTCAGGGTAATGTCATTTAAATTGCTGCATGCTCTTACGACAGGTGCTTCTTTCTTATTATTATTTTTATGTGCTATAATTTGAACAATATTCCACACGTTTTGAAGCTCAATAATTTAACAGCTTGAACTTGTACTTACGGATATACCGTTTCTTCGCTTGCACAGGGCTGCAAGCCATCTGACAGAGTTCCCATGGTTATAACAACCAAATAAAAAAATCCAAAAACACAGTAGCAAACAAGTTGCGGTTTTTGGATTTTGAAGGTCTAGATATAGATATATAGATATAGATTATAGAGCTGCACTGACTGGCGCTGCGAACGACAATGCCAACAAAACAGACAATACCTGCGGCCAAATCAACACGGCACCGAACAATCCGCAACATTTCTCACATTTTGATGGATGGCAACTCTGTTTACTTCGAGTTTGGCGCGCTCTCCACTTTTATTTTCTCGTAGGTGTCGGCGTTTGCGATATTTCGTCGCTTTAGTTGTAATCAAGGTTTGGACTTGCACGGTTGTATTTTTTTTGGCGCTTGAGTGCAATGTTCTTTCATTCATAACGGTTAAGAGTTACTAGAAGCAAGAATAATAATATAAGATATTTGTTGTTTGTCAGTGTATGTATTTAGTTTATTTTATTTTTATTGTGCGGTGCTTTTATTTGTGTTTTTTTTACACTTGTTAGTAAATGTGAGTTTCGATTTGCTTGTATTTAGCGGCAGCAGTTTTAGCGCAAGATAAAATTACAACAGACCAACCAATAACAGTTTTGCCAAATTATCTTATAATTAAAAAAATAATATGTACACAAAGATGTACGGACAACTGTTGAGCAATAAAAGCGATCCAATCGCATTAATTACAACAAGAAGTCCCAGCAAGCGCATGCAACAGATGCAAATGCAATTGTAATAAAAATAATAACAATCATAATCAGAATTACAATAACAATAAAGCAACAAAATCCAAAGCCAAGCTGTTAAGCCGGCGTCGACTGCCGCAGCGTCGGCGCTTAAAGCTCAGCTCAGCTTAGCTAAGCTCTGCCAGAACAAAATAATCAACAATCAAACACATATTTTCTGACCGTGCCTTTTGAGGCTGGCAGGTAAGCTTTTACTATCTAATAATTACGTATATGCAATGTCATTATCATGATTATCCCAATCGCTACCAATAGATGGCGCTAAATGCACTTTGACTTTATATATGCACATGTACAGTAAAACTAATCTAGATCAAACCAACATCTGTAACACAAATAGTTTTAGCAATTTAAAAATAATAACCATCAGCTGCTTACATTTCAATTTGATTATTAAATGTAAATTCCGAATGTTTTTTTTTAATGGGAGCTTTTTTTTATAGTGTAGCAAACATTTGCAATATTCAGTTCGAGCTAGAGAAATTTTACTGTTGTTATTTCTGGGAAGCGGTATATCCGTTTGAGATTTTTCACTGGAATACGCTGCTTTTGATGCATCTGCATTAAATATGATCTGATGCAATCTGAACAAATGTTATTGCTGTTTCGCCAGAATAAGACGAAGAAGATGAAATTGTTTTTATATCCTATCTTTTATGGTCCAACAATAAAAAAAACTAATACGATTTTCTCTTTGTCGCCATGCCTGAATTTAATGCCAAGTCATGCAAGTTATGTTGCATACTATATAGATAAGCGATAATTTGCATTAAACCTGACCCTTGGAAGATAACAATATTGACTGACTCATTATAGGGAAAAGCCGACAGTGAATCATACGCATACGATTTTTGACCCATTGGCATTGACATGTTTCCGCAATGAAAAATATATCGCTTACCGATCTTATGCTTATATGCAAAACATGTGTACTCTTATGTTTAAGGCAGATACCAATTCAGATACAAAAAGAGATACAAATTCCAATACAAAGACTCAGGGATGGAGCCGTATTCAAGATGCTGCGCAACTTGAAATGATGTCATTTGCCACCAGACAAATTTTAAAACCAATTTCGCTTTAAAAGAACACGGTTTAAGAGGATCACAAGCAGAACAATTTATTATTATAAAATAATATAAATTTAATAATGCCGTTTAGTATTCTGCATAATATATTTATTATTTGTATATATATATATATCAGTTGTAAGTACATATAGTTATTTTTTATTTATATTAGTTAACCTTTGACTTTTAATAACAATCAAACTGCTACCCATAGAACTTTGCTAATTAAAGTTAAGCAATTTTTTATATGAACAGAAACAGCGGAAATTGTACGGATATTATAGAAAAAGCTTAACTTGCCGAGTGCATTGAATATTGTTTATGCTCATCATTTTCCGTAACTCAGGTAAACTCGCGATACCGAAACGAATATCACTTTTGGTGTGTAGAGTCTGAAATTGTCTACGTATCTTTAGGTATCTAAATACATAAACTTATCTCAATTGAGATAGCCAGATACGTAGGCTCTGAAGTAAAAATGTCTAGCTAAAATTTTAGCTATTCTAAGCGATGTTTTTTTTTTTTTTTGTGTTTTTCTTATATACAGTGATTTTTTATTTCTTATTTAAGGCAACAGATTTACCATTTATTTAATTGTTATTAATGAATTCCGGATTCTGTTTGCATAAAATACGTGTATATTTTATTCCACCATTTTAAAATACGCATATTGAATAAAATTGTTTGACATAAAAGTGAAATGTTAAATTATGCCTGGAATAGGTTTTGTATTCTCTTGGTATGTTTTTTTTTTGCTTTCAAAATATGTCATCTTCGGCGTGCCTTCAATAATAAATAATACATTATGGCCTTAAGTTAGTTACTGATGATTAGTTGGCAAACAACAAAAATAAAGCATTCATTTAAATTAAATCTCTAATCAAAAGTGATCTTATACAAAATATTATATAGTTACTGCAACCAAACTGCAAATCACTATGAAAAATGGTATATATTTTTTTTAATTACTGCTAATAATAATACTAGTAGGTCTATTAGATATAGAAAAGCTAAGCCGGATTAAACTTATGAAGGAACACAAAAAGCATAAATGTTTCGCCTTTGATGATTTTAGGTGAATTCATGCATTGAATAAGATGTCAAAATCATTATGGAAATTGTACAAATAGTACAGAAATACATACAAATGGTACAGACATATGTAGAAGTAGTTTTGTAAGCGTAATTAGACTCTTTCGACTTGTACTTTGGGCGCTGTTTGCAATCTTTGTTAGCGGTTTCTTTGTGAGGCCAAAACAAAGATAACGCATTCAACAGATAGCCCGGAGAAACAACTATTCATTCATTCTGCAATCAACTCAACTAAGCAATAAACACACACCCACAGTCACTCTCAACAAGTCAAACAAATTACAAAACGCAGTCCTCATAGTTCATACATTTTGTATGCAGATTACTCAGTAAACAAAAGAAATACTTAACCGACTACAAAATACTCTGTTACCAATAATTCTTCATACCATATCTGTTAAAAAGGTGTAAAGAAGATCTTTGAAGAAGGTTTATAGAAGGTTTCCACGCTCTAAGTTTGACATTAAAATTAAAAGATTAGAATTGTCTGATGCGATGATAATGTCCTAAGCAGGATAAGAATTATTGTAGAAAGATTGTTTTTATAAGCCGTCTAAAGCATTTTTACAAAAATAAACAGAACAGAAAATTGCAGTTGTGTGGCAACATTAGTGATTTGTGGCACTTATAGTAACAACACAAGCAAAATTATTTAGTACTTACAACAAGCTTTGTTTGTCTTTTCGATGAGTTAACTACACCCACTCGCAAAGTGTATTATAATTTTGTCGTAAGGTTTGATTTTTGAAATACAGTAAATAGTAATAAAATTGTATCTCATGAGCGTAAAATGCTCTAATTTATTGAATTTATAAATTATTTCAAATGTTTGTGTATTCGACATCTTAAAATACTTAAGTTTGTTAGTAATAGAAATTTTCAAAAATTATATTCTAAAATTTTGGAATAATTTATATATATATTCTTTCTGACCAATTTCTAAAATTAAGTCTGGTTGTTGGACGAACAAATCGTTTTATTAGCTTAACTTAAACCTTTTTTGCTTAAGAATTTTCATTTTTAATTCTAAACAGTCGAGTGTAACAAATGTTGTAAAAAGGTCTCCAGATATTGTGGTGATGGAGAAATGGGGAAAAAACCGATTCTACGAATTTCACACTTTTTAAATAAAATGTCATCTAATTGTTCACTGTTTTTTTTTATGGTTTTTAATAGTAAGACACTGAAAGGCATTGATTGATAGCACCTGAGAGACGAGCATGAATACGAATGCGAATACGAATAGGAATACGAATAGGAATACGAATAGAAATAGGTTTAGGAATACAGCACAAAACTAATAGGCGTTCCACATTTTAACACCCTCTTCCTAGGCACCACTCAATCCATCCCCCAGTGTCAGATATTAAAATGATAATCAGACAATCGAACTCTGGCCCCAGAGAATAGTCCACTGTACTGTGTACCAAGTGCACAACCACACACACAAACACACAAACACACAAACACACACACAAACACACAAACACACAACACACATACACACATACACACACACCCACACATACACATACACACTTGTTGACCGTCGCACATTCAGTCGGTCAGTGTCAAAGGCAGCAATGTCAATCCTGGAGTGAGAGTCGCTGGGCAGACAACTGTTCAAATGTCGCGGTCAAATACCAAAATACAACAACACCAAACCGAAGCGAAAAATATATAAAAATACACATAAAAAATATTAACATTAACATTTATTGAGATGTGGAAGTTGCAATACACTTAATGTGAATTTAAGTCAATTAATTACAATGTTGCATCTATAAACAATTTAATAGATTCCAATGTTGAACAAGAACATATATTTAATTGATTGGATCAGTTTTTTTATTTCGAGTGAAGAACTTTTTATTATATTTTTTAGATTGACTTAAGATTTTACTTTGCTTGAATCCATATTATTTAACAACATACATAATATAAATAAATATATAATAAAGGTTCAATATGTGTAGAAAACGGTGTAAGACTCCAACTGGAAGGGTATATCAACAAAAGAGAAAAAAGTATAAAAAACATCGAATAACTGTCGAGAAATGTTGCTGGGCTGGCTGGGCGTTTGTTACCCTACTCTCTCTCTCTCTCTCTCTCTGTCTCTGTCTCTGTCTCTGTCTCTCCCATCGAGCGACGAGTGGTCAGTTATTATTACAGTTATTGTTGGCGTGTCCTGGCATATATGGCATAGATTAGGTTTTTGTAGCCTAGCGTGTCCTGGCTTCCAGCAGACATGTTTGGTCAATGTGTTCATATAACCTGACTCCATTAAATATTGTTCACCTTGATCTGAGTGTTCTGATCTATTCTGTCAAAATCTTAGAAACATTTCGTATTTTGTTTTGATTTAAATTTAAATATTACATTTTATTTTTAAATGTAATTAAAATTATTTGTTAAAGTTAATATATATTATCCATATATAAAAAACAAGATATTAAACATGTCTTATTGAAATAATATTGATAATCTGTACACAAAAAAAAAATCAAATACGTCTAATATTAAATATATTTTATCAATAGTTTCGCATATCACATAAAACGCATAAATAAAATCATATTGAAATAATTTTGATCATCTGCAAATATGTATTTTTTTTTAGGATTAATGATGTTTCAATACTTGGCTACTGGGTATTTTCTAGTCGAGCTCTCTTTCTCTCAACTGGGGCATTCATACTTGTTCTAATG
Source organism: Drosophila longiperda (assembly GCA_035042125.1). Taxonomy (NCBI): domain Eukaryota; kingdom Metazoa; phylum Arthropoda; class Insecta; order Diptera; family Drosophilidae; genus Drosophila; species Drosophila longiperda. Next base: position 2,112,822 of record JAWNLV010000120.1, read on the forward strand.
GCTTGTGCGCCACTAAATGCTTTGCTGTTTATCCAACTGACCCACTGACCAAATGCTAAATTGATTGAATGAACTAAACTATAGTTAACCGTCTGGCTGACCACAGAGAGTGATAAAGAAAGCGAGAGTAAGAGCGAGAGGGAGAAAGAGTTGGTTTTGAAAAACCGTCAAAAACCAAAGCAGATTGAAAGCAGGAGCAACACCGTGTGATTTGTGGCACGAAACGACGCCTAATTGCACTGTGCAATATGAATGCAATGCAGGCATGTCTAGAAATTGACCAAAACACATACATACACACACACACACACACACACACAAATGCACATACACAGAGAGAAGAATAATGTGCTGAATGTGACTGTCAATGTCAAATAAGAATCAGAGTTGTTTGCTAGAATTGATTTACTTCAATACCAATTGCATTGGAGTTGTCCAGCACACACAATCACGCACATTCACACACACACACACAGACACACACACACACACACACACACACATACACACACATACACACACAGACACACACACACACACACACACACACACACACACACACACACACACATATACACATACACACACAGACACACACACACACACACACAGACACAGACACACACGCCCACATGAATTTTGTACATAAATACGTATATGCATGTGATGCCCATTAATATGATTGTGGCGAACAAGCGAAGTTCAACATTGTTTGTTGATTATTTGATTCCCGACATTCACAATAATCATTACTCAACTTGACATTGTCAATGTCGCAAATGGTTGGTTGAGGCACTCGCAATGTGTACCATGAGTAAAAAAAACTTCTTTTTTTTTGTTGACAGTTTGCGTTACAATTTTCAAATAACGAGTCACTCAATGATTTTTACCAAAATTCGTTCGAACCCCTATCGATATAAATCGATTTCAATGGTTTTCTACGTATTGATTATTGCAATTGAATTAAGTCCATTTGCTGTTGTGTGCATCTAATGGAGTTTGAAATCGAAATCGATTGTCGATTATATATATATTTGTTGACATGATTTTGAACATTTAATCGGAATTGTTTCGAAAATGACTCAGATTGCTAAAAATACAATTTGTTATTAATATTGAGTATCCAAATTCATAATACAAGTACTTAACTAAGGAATATTTCATTTTGTCTCCAGATGTATATGGAAAGTCAATGAAATATTTTAATTTGGAATGTTTTTAAATACTTTTTTATGTGTATGCATTGCATAGGGAATACAGAGTATCTGATTGTCAAAAATACCTGAATTGTTCACAGTCAAGTTTATTGTTTTGTTACTTTGCCGTTTGTTAGTTAGTTTGTTACTTTATTTGTCCCTACGAAAACAACGTTTATTTTTTTTTATCAGCTTCATTTTAGTCCTCGCGTTGTCCTCGGAGATATTCGAGGTGGAGATTCGTGGACATTAAACAGCCGGACAAGCTGTGCACGCAATCCCTGACACGCATCACGCAGCTGGATAACCCAATTTGGGAATCATCAGACAACTGTGTCACCGCCTATATTCTATATATATATATATCTTTATCACTCATTTATATATTTAATTATTTTTTTTCCAATAATATTTCAATATCATGGAAACGTCCAACAAGTGTTTTCCCCAATGCAACACATTCATTCTCACTTGTAGCCCAATTGTCAAATGCACCTGTCCAATATGGTTCTATGTCCATCCACTTCAAGGATACCATTTAAAGAAGTGTTGTAGTGCCGCCCTGAATTTTGAAATATATGTATTTGCACCCAACTAACACGAATCTACTTGAAATCGAAAGAAAGTATACATTTTTAAATGCATATAATTATAAGTTGGCTTGTTGGTTGTCAATGGAGACTCAAGTAAATAATAATTGCTATGCAATTAACATTGAAAAATGGAAAGTAATATACCCAACCCAACAATCTAACAGTCAGACAGTTGATTGAATGCGATGGTTAAATAAAAGAGACACCAATCCCAAAAAATTTTGATAATTACATACTTCTTGACAATTGAATAATATCCTTTGCAAAAGTATAAACAACTTAATATAAATAAATAATATAGTTTTTCAAAGGAAATACTTTTCCAAAAACTTTATTGAACCATGTTATGCCTCAGATAGTTGTTCTTACTTTTTACTTTTTACTTTTTACAATTGCTTTTGAATTTTGCATTCCATATCGGTTATGATACGCCAAAACTATTTCAAAGTGCCGCAATAGTTGTATAAGTGAAAGTCATTGTGAACTGACCTTTAATGATATGTGTACAAAGGGCTCAAAAGGGATAGGGCGTGGCTTATTGCGTTAAATCGATTGAAATTCAAATTTATAGTTAAGCGTCATTCAATTTAATTTCAATTTTAATTTGAGCATAAACATCGTTCGATTATATATGGAGAATGAGTCACGAAAAAACAAAACAAAAAGCGTTACAATAGATGCCACTATTCAGCATTTACCGTAAGAGCAAATTCAATATCGGAATGCAAACACAGAAATCAAACAAACAGTTCGTAAACAGTAATTCAAATACACTCAAAAAAATAGGTCTGTACCAGTCACCAACCATTTACTTATCAAATTTCTTATATACAAGTATATAACATATAATAAACACAGACCAATTTTTATTCGTACAACTTACGTCTTTAAAGTGTATACTTCCATAACTTAACTAAAAGATAATTAAATTCGAGTGCAAAAATTTAAATCTGTCATATTTAAAAGCCATCTGCCCATAGCTCTAGATACAGATCAGAGATATATGTAATTTCTTGGGATCAGAGACGATTTTTTTTGTCTGTTACATACTTTTGAACAAGTTTATTATTGTATATTATATATACACGGGGAATACAATAAAAGTCTACTATATTCTATATTCTATATATATATTTACATATCTGTGTGTACCTTTGGCGTGCCTAAGACTGCTGTGCTTTCCTGTTTCTTGTGTCCCCGTAAGAGTTAACAACTATCAAACTATATCATAAATAGTTGGGCCAAAGACTGCTTAGAACTATTGTTTGGGGCTTAAACATGTGTGACTCATTCTAAAAATTAGGCAACTCTTTCAGTATGTATGACATGTATGTGCAGAGATATTATAGACAATAAATGCGTGCGACTTGCCAGGCATAAATGATATATATATATATATATAAATTGTGCCGCATATCAAAGCTGACTGGGCCAAAAATAAAGGTTCAATGGTAGAGTTTTTTTTTTTGGAGAAAGAATATTCTCTTGTGAGTGAACACCTCCGAAAAGTCGAAAAGTCAAAAAGTAATAACTGGCCCAAGTAGATATCTCGGATCGGCATTATAATTACACGCTTTGCGTGTGCCCAAGCGAAAGTTAATTAGCTCAGCGATGTTCTAATATACCCATGTAATGCCTCTGGGTATGCATATAAGCAGGCTAATTATTTGCCTACCCTAATTTTGTGGATGGTATTTCGGTTTTGTCACGAATTGTGGATGATAGAAAACAATGAATATTCTGAATGCATTAGAAAGTCAATTATTGTACTAAGCAAACATTTCTTTTGCAAACATTTTGAATTAAAATTTAATATTTTCATACATTTATTTTCAAATTTGGATATTATATTATATTTTAATATATATATATATAAAGATCTCTGTCAACCTCTTAATATCTGCAGCGTATTCAGTCTTTAATATATCCAAAATCGCAGTTATTTTCTCATCATTTTTTTTCGTTTTGTGCCTACAAATAATAGTCATGAATAGTCGCCGATTGCTTGTGCCGGATAACGGATTCATTATAATCGCATAAAGCTCTCGGGCGCTAAGTGATTAACGTTAAATGCTCATAACTCCAATAATGACGCTGACGGCTCTTAGAATAGCCAAAATCACCATTTGAATTTGTTGGCATTGCAATAAATTTAGCGAGCTAAATACCATTTTCACAATCTGTACCCAATGTAAATGGAAAAATATGAACATCAATAGCCAAATGGGATTTTAACGACTTCCAGATTTCATTTGTACAAACATTTTGCCCACATCGATAGAAATCGATGTGCGATAGCAAATTCGATATCCTCTAGAATGTGACCGCTGGTTGGTGCTTTGGAGTGTAATTGGTTAATTAATTGATTGATTCGCATAATTGTAGAGCCAGAGTCCCAAATGATGATGAATTAGAATGATTCTTATTACTGGCATACCTTTTATTTAAGGGTGCTTGCTTAAGGTCGGTATTGTACTTGGACTTGAGTACCTACCAGGCTCGGTGTGGTTGTCTTATCTTAGTATCGGATGTGCAAACCTTAACAAAACTTGACAAAGAAAATAACATTATCTGTGTACGAGGAACATGCTTTTTTTAGGGTAACTCATTGTGGGTATCTTCCAACAGAAATTAAAATTCAATCAGTTTGTATGAATATTTTTAGCATACAAGCACACACACGTACACACACGCATACATAATTGTTTATCGTTTTGTGTTTGCAGCTTTGGTTTTATTTTGTATTTTTTTCTTTTGTGTATTTTGGCATTATGCTGTACTGAAAATGAGAATTGTAAGCTTTAATAGGCTTGTTTTCATGTTTGGAACCTATTCGTTTGGTAGATTGTGTATTTTTGTAACTAATTCACATCGAAGTTAATTTCAATTGGAATAAATAAGAGCTTAATTGATACATTCAGTAATCATGAATTTTAAATTGCCATTTTTTCCCCAGGGTATTTGAGTTGCCTTACAGAGCATTAACAATTTGGCTATGCTTCGCGTATGATATAAGCTTTGTACACAATTCTCTCTCTATCTCTCTCTTTGCATCTCACTCGTTCACATTTTTCCTCTTTCTCGTCGTCTCTTCCTCTCTCACATTTTGGGTGCGCTTGCACTCGCTACGATCTCGATTTTAATTCCGCATTGTTGACTTTGAACGCTTTTTTTTTTCTTCCGTTCGTTGCCTATGTTGTTTTAGCATTTGTTTTGATTTATGTATGTATTCTCTTTATTTCTTTCCCTCTCTCGGTTTTTGTTTTACTTGTGTTGCTTTTCAGTGAGTTGTATTTCTCTCTCTCTCTTTCTCTTATGCCTTCGACACACACACACACACATAGTCCAGTGAGAATTTACGAACTAACTTCATCAACTTAGCATTCTTGTTTTTCTATGCGCTTACAACACAGCTAATTTTTGTATGGCCCTGGCCGCAAAATCCACAACTATCTTGGGAATGTCGTCAACTCTCTTGAGAATGTTGTGTTAATGTTTAAAGTTAATAAATCATCGATCACTTTTTTATTAAAATTAAAATGTACTTAATTTCAAAAATAAAGATTGCATTACAGTTTTATAAATTTATAACAATTTTCATCACAGCATTTTTAAAACAACAATGTTTATCTTCCTGTCAATGATTTTCTTCACGCATCATTAAAGAAAGAAAAAAAATCACAAGAATTGTTTTTAATCGCTTTTTAAGTCAGCGACAAAAACCTGCATTCTCCTGTCGTAAAGCTGCAGCAGCTTTAAAGATTGGCATAATATAAAAAAAAAAAGTCTGTCCGGATAATTTCATTGAGTACTTGTGAAAATTCCTTATGCTTCTGGGCTAATTGTTTACAGAAGCGACTCCTTAACCACTTCGCCATTGACTTAACGAACTCATTACACCATCCACACACACACACACACACACACACACACACAGAGTTTACTTCATAGCCTGACTATTGTTTCCAGATTTTTGACCATTATCGAAATGGTGGAAGATTTGTGTTGGAAGTATTCAGCTGCTAATGTTCGCATGATGTTAGCATAGATATTTCGGTCATTTATAATTGAACAGTCCCGACCACCAAAAATCGAGTTTCTCTGCTGTCACCAAAAAATCCAAAATATATTAAAAATTGACCAAAAAAAAAAAAACAAAACAAAACCGTGTGACAATCAGCAACTGAAGGCATAAAACATTAAATTGCCTTAAACTTACATTTTGAATTGGAGTATTTCAATATTAATGACCAATGAATAAGTTGTATGCGGCTTGAAGGTTTTTCCTTTGTAAGACGGAGAGCCCAAGAAATGTGTCATTAACATATGAACATATCACACGCGCGGAGCATGACCCAACAGCTGCGGGAATTAATTATTTAAATTTACAAATACAATCTGCATACTAAAAATTCCCTTTTGGATTTTCCATTTTAGTTTGCCTCGTACAGCTGACAGCGGCAGGGCAAGGCCAACACATGGAGAATAACACCTGTGCCACATTGGCAGCGAGTTTGACAACAGCGATTCCAATATCAGCGAGTTGTGCAACAGCAACGAGTTGCAAGCCCAACACATCAAATACAAAAGACGACGGTGGCGGCGGTGGTGGAGGCGGAAGAGAATCAGCTTGGACTCGACAATTCGAGTAAAATTCGCAACTACCAAGATTAAACAATCAAAGAAGATCCATCCGCACAGCCGCAGCGAATTCAACATATCCCTCAGCATCTGATCATAATGGGCACAAAAACTCAACCACAATCGGCCAAAGGTGAGTGTCCACTGTACTTCTACCAATATATATGCATATATCCGAACACATTCCAAGGATTCTGTGATAAAACAACAATTTTCCTCAAACAACAATAAAACTAAAGTGTTAAATGCTAATTCGAGAGTTGCGAGAAAAAGTTTCGTTTTAAACCAAGTTTTTAAACAAGTGTCTTTAATATTCTGGAATGATTGTTACCTTTAAGTCTAAGTGTGTAAAATTCCAAAATGTTGGCAAAAATATAAAAAATATTAATAGCAATTAGAAATTTTTTGGGGCTAGCTAACCTTGGCCAAAATATGTTGTCAACATCGAGCCATGAATTCGATTCCACATTTACGAACTCTACTTAAAATTTTAAATTATTTGCGCTTTTATCGATTTGCAATTATCTAAGTTGTAATTAGGCAGCCTGCCATTGAAAATTATTAATTCCAAGTTCAGAGAAAATTGACATATAAAATTCCTGCAGTTTTGTGTCTAATATACAGGGTGTTTCTTTTCTTAACTACAGCAATGACTTTTCTTTAAACACAATGACATCTTTTATGCATTGTTTTTAATAAATATACATCGAATTTTAACACAAGCCTGAAAATCTTGGCTTACACAAGTTGGCAACATTGCTGATTATTTGGCAATAGCACTGCCAGATTGGTGCAAACACCGCAACGCTCAAACAAACATATCTGGCAACATCGCAGCAAATGAAATTGAATGCAACTTGCACCTCGCCCCGATATTTATTTAAATATTTTCATATTACTACATATTTAGATTTTGATTATATGCTACAATTAGTAGCTATTTAAAGCCTTTTAAAGTGTTTGATATACTTTATTTTTTTACTGTATTTAATTTTTTAAGAAACAAGAAAATTTTCTTTTTGAGTGATTTATATATTTTAGTGAGATTTGGTTAAAAATTGATTCAGTTTTTTACACTCTTTTCACTGTCATATTTGCTATTGCTTTGGGTTATATTTTTGTACATGAATTTCGTTATAATTATCGAAATAATCAAATATAACTAAACATATATCTCGTTATAATCGTATATAATTACTTTTCTTTCAACGTGAATTGAAGCGAATGATGAAAGTAGAGTAGCCTATTAATAAAACTTGTATTACCATGTAATTGTGACAACTAACGATAGTTTGACATATTACCCGATGACAATCAACCATTGTTGTATCCCTGAGCAATCCATAAGACTATTTTTCGATATTTCGCTGCAGGTTAGTTGTACAGGGTATAAATATTGCATCGTACTTTTATTAAATTGTGCTCACATATCCTGTACCTGTATTTAGTATTGATGAGAAATAATTCAATACATATATTGCTAGTTTGTATTACTGGCCTGACATTGGCCCAGTTCTCTGCAAATTGGATCCGATAAGCAATGCCTTAACTTGCGGTCAGTTGACCCTGACACGAATTCCGCTCCCGTCGCGGTTCCATTAAGCCCCTGATTTTGGGAGTCTCTGTGTCCGTACGTCATGTGAACTCCCATTTTGGAATCTAAGTATGCTTTATAAACGGGTGTGGTAAAACAATAAAAATATCAAAATAATCCGGCTAGCCAAGACAATACCCTGTACTTTATGCATGTTAGTGAAAATGTGTGTTTACAGAAAGTGTTTCCACAATGACAACCCTCTCTCAGAATCCTGATCAAATTTCGACTGTTGATCAATTCTATGCCATGAACTGAAAGGCTTTATATGCCCCACGTTTTCTAATAACCTTCATCTTAGCATTTTGTATTTTAAATGTTATTAATCACTTTCAATTTTATATCATTTTGTTATTATCTAAATATATATAAATATTTTTAGTTGTGAATTTATTTTCCTATCATAATCAATAAGCTTTGTTATAGCCTTTAATTTACTTTTTTCATTTTAAATTTATTAAATAATTTAAAATTTTATGTCAATTAATTTGTAACTTATTTGTATTTAATATTTTTTTAATTTGTTGATATGTGTTAAATTAAAAATGAGCATATAAAATTCAAAATTGCAAAATATTTTTGATATTGAGAGAATAACTCGAATAATTATAGATCAAATTCAATGAGAATATAATATTATTATCTAAAGCTGATCAAAAATATGTATAAATATTTTGCAGCAAATGCTTTCTCTTGTGTGTGCACAACCTCAAAATATCTTTGCTCTCTCATTAAAAATGGCTTACAGGGTATAAGAAAAACAACCCACACTTTGTCAATTTATTACGCTCCATTTGCTGTTTTTACGAACAAATGCATGAATGAAATGTGCGCCGTAATGGAATGCCGGCAATGCAACAATGACAACCAGAAACAACAACAACAATAACTACAACTACAACTACAACTATAGCAACAAAAAGTGCTTCAAGTTGACGGAATCATTTCCGTTGTGTGTGGTTTATTGGGTCATAATTTGTGCCGCAGTTGCTTTTGTTATTGTTAGTTTCGTCACACTTTTTTTTTTGTTTTGTTTTGTTTCTTGTTTTGTTTTTTTCTTATGCGCAAAGCTCTTACATTAATTGATAGTTTTCACTGGGGCAGAATGTGCGCATTTATTTGTAACTGATTGCCACAGAGCGAATATTTAAGATCTTTGGCATCATTATGGCACCCAGAGACAAAGTATCTTAAATGTTTTCATTTTTTTGTTCTTAATAAAGTATTCATTCTTAAACAGCAGCTGTATACTATAGTTATCCGATCTGTCCGGCTCTGACATAGGTACAGCAAAGATGTCAGCAAATATGACGAATATATTCTAAGTTTCAACAAGAAAACTTAAATTAAATCTTTTTTGCATATACAGATGTACAGATTGAGTCTTCTATTAATGACGATCAATAGGTGCATATAAATACTTTGGAGACGCCTGTGTTCAGTACGATGGCAAAAGTAGTTCCATTATATCCAAAAATTTGATTCAATTACTTTGAAGATTGCAAAAAACTTATAATTAAAAAAAAATTAAAACTAACAAAATAATACACGAAAATACATATATATATAATATATACAAAATAGGGTTCAGGTCAACAGACAATTTATGCTTCAACTACCTGTTGAACTGGTTCCTTTTATCTCTTAACCTATGATGAATTTTCATATGTATTTGTATGTATTGTATACCTGTAATTTATATCATTTGCATAAATAATTAACGGATAATCAGAGAAAACGAGCTTTCAGTGTTCAATATATAGTTGCTTACCATTAGTTGGGAGCTTTATTGGAGATTCTGTACACAGCCTTAACAATTGATGTGTGTTTGTATGTATGTATTGAACAGCCTGTGTACGTTTGGTCAGTTCAAATCGTTCACCCCAATTCCAACTGCACCTTGCGCACACACACACACAGGCACACGTACACTCTTCGTTAATTTGCTTAAGAGTCGCGCACTTAGTTTTGTTTTCTTATAATTGTTGTATTTTATCGAGGGCTCTCTTATGACGCCATTCACTCTATCTCTCTCTGTCTCTTTCTCGCTCTCCCTTTCTGTCGCTGTGTCTAACTTATAGTTTAGCGTCGAACAGCCGTTTTCCCTAAGCATTTTGCTAATTTTGACGCTTGACAAACTTGACAATATTTAATGCAAATGGCACAATGACGACACCTGAATACCCTTACCATAGTCAAAGTATTAAACTCGACACAATTTCAAATATCATAATAATAAATAAAATAATTTAATTCAATTTTTCAAATAAAAAAATACAAAGCATTCTTTGTGGGGCTACAAACTGTCTCTTTCTGTCTAGATTTGCAGAAAGAGATTTAATTCTTTTAACTAATTTTAATCATATTTGACGTAAATTGAATATGAAATTCGCCTAAACAGCACAACAACGTTTTTATGCTTTTGTAGTTTGTAGACTTAATCAAATAGCTAAAGCTGCTACTTAATTGAAGCTTCTTTACGTCTCCGCTCTTAGTTGATGTTGTTGCTGTAGTTTTTACGTTATGTTTTGCTCATTTTCTTTTTTTATTTTCTCATCAGTAATTTGCAGCCGTTGTCCTGGCAATGGCGCTGGCAGCGCCGTCGACGTCGTTGTCGTTTGTTGGCTCTCGCGGCGCTGTCAGGCTGTGGCTTTGACTGTGGCTGGTCGGTGTATGTAAGTTCGGTTGCTTGGTGGCCATTGCGTCAGTGTCGGCGTCTCTGCTGCTGCGACTGACGCGTCGTCGACGCTGTCGTCGTTTCGGTTTTGCAGTTTGCTTGGCAGTTCTCGATTGCTGCTTACCATTTGTTTGGTCAGCGCTTGTTTCTCGCGTTTTTCGCGTTCTTCTAGCCTTTCGTGTTATTTGTTATTTCTTTTTGGTTTTTTTTTTGTTTGTGTGCTTTTACACAAAAATTTGTGTTTTTTATTGCACAAAACATTTTTGAACAGTTCAATATATGATGATATAATTCCGGTGGAAAACAATAACAAATAAATACAAGTTTATTAGTGGAAAGCAACAACGAAAAACATTGCAAGAGTGTAAAAAGAAATGTGCTAAAAATGTACGCAAATAGCAAAAATATCGCAAATGCAACAAAAGCAAACATTTTCTTTTTGTTGCTGCTTCTGTTTATTATTGCAGTTCTTCTCGCCACCGTAGTCGTCGTCGTCGTCGTCGACATCTGCCATTTGGCACCTGGCTGAAAGCAGCAGCAGCAGCAGTAGTACATTAACAAATACCCAAAACCAAAACGAATCCCCCGCACCCGTACTTCGTCCCAGAGCATAACACCCCAAAACGTCTTGCCCTTGATCCCCACACACTCGATGCTCACTCAACGCGCGCGCCACAATTTTATTTGCCTGCTGCTGCGGTCTCAGCATTATTATTGAACCCTCATCGATTCGCCTTTGCATTATTGGCTCGTTATGTTTGCGTTTCTCGCATTTTCTCGATTTTCGTGTACTACTTACACAAACACACACACGTTGGCACATGTAGTTAATTTATTGGAAACTAAGGCGACTTTGCCATGGTGACGCATGCGACAACGCACTAGTTAAGGGAAAGAAAACCCTAGTTTAGTAGGCAAAAAACAATGTAAAAGGAGCATAATTCACGTGCGTGACTCATGCCGTTTTTAAAGTGAAACCGTTGCTGGAGGGAGAGCACCTCAACAAAAACACACAATCATATTAAGCACATATGTGAATTGTTACATGCTTAAGAGTAACCCAGCCTTGCCGGCTGTTTAGCTTACGAATCGGCTCTCTTTCAATGTGCTGCTCTTACGCAGCAATTGGATAAAAGCATAAGAGAACAAACAGTATATGTGTGTGTGTGTGTATATGTAGTAAGTAGTAGTAGTAGTACATGTGCTTCTGCAGCCGGCGTAATTAGCGTGTCATTCTGCATTCTTTCTCGATTCATTCAATAGTTGGTGTTTACGCACAATTCAGAGTATGAGAGAGAGAGAGAGAGAGAGAGACAGAGAGTTGTATTAAAAACACTTTAAACACACACACGAACTTTTTTTTGGCAATGAAAGATCAACGTTAAAAGCTCTCGACCTGACTTGTGAGCTTAAGGACTTTGAACTTCGTTCGTTTAGTTAAAATGCCTTCAAATGTTAGCTTTAAAGTGAATTTAGTCTGAACGATTTACATATGGTGCTATTTGTTGCTATTTTTGGTTTTCGTTGAATCTTTTCTCTAAAATTTGCAAAATCAATGAGAATCAAATAACATATTTGTACAGTTATTTGAATTTGTAATCAGAAAGAATGCGTCTACTAAGAAAAACAAAACAAACAAAAAAATAATTAATATGAACACAAACAATTGTGCTTGAACAACAAGAATGCGAAATATTTAAAACAGATTTCCATTTGCTTGTTATTATTTGCTTGCAGTCTGTAGTTATAATATATATATATATAGTATATATAGCCTATAGTATGCAGTTGTACAACAAGTAAGGTAGGCTAAATTAATGCCAGCTTCAGTGGGACCTGAAAAAACTTGTGGCGCAATAAATCTGTCGATTTAGGAATGATACTGGTTTAACAATTGAATTAATTCCATGTTTGGAATTCCCCAATAGCTACTTACTTTGCCACTGAACACAGTCTGTCTGAAGTAATTAAACAAATATCCCCTCCCACAAAAGTAAATCAAATAAAAAAAAAAAAAACACGTAAGAACATAGAAGTAATCGAGTGAGCTCGACTACGATATACCCTGAACCCAGCTGTTAAAAATATTCCATTTTCCCTTTCAAAAGTGTAACCTAAATCTGGCCAATCACAGGCACTGAAGAGTATAGATAAAAAATGGATCCAGCTTCTGTTTTTATTCACAAGCGGCAAACGCGTGCATATACATACTAACCTACATATCTACATGCATACACAAATACATACGTACACGCAATTGTATCCACAAAAGCTTACTTAAGCTCACATCGATTATTATGCCATCTCTTTCTTACACATGCACTCGCATATTTATGTAAACGATTACAGCTGCTGATAGTAATTAGATCAATAAGAGAATATATATTTTTGAACATAATTTGGTTGCATCTTATCCGATCTTGATGAAATTTTGACAGTTGATTAATAATAGTATATAATAGTAATATTATGCATATTATGTATGTCGGCAATCAAGAAACGAAGGCAGCTATCGATAAAATAAAGCAAACTTGATCTGCGCCGGAGAGAACCTATATTATAAATTTCAAGTCTCTAACTTATATAGTCTCTGAGATTCGCGTGTTCATACAGACGGACTGGTTTATATGGACTCGACTGTTGATTCTGATCAATAATATATATATACTTTATGGGATCGAAGATGCTACTTTCATTGTAAATGAGATCAGGGTATAAAGCAAAAAACATTGATTACTTATTTATTATCCACACGTCGATGACTCAACCCAGTTGTAGGTGTTACTGTTGCAGCTGTTGCTGTTTCTGTTGTAATTTGTGTTAGTTGTGGCACGCGATGCCCCAAGTGTGCCATATTCTTTTTCTTCACATCAAAAACACTTTGCTAAATGCCACAACTTGTCAATGGTTAATAGACGGCCAATTGTTGTTTGTTGAATGCATTTTAATAACTTGCCAAGTTGTTGATGTCGACGAAGACGACGACGACGACGACGACGACGACGACGATGTCGTTAACGATGATGATGACGATGACGATGACGAGGCTCAACTTTGCCCTTTGCTCTAAGAATGCACTCGGTTAAGCTGGAATAATTCATTGAAATTTGCTAAATTCCCAATGATAATAGGTATATATATATATATATATATATATATATATATTTCCTTAATTGGCGAAAACTGTATGCAAGTTCCACAATTTGTAGCTTTGTTAAAATAAATGTGTGTTTTAAAATCATTTCTCTTCACATGCAGAAACATTTGTTTTAATCTACAATGTAAATTCGAATGTAAAAATTTGGTTTTAATTAAGAAGAAAGTAAGAAATATATTGTCAAAGATGAAGCTTGGCCAACGAACAGCTAAAGCAACGCGGTGTCAATAACAGCAAGAGAGAGAGAGAGAGAGAGAGAGAGAGGGATATATATAAGCAGAGTCATGTCCGGCGCCAGAAAATGCAACGAGCCGGAGCAAAAAAAGCGCCAACGTCCAGATTCACTGGAGCTATCTGTGTTGCACACCTGCCAAATCAACATTGATGATGAGGTACAGGAACTGCCGCTGGCACAGTTGCAACAGGCTGATGCCAAGCAGACGGCAACAGGTGCAACATGCCCAACAGGAGCAACAGGAGAAGGAGCAGTTGAGCGACGCACGCGTTGGTTTCATTTTGCGCGTAAATCGCGTCGCCGACGAATGCTGATCTGCGAGGAGCAACTGGAGCAGGAGGAGCAACTGCAGCAACAACAGGTGCGCCTCGCACAGCCGGAGACAATGAACATTGGCACCTCAACGCTGACCATAGCCACGCCACTTGCTGCACAAAACGCACGTGTTGCAGCAGCAACAACAACATCGAGCATGTTGGCCAATGATGATTGCTTTTATAGCTTGAGTGGAGCAGCAGCAGCAGCAGCAGCAGCAGCAGCAGCAGCAGCAGCAGCAGCAGCAACAGCAGAAACAACAGCAGCAACAACAGCAGCAACAGTAGCAGCAGCAGTAACAGCAGAAACAACAGCAGCAACAGGCTCAGCATCAACTAGTATCATCGATGTGGAGCTGCAGTACAAGCAACAGACAACGCTGCCACTGCAACAGCAAGAGGAACAACAACAACTGCAGCAACAACAGGTGGTGGCTGCTGCTGCTGCTGTTGCTGCTAAGCCGCGTCTCTCGATGCTGCAGCGACTCGTCAGCTGGCGACGCAGTGCACCCGAAACGCTGCTGAACGCTCGCCGCACTAGCAACAGCCCCAGCTGCGAACTGGAACAGACGTTTTCCACATCAGCATCGGCCCGCAATCTGCGACGTTTGTCGCAAATGCGACGCAGACGCAGCTCATATTATTTCTCCGGTACAAATACATCCTTCTCTCCAACCATAACCTTTCCCTTCGTTTCCAATGCGATTAGCACTAATACGAATCCCCCTGTTCTCTGTCTATTTGCAGATAATGAACGCAGAATCCGAGCCAACGATAAAGACTTCAATTCTCAATTCAAATATCACGTAAGTCAAAAATAATAAAATAATCATTTTAATCCAAGTTTGCCCCTTCGAAACAATGTGAATTTGTTTTGCATTTTGCTCTATTTAGATTAAATTAAGTTGCTTCTTTTTAATACAATAAAGTAACTCCGTTGTGTCTAAAAAATTACTATTATTTTAAGCATTTATCGATTAACTTTTATCAAAGTTTGCCCATTCCAAAAAGTTTGAATTTAAATTTGTAATTTTTTTTTTTTTGCTATTTTTTTTTTACAAACTGATCGACAATTAAAATTTAAACAAGCAACAAAAATTTGACTCTATTTAGATTGTTCAAGTATGAACATGAGACGCTGCAAAGTTCAGCTATTTTGTAATGACAAAATATCACATAGAGTCCCCTTTCAAGTGGCTGCAGTTAAATAAGATAAATAAACATAACATGGAGTAAAGATAAATAAACATAATATGAGGTTTAAGATTTTTGTATATAAAAAAGAAACCCGGCAGCCCCCACATAGGTGGATTGTGGGAGGGAAGCTGGCGTCAAATCGATGAAGTACCATCTAAAGGAGATTCTACACTGCATAGAGGAAAATGAGAATGAGACGAATGCCGTACTCACCGCTGAACATTTCCTAGTGGGCAGACCACATATAAGCACACCAGAAAATATGTGTTCATTTTCCTGAATGTGTATTTTCGTGTTTGATCAAGTTTACCAAAGCGATTTGCATTTCTTTACTGCAAATGGACACCCATCATTCATATTAGTGACGGTAGTAATAATATGTTTAGTTAAGAATAAGATATGTACAAAAAAAGGGAATTTATTAATATTACATATTTCTTTAACATGTTGCGACAACCGAATATCCAATATTCCCGCTGTATAAAATTGCTCATTACTTTAATTCCACCAAGCAGGGTAATTTTGTGCGCCTTAACAATTAGTAGCCAAGCCAAATGAGATTATCCGATGATGATGGGATGTTTCGTTGTGTATGGTAAGGTCAAGTTTTGTAGTTGACCTTTAACTCTCAGGACGCCCTCGTTGTCCAGAAACGGGTAGAGTGGTAAAAGTTTATTCCTTGTCTTCAAACCTTTATTGGTCTGAAGTTGACGAATTTCTTTTCCAAAATCCAAATGTTGTTGAAGCTTTATTATTGTCAACTTTGCTTTATCCCAAAGGTTGGCGTCTGTGAACGGTGCTTTTGAGACTTTTTCCCGCAGCCTTGATATGAATCGTAAAATAGGTAAAGATTCCAGTTTCAATAGAATTGAGTATTTTGATGGCAATCCTATTAGTGGATTGTTTTCATTAAATATTGTTGCGACTATGACAGGCTCCTCCTCTTCTTGGTACACTGGCCAGCCGCTGGCAGGCTGAGTTAGCCACTGTGGCCCATGCCACCAAATTGAATAATTTTCCAGTTTTTTTGGTGAGTTTCCTCTTGAAGCTACGTCTGCTGGATTCTCTACCGATTTCACGTAGCTTAATTTTACTAATGGTAGATGCTTCGATATGTCATCCATCCTGGTTCTCACAAATTTATCCTTACTGCGCCTATTTGTGATCCATACAATTGTAATTTGCGAGTCGCTCCATGCGTTGATTTGAACTTGACAGTTCATTGTAGACGATACTCGAAACAGTAGTTTAGCCACAAGTTGAGCCGCACATAGCTCTAACTTTGGGATGGTTTTTCTGTTCTTAATCGGATTTACCTTGCTTCTGGCAGCAAGCAG
The DNA here is from genome assembly GCA_035042125.1 of Drosophila longiperda. NCBI lineage: Eukaryota > Metazoa > Arthropoda > Insecta > Diptera > Drosophilidae > Drosophila > Drosophila longiperda. Next base: position 2,129,763 of record JAWNLV010000120.1, read on the forward strand.
GGCAACTTGGCTACCCACTTTTCTTAAGGCGTCGCACAATTCATGAAGCTCAATGTGTGTGTTATCTGTGCTTCCAAACCAACGCGGAACCAAACGTCTGCCAAGCACTTCTCCAGTTCAGTGTCCCACGTGAGCGGCATTTTCCATAGTTCCTGAATAAAACATTTTCCCTGTAGTGTTACCGGGGTTAGCCATCCTAATGGATCAAATATCCTTGCTAGTTGAGACAGCACTGATAGTTTTTATATAAAGTACAATTGCGGCATTTTCACGCTGAATGTGAAATCGTCTCTAGTTGAGTCCCATAGTAATCCCAAAGTTTTTATTGACTCGTCCTTTATTATTGCGATTTTTTCCGACTTATTTTCGCTTGGGATTGACGCAATTATTTTTTCATCGTTGGAGACCCATAGATTATTTGCCGATACATTTTTTTTTCATCTGCTGTTAGCACATATCGCCACATGCGCCAGCTGGATGGAATCTCAAAAATATCCCCTCGTTCAGGCTGAGCCCATTTGTGGTCTTTAATCAAAGTTTGCCCATTCCAATAAGTTTGAATTTAAATTTGCATTTTTGTTGCTATTTTTCTTTTAATTTATAAAATTCAAACAAGCAACAGAAATTTGACTCTATTTTGATTAAATAAAGTAGATTCTTTTAAATACGATAAACTGATTAAGTTACTATTATTCTAAACATTTATCGATTAATTGCCAAAATTGTGAATTGCTGCATTTAACTTAGATTTAGTAAGAGTAATAATAATTAAATTCTGAAGCTAAAACTTAGAGCTAATAATTCTGAGCAATAATTTAAGTTTCTTGTAATTAAATTAATTATTTTTGTATTATTCTCGATTTTGTGCAGAACAACTATATAAAAACATCGAAGTATTCGCTTTTAACATTTCTGCCGTTTAATCTGCTGGAGCAGTTTCAACGCCTGGCGAATTTCTACTTCCTCTGTCTGCTGGTGCTGCAGCTAATCCCGGCAATATCCTCGCTGACGCCAGTGACGACAGCGATACCCTTGATTGGAGTGCTAACGTTGACCGCCGTTAAGGATGCTTACGATGATATCGTATGTGTTTCTAATATCTAATAAATCCCATCGATAAAGCAAACTAATTTTATTCACCTTTTTACAGCAACGGCATCTGTCAGACTCCCAGGTGAACAATCGCAAGTCGAAGACACTGCGCAATGGCAAACTGATCGACGCAAAGTGGTCCGAGGTGCAGGTGGGCGATGTGATACGCTTGGACAACAATCAGTTTGTGGCCGCCGATATATTGCTGCTGACCACATCGGAGCCGAATGGCCTGTGTTTCATTGAGACGGCCGAGCTGGATGGCGAGACGAACTTGAAGGCGAAACAATGCCTGACGGAGACAACGGAGCTGGGTGAACAGCATGATCTACTTTGGGGATTCAAGGGCGAGATTATCTGTGAGCGACCCAACAATCTGTTGAACAAATTCGATGGCACACTCATCTGGAAGAATCAGCGGTTTGCGCTCGACAATGATAAGATTCTGCTCCGCGGCTGTGTCCTGCGAAACACACAGTGGTGCTACGGCCTGGTCGTCTTTGCCGGCATCGACACCAAACTCATGCAGAACTCGGGCAAGACACAGTTCAAAAGCACCGGCGTCGATCGCTTGCTCAACTTCATCATCATTGGGGTTGGTGCACTTTTTTTTGTTTAGTTTAGTTGCAACAACTCTAATTGTATTTAATTGTATTTTTTAGATTGTGCTGTTTTTGGTGTCGATTTGTGCATTCTTTGCGGTCGGCAGCGCCATCTGGGAGGGCCTGATTGGCCAGCATTTTCAACTGTATCTGCCCTGGGAGCACATTATTCCACAAGAGATGGTCGCGTCCGGTGCGACGGTGATTGGCCTACTCGTATTCTTCTCGTACGCCATAGTCTTAAACACTGTTGTGCCAATATCCCTCTATGTTTCCGTAGAGGTCAGCTACAAACAAATTTGAATTGAATCGAATCTTATCCAATTTGTGTTTGCATTTATTAATTTATATTATTATTGCAGGTGATACGATTTGTTCAATCGTTTCTCATCAATTGGGATGAGGAGATGTATTATGCACGTACGCAAACATATGCCAAAGCACGCACCACAACGCTCAACGAGGAGCTGGGCCAGATCCAGTACATCTTCTCCGACAAGACGGGCACCCTAACCCAGAATATTATGACATTCAACAAGTGCAGCATCAATGGACGCACCTACGGCGATGTCATTGATCTGCGCACCGGCGAACCCATCCAAATAGCTGAGGTGAGCAATTATAACGATATCTATCTATATTTATATAGAAATATTTAATATAAATAAGAATTGGTTCTGTAAGGTTTCGGTTTGTTGAAATACACTTTAATTGGGTGTTGGTCCTTGGTGTGTGTGTGTGTAACTCTTCTAACTGTGTGTGGTGTGGGTGTGTGGTGGTGTTTGTGTGTGCACTTTGCACCTGTTGGCCATTTAACTGAAATGTTTACAAGCGTTTGAGCCACAATTCACTGCACAATTGTTGGCTTTCAGCTATTGAGAAGTAAACAGAAAAAATAGTTTCATTTTTATTTACATTTATTACAATAGTTTTTAAAACTGATCTTATTTATTATTCATTTAAAGCTAAAAGAATTGCTTAAAAATACGTTGTCTCAATTTAACTAACAAGTTTTGATTTTGTTGCTGCTTTGACAGCATTATTCAATTCTTTGTAAATATTAAAGTTATGCGAATTTCTTATAAATAATATCTTGATTATGGGCTGAACACGATTTGTGTTTCATAATCAAAGCAAAATCAAGAATAAAGTTATTAATCAATTTATAAATATTTGTGGTAAAATTAACATTCAAGCTAAACTACTTTTTTACAGTCCTAAAAATTAGAATGTTTTTTTATTTATTTCTTACAAACAATTTCTAAATTTAAACAAAATGTTTTCCCTATATGTGATTAACAAATATTTTCTTTTATTAAGAATTGCATATTTTTTTGGAAAAAATCATTTCTTAAACTTTGGAAATTTAACATAAATTTTGGTCTCTCAAGTGTAATATTAGCATTTAGCTGCTATCCACTTGTGTAATTAATTTAAATATATTTATAAACAATGTAAATAATAATTTATAATAAATATAAGTAACAAAAATGAATTCTGTAAGAATAGAGAAAATACTTGGTGGGAATTTTAAGATATACTTTTTTTTATATTAGAAAAATCCAGCCTGAAATAAAGAAATGCAAAATGAATTCATTTTTTTTTTTTGAGTGCAAGATGCACTGTGAAAATGTAGGAAGAAACCAACACAATTGCAAGCACAAGTAGCATGTTATTTTAGTAGGAGCAGCCGCAGCAACAACAACAACAATAACAATAACAACATTAGTAGCACAACAGCAACAATTAGAAAAACACAAAAATAAATAAATAGCAATTAATGTCCCCAAATATTTGGTGTCTATGTTTAATTGTGCGCCTAGCAAAACAATCTCACATTACTCGTTATAGCAGCAATCAATTTTCAAAACTAACAGCAAGAGCAGCAGCAACCACAACAGAGGCGGCAAAACGAAAGCAACGCCTACATCGGCGCCCACAATATTGGTGCATGCCGCTGAGGTGCACGCCACAAAGAAGAAGCTGAAGAGTTCAGTGCTGGTGACGAGCACTGGTGGCACCCAATTGGCCAACAATCCGGAGCAGCTGCAGGGTCGCATTGCCGGTGAACTGATGTCACCGACGGGTGGGAGCAGCGTGGAGAATCCGCTGGCACAGAAACAGGTGCATTATCTGCTGCCGCCTCACAGCAGCGACAACGAGTTGAATGAACCGGACAATGGCAGTGGCAGTGATCGTGATACGGATAGTGGCAGTGGCAGTGGCAGCAAAAGATTTGGCGCTTGCCTAACGCGCAGCGGCCAGCGGATGAGGCGTCAATTGTCCGGTCTGTCCACAAGCAACAGCAGCGACAAAGTAATAATCTTGCATGACATTCAAACACAACACAATCCACAACAACAACACCACAACAATCGCTCACAAGATCATCAGCAACAGCAACATCATCAACAACAGCAACAACATCATCAGCAACATCAGCTAACAATTCATCGCAAGCAGCTTCAATTCAGAAATTCAGCAACATCCTCATTTCAAACACAATTTAAGCCAGCCAACAACGACAGCGGCTGCTGTGCCCCATTTCGCCAGCAGCAGCAACAACAACAGCAACACAACAACAACAATAAGAGACAATCTGGCGCAACTGCAGCAACAGCAGCAGCTGCAACAGCAGCAGCAACAACATCTTCACGCAACAACAGCAGCTGCAGCAGCAGCAGCAACGGCAACAGCAACGAAAACAGCGCACATCAGCACCGTTATTTAAGCACCCACCACTTTGCCACAAATTGGAGTTCGTCACAGCAAAAAGTGCACGTATGCATGTTGAAAACTTGTTCCCCTTTCCTGCCTCCAAATCCCAATCTTGGCTAGAGTTGCTCTCGTTTCTCGTTTCTCGTTTCTCTGTTGTATTTTTGTTGACTCACAATTTTCACAGTATCTGTTTCGATATATATTTATATATAAAGTTTATGTCTTTATGGATTGTCTGCTTAGTGCTTTCATTGTCTGTGTGTGTGTATGTGTGTGTGTGTGTGTGTGTGTGTGTGTGTGTGTGTGTGCAACGATTCGCTGGTCAGCATTTTATTGACTACTTTTTGTGCTACTTTTTTTTTTGGTTTGCCAATCTGCCAATTTTGAACTGCGCCAATTTTAACATACTCGCATAGAACGAACATAATATTTACATATATCTAACTTTGGAATCATCAGCTTTATTAAGTAAAATATAACAAAACCCATATATATATATATATATATATATATGTGTATATCAATATTATATCTAAATTAGATCGCCAGCCTCCGCTTCAATTCTACAATTATGCAAATCCAAACTGCTTTCAATACAACATTGAACATTGAATTTAACAAACCGCATATATATATGAAATTTGATTTTTTTTTATCAATAATGATAATGATTCGATATTGGGGCAACTTTTCAGGTACTCGAACCGATCGACTTCTCGTCCAATCCGCATTACGAGAGCGACTTTCGGTGGTACGATCGCAATCTGCTGGATGCGGTGCGTTCGGATGAGGGGCATGCCCAGAACTTCTTTCGCCTGCTGGCCCTCTGCCATACGGTTATGGCGGAGACTGTCGACGGCCGACTGGAGTACCAGGCGCAGAGTCCGGACGAGGCAGCACTCGTCTCAGCCGCCCGCAACTTTGGCTTTGTGTTCCGCTCACGCACACCAAATAGTATTACCATCGAAGTGATGGGTAAACTGGAGGTAAGCATATATTTCCAAATACTCCCAATATTCAAATATTAACAAACAAAAATGGTAAACATACATTTCCCAAGTTGTGAACATTTTATTTGTATTGAATTTTATTTATTAATAATAAAGTCAAGGCACATTTCCAAGATTTGAATTATTTCTTGAGAAATCGTTGTGGAAGACCTACCTCATTCGTTGTGCTGTTTGGACCTGTCCAAAACAATGGCGAAAGTTGGTATTTAATTTTCGATTCGACTTCACAACTTCAATTTTCAATTTAAATGCTCTTTGCCAGACTTTAAATCTGTCGCATTATGTTACCCCTAAACTTTTAACTACTTGTTTATTATATCTGGGATATTTATCGGTGTCTATATTTATTTATATATGTTTTTTTTTTTTCTGCTTTGCAGGAATATGAACTGCTGCACATACTCGATTTTAATAATGTGCGCAAACGCATGTCTGTCATCCTGCGGCGCTCCGAATCCGTTGTGCTCTACTGCAAGGGTGCGGACAACGTGATATACGAACGCTTGCACGACGGTCAGGAAGACATTAAGGCTCGCACCCAGGACCACCTGAATGTAAGTTACTAATTGTAAAAACAAAAATATACAATTAATAAATACAGGAAAATATTTTTATCAAAATTAGTTTAGGCTTGTCCTAGAAAATATAAATATATTTGTTGTGGGGGGCAGACTTTAGCTGCAGACAGGGGATTCTTTCTTTACTTAATAATTTCAATTTATTGAAACATGATGTTTAAAAAAAAAAAGTAGTTGTATTGCCTTATGTAACTAGAGCGGAATCTGGAATTTGTAGCGGAGTGGCTTGTTGCTATCATCCTGGTACTACTTTCCGATCACTCTTGTATAAATTGAGACCTGGATTGAGAGTGGATATTTAGTTGATTTGACTGCTCTAATTGTGAGGTTCAACAAAATACTAATATTTATTAATAAATAAATAAATGTTAAAAACAAAATTTCTATATTGATATTGATTTATTTTGTTGAGTGTACATTTTCTTATAACTCTGCTTAATCGCTGCAGAAATTCGCCGGCGAGGGTCTACGGACTCTGGTGCTGGCGGAACGTGAGCTGAGCAAAGATTACTACAACAACTGGCGAATGCGGCATCAGGAAGCATCTCTGTCGATGGAATCGCGCGAACAGAAGCTAAATGCGATGTACGAGGAGATTGAGAGCGACATGGATCTGCTGGGTGTGACAGCCATCGAGGATAAACTGCAGGATGGTGTGCCCAAATCGATATCCAATCTGCAAAATGCGGGCATCAAGATCTGGGTGCTAACTGGCGACAAACAGGGTGAGTAATCAAAAAAAAAAAAGAAAAGAATACCATCTCAATTAGGCATTACCAATTGACCCGTTTTTTACACAACATTCCAGAAACTGCCATCAACATTGGCTACTCCTGCCAGCTGCTAACGGACGAACTGGTGGATGTCTTCATTGTCGATGGCAGCTCGGTGGAAGAGGTGGATAAGCAACTGCGTCAGTTCAAGGAGTCCATCAAGATATTCGATCGCTTTCGGCCGGGCGGTAAGTGTTATATACATTTATATTTATATTCCATATGAAAATTAATTAATTAATAATTTTCGCTGGCAGGTATCGAGAATTATAGCAATGAGAGTGTCATGGATAGCGTGACGATGACACAGTCATCCGCCTTTATGCAGGATACGAACGGTTCGATTATATCACAGCCACCGCCAGCCATATCGGTGGTTACCTTTAGGTGGGATGCCAAAATTAAGGATAATAAGGGCGGACCGGACAGGTAGAGGGCACTCCAAAGCAACTCAAGCAAAATCAAAAATTAAAAAAAAAAAAAAAAAAACCGAAAAAAAGAACGACTAAATAATTAAGATTCTAGATGCAGTGAAGCTAAACCAGAAATGACACCAAAGCGCAGCTAGAAAAACACCCTGTATTATCTGCTAACTCTATAAATGTATCTTTCTTCCTGTCTCTCTCTTTCTCTCTCTATCTATCTATCTATCTATCTATCTATCTATCTTTATTCTTATCTCTTTATTTTCTTTTGGGTTTTAACGAACTTTTTGTTTTTCACTTACCAAAATATATTTTAGCGGCAATCTCTATCGATCCTTAGCAGCCTTCGAGACGCTCGGAGTATTATCCGTTAGCTAAACATTTATTTATATATAGTTTTTTTTTAAATTATTAATTAATAATTCATTTTTCGTTTGCTTAGAAGTAGCATATTGTTGTATAAGTTCAAAGAGAAAACAAACCCAGACCGATTCGAATATAGAAAGAAACAAAACGAAACCAGTCATTATTAAATGATTCTTTTAGTGTGTTCGCAAGGATGTAACCCTCTATTGGTACTTGTTCCGCCCGTCAAGTAAACAAACCAAATATCATAAAACTCAAAATTTAAAACATAACTCAAAACTCAAAAAATACAAATATTTTTTTCGTTACCCACATAGATATAATAATTACTAAATGTGCATTGTTTAAGTATTTCTAGTTTTGTCAATCATCCCAAATCATTAGTTTTTTTTTATTTGTGTGCGAATAAAACCAAATTAGGAATTGACAATCGCACAAATCTCATCGTTTCCAATTTAAATATTGATATTGTTGTCGTTCTTGTGCTTGTTTTTGTATTTATTTTGAAACAGTTCCAATATCGTATCGTATATATTACATATATATTTATGTATAGTTTATCGTATGCATTCATATTCATTCAAAATAATGCTCACTCATTGCCACTTTTTCAAATATAATGAGAGAATTAGAGATGTGTAGTGCGCTCTCTCCGACTCTCTCCCTTCCTCCCTCGCCCACTCTTCTGTTATGCTTTTTATTTAACCTAATGTAATATTAACAAATAACTGTCTCTCTCTCTCTCTCTTTCTGTGTATTTGCTTTTCGCTCTTACTGTTATTTGTTGTTCATTGCGTTGTTCACTCAATACAATCATACATCTTTTTTCTTTCTGCTCACACATACTGAAACACTCATCATAATACACAAATTATCCATTTAAAACTTTCTAATAACTTTGACTGTTTCTCTTCCACACACACACACATCAATACAGCGCCGAATGTCAAAATATCTATGACGACGCCAGAAAGAGCGTGGACGGAAGACAAACTTCAGCTCCAGCTGAAGTTGACGAGTCGACGGGCTTTGCTTTGGTCGTCAATGGGCACTCATTGGTCCACTGCTTATCGCCGGAGCTGGAGTCGAAGTAAGTAAACAATATTCCGTAATAAACTTAATAACAGTTAGGAGCAACTAGATAGGAGTGACTAGCTAGATGTGGCTCATTTCACTTGTGATTAGGCCCTGAACCCAGCATTCTTATGTGTTTTTGTTGTCGCTTACAGATTCTTGGACATTGCCTCTAACTGCAAGGCGGTAATCTGCTGTCGTGTGACACCGCTACAAAAGGCGCTGGTCGTCGAACTAATTAAGCGTGCCAAAAATGCCGTCACACTGGCCATTGGCGACGGCGCCAACGATGTCTCCATGATCAAGGGTGAGTATCTGGCACAAATGTTTGATCTGTATTAACTGTATCTATATCTATATCTGTATCTGCATTCTGTTGACAGCCGCTCACATCGGTGTTGGCATATCGGGCCAGGAGGGTCTGCAGGCGGTGCTATCCAGCGACTATGCCATTGCCCAATTTTGCTATCTGGAACGTCTGTTGCTGGTGCACGGACGATGGTCCTATTATCGCATGTGCAAGTTTCTGCGCTACTTCTTCTACAAGAACTTTGCATTTACGCTCTGTCACTGCTGGTATTCGCTCTTCTGTGGCTTTAGTGCACAGGTGAGTTAATACACTGAGAAAAAAAATGTTTAAAAATCGCCTTAAGAATTAAAAAGGTTTTTTTTTTTTGCGTTAAAAAAAGTAATTTTTCTACAAATTATTAAAGCTCTCCCTAAATCGACAATACTACAGTGATTAACGTTTTTTAATTTTTTCAAATATCTTTTACTATAAAGCTTAATTTATTTTTTAAATTCAGAAAATTTTGCTATATTGGAATTTAGTAAAGGATGAAATCGTTTTGTATTTAAAAAATATATCAAATAAATATCATAAAATACTGATGATTATTAATAAAATAAGTTCTTTGTTTCATAAGTAAAAATTAGACATATTTTTACATACATACATATACATATAAATTTTAGCAAATTGTACACTGAAATTATAAAAAACACAAACCCTGATATTAAGAAATAAACTCTTCGAGTAATTGGCCGAGTTGTCCTTGTTGCTAAAATTATAAGTCAATTCAATTCTGACTGTATAAATCGAGAAATCGATAATCTAATTAGTTGTTTTTTATATATCAGATGACCTTGTTCAGTTCTTGTTTTTAATATAAGATAACAATTACAATTATTTAATAGTTATTTTTTACGTCATCAAATTTGCACAATTATTATTACTTTCTTTTTACCGAATAGGTAAACCACTTTATATGAATTGATATTTTAGTTATTTTTAGGGATTGATATTTATATTTATAATTATAATTTATTAATATGAATCTATCGATTGCTCTTGCATATTTAGACAGTGTTCGATCCCATGTTCATATCGGTGTACAATCTGTTCTACACATCGCTGCCGGTGCTGGCACTGGGAGTCTTTGAGCAGGATGTTTCAGATAAGGATAGCGTCGAATATCCGCTCCTCTATACGCCTGGGCTGAAGAGTGAGCTGTTCAACATACGCGAGTTCATCTACAGCGTGCTCCATGGCGCCTTCACATCGCTCATACTGTTCCTTATACCGTATGGCGTCTACAAGGATGGTGTCTCCCACAACGGTTACATTTTGAGCGATCATATGACCCTGGGCGCTGTCGTCGCCACCATTTTGATTGTGGACAATACGGCACAGGTGAGACTTTGATTGATTTGCCTGTATGTGTAATCTTAACAACTCATTTCAATCTTTCAGATTGCGCTGTACACCTCGTATTGGACCATTGTCAATCATGTTACCATTTGGGGCAGCCTCATTTGGTATTTTGTGCTGGACTATTTCTACAACTATGTCATTGGAGGCCCCTATGTGGGCTCCCTGACGCAGGCCATAAAGGATGTTACATTTTGGGTGACTATGCTAATCACTGTCGTCATGCTGATGGCTCCCGTGCTCGCCTACAAGTTCTATTTGGTGGACATGTATCCCAGCTTGTCGGACAAGGTGAGCAGATGCAATTCTTTTCTGATTCTGATGCTGATTCATTTACCTTAACAAACTCACACAGATACGACAGAAGTCGCTGAAGAAGATGCAATCGCGCGTCTCCAGCGATGTGCATCGCACGCCATCCTCGCGCCGTGGACGACGCTCTGTGCGTTCGGGTTACGCCTTTGCCCATCAGGTGAGTGTGGTTTGCATAGCTCAATTAGCCGCGGACTAACACTCTCGTTTGTATTTCGCAGGAGGGCTTTGGCAGGCTAATCACATCGGGCAAAATAATGCACAAGCCGCCGAAGGACTTTGCCTTCCCGCTGGGCCTGGGCACCAAAAAATCACAGGCGCTGCATAACAATACGGTTGCTGGTGGCTCCGTTGATGGCGTTATCGGCAAGCAGATGACCTCCAATGGTCACACTCACATGCCACACAGCGGCAACAATAATAATATTAATAACAACAACAACAACACCAACACAAATCAGCGACACAATCTCATCAATCAAATGCATTCATCAATGGCGGACATTCGAAGCAATGGCTTTGGCAGCGTCGATATGCAAAAGAGCAACGGCAGCAGTGATGAACTTAGTCCACGCGCTCCCTGCCAAGATCTGGACACAATTAATCTGTAGGCTCGCAGCAGCAAACAACAACAAATCAAACACCAAAAACATAAAAATCTATTTTAAGCGTAGACATACTAAAAGAAAAACAAGCAAAACAAAGGATAGCCACAAACTAATGTATTAGCTTTAGCCAGAGTGCAAGTGAATGGGTCCGTGTGTGTCTGTGTGTGTGTCTGTGTGTGTCTGTGTGTGTGTGACACCTTTTTGTTTATTCATATATACTACTCTCTACCTCCAAATCTAGAGAACAGGTCCAACATAACCAAAAACTCCCCATAATTATTTATTAATTTTCATTTATGTGATTTAATTTATACGTGTTTTCTTTTCGTTTTTTTTTATGAATATATATTTCTGTGAAGGGTGCTTTATCAAGCTAAGACTTAAGCGAATAGTAACCATTTAAGTATTAGATCCATTTGCCTATATCTAAACAACTCACTTGACACCCAATAATTCCAATTCACAACAAGTGAATAGTATCCACATAATCGAATTCACAACAAGTGAATGGTATCCACATAATCGAATTCACAAGTCATTTGTATCCACAGATTATTTTCCTCTCCCTCTCTCTTATTTTCTCTCTAACGTGCAAAGTAACGAGTAAACGCTCTCTGTCTCTTTTCCTTTCTCTGTCCCTTTCAATGTGTGATTGTGTGCATGATTGTTTTTTCGCGTGTGCGTGTGTGTATTTTAAGCTTGAAAATCAAACAGAACCATTGAGAAACTGAAAGTGTACTTACATAATTGTTAAATGTTGTGCTGTGTCTTAAATAAGAAGAGTATTAAGTGAAACTAATCGTAAACCGAACCAGGCCAATTCAACTTACCAATTAGAGTAACAACAAACTGTAATCACTTGTTAACATATGCTATATATACATATATAGATACATACGTACTTAATACACTTAATTATTTTTTAGTTAATACATTATGCTAATGTCCACACACAAACACACCCACATTCACACACACACACAGGCTTTAAGTCACACAGTCGTACGCTACGCCCATAGTTATGTGTTCCTAACTACAGTTAGATGTAGTAAATGCTATGTAATAAATATTTTGCAGTGCGGTCCCCTAGCTAGAAGCATTATTGTCTTTAGCAGCAACCTTTGCAACTGTGCATTGCATACAAAAGAGAAAAAGAAAACAAAAACAAAACAAAACAAATTAGAAGACATACAGTTATTTGTATATCGTAAGGTGAATGGATATGGATACAATATTCGAAATATGTACGGCATAGAATTATTACAAAATCCTAAAGCGGGCTGTGGCAAACGGGGCAAACAAAAAACAATGGATGCGCTGGAAAGCAACGCAACCAAGTATAAAAGTATAAATTATCGTAGGTATTTTTATGTAGTGTATGAATCAACGAATCAACTTTAAGCAAAATTACTCATTGGTTAAAAAGCTGATAAATTTGGGGCATATTCTAGCATGTTGTTGAAATTTGTTGGCATCAAATGTGAGAACAAAAATTGAGGAAATGTTTTTTTTTTTGTAATTCTACAAATTTAGACAATTACGGAATTATGCTAAGCGAATTTTAAATGATCAATAAATTCAAAATATTTTGGAAAAAATGTATACTGATTTATTGTATGCGCGATTGTGGCATTAAATGGTGTGGCGAATGGGCTACTTTTTCAATAAGTCACATTTCTTGTGCACACTTTCTGGCCAAATCTTTAAGGATGCTGACACAGTCTTTTTCATGAATTGTCTGAAAAAATTTCAGAAAAATTCACTCCGAATATCATTTAGACTTCAACATCAATCTTTAAATAAAAAAATTGCTAATAACTCAAAGGAATCCTTGCATATCCTTACGAAAGCTTAAGGATATACAAATCGTATGTGTAGTTTCCAAGAAGACTGGGATTTTGTGTTGTCAACCCATTTCCAATTCATTTATGACGCCTTGATCATTGGATGCGGCTCGAAAGAGTTGGTCCTTGCCGTCCTAAAGCACCATATCATTCAAGCATCTGTAAGGATTTGATCGAGTTTATGACAATTTTCTTATCGTCTGTGCGTTCCAAAAACTATGCCACAATTTTGGTACGGAAAAATGTATTATTTTTTTATTGATTAAAAAATGCTGCTTAGTAAACAAGTCAGCGTGCTATATCCTAACATTTTAAAATCTTTATAGCTCTATGTACATATTGATAGATGAATGGATAACACTTTCTAAATATATATACATGTGTATATGTATGCATATTAATCTATATATAAAAGCACACACTACTACACACCATTGCTTGGTTAGGACACTCCAGTTTAAGTACGTTCCACAACAATATATATATACATATATATATATATATGTATAAAGTAGCTAACAATGGTAGCCAAAATAGGCATGGATGAGGCATTCGTGGTCGTCTGTCTGCCTATGCAGAGTTGAAGGCATCTTGTGGCTCTCGATATACATTTGAGATATATATATATTGGCATTGATTGCTATTGGAGCGTCTGGACAGACAGGCGGTCATATGAAAACGTTCTGCTAGCTAACCAGGAAAAACTTCTTGCCACACGTTGGAAAGTTTAGTGAAAGATCAAATCCGCATCGGGTGCTCCTTTTTGATGCTTGAACTTGTGCTTGTTGGGCTTCTGGTAGTAGTTTTGAGTGTGGTTTCGCTGCTGCAGCGGCATTAGGGACTCCTGATAATCCTCCTCCTCGATGCGTTCGGTTATGTTTAGCGTCAGTCGCTTAACCTTTTCATTCTCCTCGCGTGTCTTCTGCTCCTGCAGCTTTAGATTGATTGCCAGCTGTGAGCCTGATGGTGCAATAAACGATTTAAACTGCTGCTTGCCACCCTTGTTGCCGCGCACCATCAGCACAAACGACACAGCGCCACCGACGGCACAGACGACGCCACCACTACCGTTATCCGATGCGAGCCCATCACTGCAGTCAGCATCAGTCCCTGATGTCGCTGCTGGTGTTAAACTGCTTATAGCATCCTCCGAGAGGGCATTGGTGGAGGCGGGCGCGGATGAAATGGCAACGGCAACAGAAGCAGTAGCAGCAGCAGCAGCAGCAGCAACAGCAGCAGTGGAAGAGGCAGAGGCAGAGGCAGAGGCAGCTGGTGCAGCAGTCTTTGAGATCTGTGGCGTATTACTGCCAATTAACTGATCGTAGGATTTCTTTTGCAGGCGTGCCGTCATTGGCACGGGTATGTCGTTGGTAATTGGCGGCTTCTTGAGACGCTCCTGGTATGAGTCGCTCGTGATTTTCTCATACATTTGCTCGAACTCAAAATCCTCCCTGGATTTCTCTGGCGGCGGCGGTTGCAGCGCTGACTCAACCTCATATTCAGTCCAATCATTCAACTGATCCGCCTCAGAGCCATCGGTTTCCTGACGTTCGCGCTGATTATTCGACGAACCGGAATCATCCGAAGCCTGTGTTGCAAAGAGGGTTACGCATACAAAATTAGATTGAAAAGAAAAAAAAAAAGTGAATGAGGTAATTAACCATGCAACTTACGCCTTCGTCCAATTCACTGATTTCGCTTATTGTCGCCAGATCGCTAGCATCATTTGTGCTGCTGGCCCTTAGCTGGGGAAACAGTTGCACCTGTAGATTATCAATGGCCTCCTTGGCTAACTCCATACTCTTGTAGGGCTTCAGCTTAGGACGCACGGCGGCCAAACAGTCGCGATATGTATGATCGACGAGTATGGGAAACAGATCCGAGGTATTCTCCGACTTGCTAAACACGGGATGTGATTTTTTGTGCCAATAATAATGCTGAAAGAACACCAGAAAGTAGTCCAGCCTGTGTCCAAAGTAAAAAAAAAATATATTTACTAATAGTTTCAAGATTGAGTTTGGGCTATGATTTTTAATGGCAATTACTTTTTGCGTGTCGCCTGGCTGGTGAAGTAGGGTCCACAGGTGTCCAGCAGCATGCAGGCAAGCTTTAGACGGAATAGGCTCTCTGGGGGATCCAGGGGCGAGATGACGGCTTGATCTAGTGTCACGCCCAGCGATATTATTGAGTATAGCGTATTCAGTATATGCGTGGACTCGACAAGTTTATAGTTGTACATCTCGCCGAGATATTTGGCCATTGCGATGCGACGCTGTGCCATTTTGGGCGAATGTATTTCCAAGCCCGCGCGTATATCCTCAAACACATTATCGATGACAATGGTCACCGCTCGCGGCTGATACGAGCTCAGGCCGGAGACAAGATCGGCGAGGCAGCGTATGAGGGGAAAGCGTAAAAGATATGCCTTGCTAAGGCACTTGATGGCATAGCCGCTTATCTCTGGATCCTGCCAATTGATACGCCGCAGCATCTTGATGCAGTGCTCTACACTCTGTTTGCACAGTCTCTCAAAGATCAGATGTCTAATATACTCATGCAATGGTGGACGGGGCGTCACCTCACGCTTGGCGGACTCGGGCGGTTTTACCAAATAGTAAACGCTCTCAATTTGCGCCGCGTGCCGTGAATTCAACGCCGTTGCAGTCTTCAAGCGCAACATTTGATCAAGGAACACATTCGTTAGCAGCCGCGAATCGCGGCAATTATATAAATAAATGCCGCTGACCTCGATAAAGGCACAGGCCATCTCGATGTTATGATGCATAAAGTCGCGCAACAGCATCTTGAGGCAGCCGAGTGCATCAAATTTCTTGAACAAACCGAACTTGACCAGCTCACCAATGAAGCGCACAATTTTCAGCTTGGACTCAATGTTTAGCTGGTTCTTTTTGCGAATGTGCCATTTGAACTCCTTGCGCAGCAGCTCCGACAGATCGGCGGCAACGTCCGTGTTGCACATATGCACAATTGCGACAAATCGCGACAGATATGGCAGTATATCGAGTCGTGTCCGCTGCACACTGAACATCGTTCGAGTTAGTTTCCTTCGTTGATTTTTTGTATTGTAATTGAGCAGAAATTCAATGGCAGCCGAATCGATGAGCTCCTTGTTGACGCAATTGAACAGATTCAGCAGGAAAACGTCAAACTGCTGACGCATCTGTGACTGCTGTGGCTGCGACTGTGATTGAGACTGTGATTGAGACTGTAACTGTGACGGAGTTTGAGTTTGCGATTGCGATTGCGATTGTTGCGACTGTTGAAAAAGAGACGGCATTAAGTGAAAATTGTTGGTATACTTTGTGTAAGAATTAAGTGATATTTTCTTATATTAAATATATTTATTAATTGTCGCAATCAAATTGTATGCTTTGACTATTTTATTGATGTGACCATCGCTTTTATTTAGTAAGATATTAAAGTATTACAAATATACCAAAGTACACCGAGTACAAATTCGATCTTTGCCACAATGTTCTCAATATAAATAAAATAAAATGATATGTTAATTCATGGAAAGAAATCGTTATATAGAGCTGATCTGGAATATGAACTAAACTTACCGGTGGTGCTTGTTGCTGTTGTTGTTGCTGCTGCCGTCCTAGCTCCATGAGAGCGTTGCCCATTTTCTTATCGCTAGCCGAAACCGAAGTGGCAGCTGCAGCAGCAGCTGGTGAAGCATCATTGGTTGTAAGTGGAGTAGATGGATCGCCATTGGCTGGGACTGTGGACGCCTGCTGGTCTTCCTGCTCCTTGTCGAGCGTATCGCTGGCAGCCGATGGCGGATCGTCCATGTCGAGCTCCGCATCGATGTTGGCATCGATGGCCTCCTCGGTGAGTTCGCTGGGCTCCTCGAGTGTCTGCAGATCGACTTTGGGTGCCGAAAAGTTGGGCAAAAATTGTCGCAAATCAGGTAAATCGGTGTAAAAGGCACGCGTCTCCTCATCGCCCCACGGGTCCAAGTTGCCAAAGGTGGCGCCGTCCAACATATTGTCGATAACGGTGCCCGGATTACAGCACTCGGACTCCTTGGTTAATTCGGGCAACGATTCGCCAAGCAGCTCCGATAGCGATTGTGCCGATGCCAGTAACTTATCGAAGCTCGACTGCATCAGTTCACATTTCTCGCGCTTCTCTTGGCTAATCTCGCCTTTGCACTCCATGGTGCGGCGTATGTTCTTCGTCATGTTCATGAGGATTGTTTGC
Source organism: Drosophila longiperda (assembly GCA_035042125.1). Taxonomy (NCBI): domain Eukaryota; kingdom Metazoa; phylum Arthropoda; class Insecta; order Diptera; family Drosophilidae; genus Drosophila; species Drosophila longiperda. The sequence goes on from JAWNLV010000120.1 coordinate 2,147,103, forward strand.
TCGGAGAGGACGTGCTTGCACAGCGCCTTGAAGTATTCCTTAAGCATGGTGCGCAAATTGAGCTGCTTGTCGGAGTTAAGGAAATCCGATTTGGGCATCTCCACATTATATTTGTCGGCCAACTGTTGCTTTCTCTGTGGCACAAGGCCGGCATATTCCTCGCCACAGTGCCGACAAAAGGACAATATAATCGAAAAGTTGCTATGATCATCCTTATCCTGAGCAATGAGCTGCACCAGGACCATGCCCAGCTGTGCCAATCCCGGCTTCATCTGAATGACACCTGAGCTGACCAGTTCGGCAAACAGACGCAAATCGACACGCAATTTACTCGGATTACTTATCTTCTCGGTGGACTTCACACTCAGTGCTTTCTGCCACGCCTCCAGGAAATGGGCATCGAAGTCGGCATAGGTGCAGTGCAGCTTAGATGCCAATGTGACCACAGCTGCCACATCTGTCATTTTAAGCTTCGCTTCGGCCAGCGCTGCGCATATTTCCGAAATGTATTTACTTAAATTCAAGGCGGACAGTTCGCGGAGCAGTGCGTCCAATTGCGTGCCCGTAAACACTTTCAGTTTCTTCACAAATGCCGTATTCTTCTTTAGATTCGAATCGAGCCGTGCAAAATATTTTTCGCCTGGCAGCTCGAAGTTGGCATTCTGCTGACGCAGCTGACGTTTGCTATCAATCTTCTCCTGCAGCTCGCCGATAAACTGCATCAGTTCAGCCCGCTCCTCCTCCTCCAACACAGCATCTGTCAAGTCCGCCACGATCACATCCACAACGTTGGAGCCATCATCCAATGTTTTGGCATCCGTCTCGATGCTGGCGACGTCCGTGCTGTTTGTCGGCGTTGCCGCTATTGCTGCTGCGGCTGACGTCGTTTCTGTTGTTGCCGTTGCCTTGCTGTTGTTGGCGCTCATGATGCATCGATGTGCAGTTCAAGCTGTTCAATCAAACCGTTATTTAAATTTGGTCGACAGTCACAATAGTTTTGCTTCTTTAATTTTGTTGCCCTCGCCGTCTTTCTTTCTCTCTGTGTTTCGCTTCGTTCCCTTCTGGTTTTGTTTTTCGCGTTAACAGTGTTCGTAGCGCACATCGCACACCGCATGTCGTGCATAACTATCGTGAGTCAAATAATTATTGTCGATATTGTCATATTTCATCAGTTTCTGCGATTCGTATGGTTATCTGGCAATATTCAAAAATAATATATTGTTCATTTTCATTTTTCTTTTAAACATGGCACACATATCCATCTATCGATATCGCGACGAATAAATCGATTGGAGCTGCATTTAAATTGCAATTTTGTGAATTATCTGCACCTAACAGATACATATTAAAATATATATTGCGCCCTAATTTCCATCAATGCCTAAGTAGGCCATTAAACTTAAGCCCAATTCACATGTTGTCAATGTCATTGATTTCACAAATACCAAAACATCAACAGCCGCTACTAAGTTACCAACACAAGTTAAATCAATAATATTGTAAATATCAAATGTGGAAAGACATTCGAATCGCAATCAGTTCTGGAATGCCAGTGGCAGCCTGCAGTTGCCGTTATTGGACATTTACAAATGCTCTGCTGGGCAACCGAAGATAGTTTAACAAGACAACGCAATCCGAATCCCCAGAAGGCGCCCGAAACTCTCAAGAATCTTCTATTGCGGTCAAGTGTGCCCATCGTGAGTCCAACACAAGACACATTGGATAAAATGGCACCACTTAAGAGTCAAGAGATCACCGAATTTCAAAAGCACTCATATCTTGAAAATCGTAAATTCGATCATCGTTTGGTCAAGGATAATCTGCTGGACAAATGGCCCACAGCGGATACGAACGAACACAAAGAGCGCAAGGATCATCGCAATCTTATGGAATCATATGTATCCATCTATCATCCAATCTAAATGATAATACGCAGCACTATTCACTATAATTTTATATAATTATTATTCATAGTAGGCTATGGCTTATGCTCGCATCCCAAATACAATTTTTCATTTAGTTTGAATAACAACTCCGACAAATTCACATCGTGTAAAATATTTTTTTTTTTGTGCTTTTTTTTTCCTTTTTACGTAAACTTTTTATTTATTTATTTTTCCTGTGATTGAACTAAATTTGAAGCGGTACAAATATTTCATTAGAACATATAGTGTAATAGTTAAGCACTTATCATGTCTGGCCAGCCCAAAGCAAACAAAACGTTGCCCACACAGAGCGTCATGTATTCCCAATTGCAGCCATGGAGCCATGCGGGTGCTCCGCCCTGCATGGAGCCAACCGGCGGTGCGACGGTGGCGCCACGCCTGGGAGCAGCCTATGAGACAACGCAACGTCATCCATGGCGACCCAAGATGGCATTTGAGATGATCGAGATCAAGCATCTGCCGGAGCAGCCGGTGACCAATCAATTAACACAGCCATGCTTCATCCCCCAGGGTATGAAAACGGAGGGCATCTCATTCCCAAATTTAGTCACCGGATTCGATCGCAATCCTCAGCATGCCGCTCGAGCTGCCCTCTACACGCGCTACACAAACAACGAGTGGCACAACAATAACTTGGGCATCTACGGCGAGTCCAACACAAATCGGTAAGTGATTACCCAACACACAAATCCATCACCTTTTTTTCTGTAAATAAAAAAATCAATCATTTTATTGCAATGGTGTAAGTGTGAAGAGAGGGGTTCCCTTCAAGTGTATATATGTATTACAAGTTGTTTACCAATTGTTCTTGTCTCTGGTTGGCGTATAGCAACATGTCGGAGCGCTTGCGCAATGATGCTGTGCGTCTGATGCGTGAAACAGACGAGACTGCATCGATGGGTCAACGTGATGCTGGACGGCGTCTGGGTGAGCGCCTTACGGACTTGACCTTTTGGCGCAACGAACTGAACGCGGAGCTGGAGAAGCTTGTTGGCGAGATGTCCGATATCAATGAACTGCAGCGTCTGTGTGGCAAGGCCATGTTGGATCTAGAGATACCGCTGCACATTGCACAAGAGTGTCTATTTCATCGCGAGGCACGCCAGGGCATGGAGAAGGTGCACGACAATGTGGAGAAGGCGCTGCTTCTGGAGATCGATCATTTGCGGCAATCGCGCGAACGTCTCAAGTTTCTGCACGAGAAGATCGCCAAGCAGGCGATTGATTGCCGCGGTGCCCAGCATCTACTGGAAATCGATTTAGCCCAAAAAGATTCAACAATGGGCATCGACTCGATGTGCCATCGCCTGACCAACCACAGTCGCGGCATCACCTATTACGGTGGCATCGAGAAATACGATCCCACTGTCAGCACACAGGATACCTGGGCACTAGCCAGCAGCGAGCATGTCAAGCGGTAGGTTTTTATCTGTGCTCATCTATGCACTAGCTCGGAAATAAGTTTTTTATATTTTTTTGCTTCTTCGAATAGGGTTCATTTTTATCTAATTAAATTGCCATAATTACAGCATACTAATTCCATAGAATGCCATCAAGTAAAAATTTTCATTTTCAGATCGCAGGCGGAGCGGGCTAAATTGTCGCAGCTGCGCAGCGATTCACAGAATGTGATGAATGGCGTTTCCTCCTCGGTGTGGGACTTCTGGAATAATACGAACAATGCTTTGGATAGGCGGGCTCAGGATATGTCCGGAGCTAAAAATCGTGTGCAGATGCATCTTGAAAAGGTGCAGCAGGAGCTATTTGATATGGAAAAGCATCTCTTTTTGCTGCAGAAGGCCATACAGGATAAGTCGAATCCGCTTAGGGTGGCTCAAACACGTCTCGAGGCGCGTTCCCGTCGCGAGGGCATGGAGCTCTGCAAGTAAGTTGAAGAAAAGATATCAACAAGATGTATCATTTCTATTTGACTATTGATTTATTCTTTTTAGGGATACGGCACACGATCGACTTGTGGTTGAGGTGCAGGACTTACAGGGCACAGTCGAAGTGCTACATCACAAGTTGCAACAGGCGGAGGCCACACACCAGTCACTGCTAAAAACACGTTGCATTTTGGAGGAGGACTTGCGCAACAAGGTCAACGCCCTGTTCATCGATCGTGAGAAGTGCATGAGTCTGCGGCGCTCCTTTCCCATTACCAACTTGATTCGTTATTGATGAAATTTTCGAAATATTGTTAATTAAACAAAATTATGATACATGTTCATATCTAGTGCAGTCATTATGCATAAACATATAAATTGCATTTCATTTTATTGTGCTTTGAATAACCCACCAACTTTGCACCATAGTAATAAATATCGACTTATCATTTTTGTGCTGCGTATCGATATGCGCGACATAACGCGAACAAGAACAAGAGCATTGAATATTTCCATCATATCGATAACTCGGCATTCATCCTGAGTTACCGATATAATGGTAGTATCGCACATTAGGCTTAATACATCACCATAATCGATATATTAGCATATCAACAAAACTGATAGCAAGTGCCCTTTCTTGTTCTCGGGTAATTAATAATTTTTTAACCTATCTTAATTTGCATCATTTGTCAGCTTAAAGCAGGAACTACCAATCATTCGCCTGTTACACTGCACGTAAACATTTCGAAATTAATATAACACAAGTGCTGTTCGAAAAAAAGGCATTTCGTTTTTTGTTTTGCCGGCAACTAAATAAGCTATCCAAATATAAATTTAAGCATAGTCTTAACCATTTAAGATTTATCATAGCGATAGCGACAGCTGTGTGTGCGCTTGCTTTTATCATTTTGATTCCAGTTTTTTTTTGCTACTGGAGTAACAGATTTCTGTAAATCTGCTGCCGGCTCCAACAAAAACGGAACTTCTGACGTGTTTCATTTAGTCACTGACTCAGCTGCTATCAACTGAAAATGACACCAGCAACCAGCATAAATGATAAATATGCTTTAATATCCTTTTTGAACATTTCAGTTGAACTGTATACACATTCTAATATAAGGTCAGAAAAATACACACGATATTTACGCCTGCTGAGGAGCTGACGGGCGGACAGATAGTGAAAATGCGTTTCACGATCATTGCTTGCCTCAGTTTTGGGGCGCTGATCAACTTCGCTGCTGGCGTTGATCCAACTAACTTCAAGACATGCGAGCAGAGCAGCTTCTGCAGGTAAGCACACACATAAACACACATACATATGCATTTACAATGCCAGAAAGGCCGGTTGATTATTAAATTACACACACACACATGCATAGACAAACCTAGTCGGAAATGTTGGCAAAAGAAAAATCCTACTTAGGCAGCTAAAATCAGTGCATATGCTAAACTAATACGTAGCACGCTCAAATTAAAAATATGATAAAAATATTTTCTTAATCTTATATTTTTTAAAACCGAAAAACATGGCTACCATTATTTCCGTTTTTTTCTTTTTTTTTGCCAAGTTTCCAGGGCAGTGAAAAATTCTACATTAAAAATCAACAAATTGCACATTATCTTTTGTACTCAACTGATTAAATGAAAAAAACATTTGAACTTTTAGACGTTCGCGTAAGGTACAAAGCGCGGGCAGTAAATATGCCATCATACGTGGAACAGTGAACACGTATTCGGACTCGCTGACCGCTGATTTGATCAACAAGGAGAATCATCATCAGTTCACATTGAAACTGGAGGCGCTGGTTGGCAACACGTTTCGCTTGCAAATTGATGAAAAGCAACCGCTCCGGCGGCGCTATCGTGTTGAGCATGCGCTCAAAGGCGAACCAAAGACGACACGGATACGCGTCCACGAGTCGGATGAGCTTTCGATTTCGGTTGGTAATTCCAAGGCTGTCGTTCATGGTGATCCATTTCGCATTGATTTCTATGAGAACGATGTGCTCGTCGTGGCAGTGAATGCAAAAAATTGGCTATACTTTGAGCATCTGCGCCAGAAGGCACAACCACCCGCTGAGCAACCGGATGGTGGATACGATTCCCAAAAGCAGGATGAGAATGCTGAGGCAGCACAGCCCGCAAGTGAAACGGATGATTCAGGCGCATGGGAGGAGAATTTTAAATCGCATCACGATTCTAAACCGAATGGTCCCGAGGCAGTTGCACTTGATTTCTCATTTCCAGCCAGCGAAGTGTTGTTTGGCATACCCGAACATGCCGATAGCTTTGCGTTGAAATCAACCTCCGGCACGGAACCCTATCGCCTCTACAATTTGGATGTGTTTGAGTATATACTGGACAGTAAGATGGCCCTCTATGGCTCTGTACCAGTGATCTATGGTCATGGGTAAGTCGTTTACAACTGTTGATTGCAGATCGACGATTCTTAATAATAATAATAATATAATCTCTTCAATTGCAGACCCCAACGAACTGCTGGAGTTTACTGGCAGAATGCCGCCGAGACCTGGGTGGACATCTATACGGCCGAGACGAATGTGGTTTCCTCGCTGGTTAATTTTGTGTCTGGTTCGCGAAAATTAGCGCCGCCGTCGGCACACTTTATATCCGAGTCGGGCATTGTGGATACATTCATAATGCTCGGACCCAAGCCACTGGATGTGTTTAAGCAATATGCAGCGCTGACCGGCACACACCCGCTGCCGCAGTTGTTCTCGCTGGGGTATCATCAATGCCGCTGGAACTACAACGATGAGCGCGACGTGACCTCCGTTTCGGCCAAATTCGATGAGTTTAATTTACCTATGGATACCATGTGGCTGGACATTGAGTATACGGATGGCAAGCGCTACTTCACCTGGGACAAATTCAAATTCCCCGAACCACTGACAATGATCAAGAATCTTACCGAACTCGGTCGTCATTTGGTGATCATTATTGATCCTCATGTTAAGCGCGATTCGTCCTACTTCTTTCACAACGATTGCACAGAGAATGGGTACTATGTAAAGACAAGTGAGGGCAACGACTATGAAGGCTGGTGTTGGCCCGGTTCCGCCAGTTATCCGGACTTCTTCAATCCGGTTGTGCGCGACTATTATGCTTCCCAATATGATTTGTCCAAATTCAACACGGTTACCGAAGATGTCATGTTCTGGAACGATATGAACGAGCCGTCTGTATTCAATGGACCCGAAGTTACCGCACCCAAAGATTTAGTACACTACGGCAACTGGGAGCATCGCGATGTGCACAATCTGTACGGCCATTTGAATATCATGGGCACCTTCGAGGGCCTCCAGCGACGTATTCCCAACCAGCGTCCATTCATATTGACGCGTGCTCATTTCGCTGGATCGCAGCGCTATGCAGCTATTTGGACGGGCGATAATATGGCAGATTGGGCTCATTTGCAACATTCGATAAAGATGTGCCTGACGGAGGCCGTTGCCGGTTTCTCCTTCTGTGGCGCCGATGTCGGTGGCTTCTTTGGCAATCCAGATAGCGAGCTACTCGAGCGCTGGTATCAAACCGGCGCCTTTTTACCCTTCTTCCGTTCTCACGCCCATATCGATACCAAGCGCCGCGAGCCGTGGCTCTTCTCCGAGCGCACACGCGAGATTATCAAGGAAGCGCTGAGGATACGCTATAGTTATCTGCCGCTGTGGTACACAAGCTTCTATGAGCTGGAGAGTACGGGTGCCCCGGTAATTCGGCCATTGTTGACACACTATCCGACGGACAAGGAGGCCTTCAGCATTGACAACCAGCTGCTGGTGCAACAGCGCCTGCTCGTCCGTCCCGTCATGCAGCAGGGCGTAAGCAAGGTGGATGTCTATTTCCCAGCCGTTGATGACAAGAAGAATGGCGATTATTGGTACGATGTGGAAACGTATCAGCGACAGGAGCGTGCCGGCTACGAGAGCATACCAGTTAACGAGCATAAGGTGAGTTTAAATTATCAGTTGCTCACTTGTCGCATTTAACAGCAGTCGCAAATTTGCTTTTTCCACAGATACCCATTTGGCAGCGTGGCGGTAGCATTGTGCCAAAGAAGGAACGTCCGCGTCGTGCTTCGACGCTTATGCTCAACGATCCGTATACATTGGTTATTTGCCTGAACCGTCAGGGCAAGGCCGCTGGCACCCTTTATCTGGATGATGAGAAAACTTATGCGTATCGCGACGGCAAGCGCATCTATGTGAACTATGAGTTTGCCGAGAATCAGCTGACCAATCGTTTCATTGGCAAGCCCCACTTTAAATCCGATGCTTGGCTGGAGCGCATTATAATCGCTGGGCTGGAATCTGTGCCCAGCAGTGCCACCATTACGGTGAATGGCGTCAGCAAGCAACTAGAGGTGGAGCAACACAGTGGGGCTGTTGTTGTGCGCAAACCGTCCATCAAAATGGATGTTGACTTCGCTGTGAAGCTAAACGCTTAGGTCTGATTTAATCGAAATTAACCTGGGCTGCACTTAGGATTACATTTTATCCTCTTTTTTGTTTTATTTTTCCCTTATTCAATGTATGCTCCTAGTTTTTAAGCGAAATGTGCATATAAATTCCATTAAATAAATTATTAGAAGCCCAACTCAGCAGCTGTATTGGTCAATCTTTAAAAAATTGTATTTGTTATATTTTCCTGCGTTATTGCTATGTTTAAAATATCTTAAACTTTTGAAATAATTCAATATAGATTCTGAAGAACAAATTAGTGCCAAACTGGTACCAGTAGAAGAATATATGTAGACCTATAGCTTATTAACATAAATGGCCGAAAAAATCCATGTCTGGCTGATCTGTCCGTCTGTTTTTTTTTTTATTTTGTATTTGAATTTTATTTTTAATTTTTAATTTTTGTGTATTTCTTGTTCTTTAGAAAATTCGTAAAATTCATGCAAAGCAAAAATAAAAGCATCCAAATGAAAAATCGGCTGCTGCATAGGATTTTCTTTTATTCTGTTACTAATATTTTTATATTTTAAATAGGTATAGCTCTTCTCGGGAATACGTAGAATTATTGAAGCGACCACTTTGTGCAAATTGTGTGGACATTCATTAGAATAATTAACATTTGCTGTGGTAAGTCGAACATTTCCAAACACCGGCAAACTAATTCATTATGCAACTGCCCCAAACAACCCAACAGACAAAAAAAAAAAAAATTTAATAAACTGAGAAAGCATAAAAAAATATTGTGAGCCGTAAAATCAAATGTAAACCGCGAACGGACCTCAGCGTTGATTGTCCTTGATGAATGATGGGCTGGCAAAAGTGATGAACTGGCCCTGAATGATGCCTGAACGGGGGTGGTGCCATTTGTCATTGCTGGAAATGGTGGTGGTATTGATGTTAATGTTGATGGTGATGGTGATGGTGATGGTGGTGCTGTTGCTAAAAGCATTTAGTAAAACTGAAAGAAACAAAGTTTAAAATCTAAACGGGAGGCACATTGCAATTTATATGCAAACAAACAAATAAGCCCGGCAAGCCAACAACAACAACAACATCAACAATAACAACAACAATAACAATAGCAACAACGAAAACGAACCAACTAACTAACCAACCAACCACCCAGATCCAAACGTAGCATTTATGCCACCCGAGCCCATTGTGGCTTTCTCTCTCTGTCTCATTGTGACTGCTGCCGGCTGCTGCATGTCCTCAATTCCCATTCCCAATCCTCTTGTCCTTCATCGTCTCCGCATTCCGCTTGCTCCTCTTCCATCGCCATTCGTTCGTTCGTTGAACATTTCAATCAACGCTCGAGTGAAAATTGAAAAAAATAAAGGCAAGGATAATGTGACAGAGCGGGTAGGCGAGGGGTGGTGGGAAGGGGTAGAGAGGTAAAAAGGGAGGAAGGAGCAAGAGGCAGTCGAATTGTTTGCTGCGGTTGCGTCTATGGTTCTATGGTTTCGAGTGGGTGGTTGGTTGGTGGGGTGTATGTGTGTGTGTGTGTGGACGCTACCTAAGCGGAAATGGATGCGCAACACTTAAGTGGCACAAATTGTGTGCCATGTGTGGAGACGTTGGGCGCACATTTAAACTATCCACAGATTGCGAGATACACTCGTTTACTATAATATACACATGTGCATGACTATGCTGACTGTCAGGATGTAAGGATGCGTGGATGCGAGGATGCGAGGATGTGTGGATGCAAAGACGTGGGCAGGTGAGGCAGAGAGTTGATAGCAGGCTGCTACATTTGATATATAATAAAACACAAATTTAGCGGCTTACACAATGCATATCACTCTAAGTGAAAATTGACAACGTGGCAGCTGCAATGTTATTGTAAATGTTGTTGCAGCAGCAGCAGCAGAAGCAGCCATTTAACTTAATGCCAAGCAGCTTTAAAGCATTTTTATTTAAGTCTTATTTAAGGATTTATGTCTTTGCCAGCTTTGCATAATGGATGCACTTTTATGTTTGACAACAATGAGTAAATATATTTTTTTTCATTTTATCATCATAATGCTGATGATGAAATTGAAGTTGGTTGTATTAAAAAAGATCTAGTGAATTTTGGCAACGCTGCGATTGCAAAGTGTTCAGTGTTGTGCAATATTTCAACGGTTTGCTATTGCAGCTGGAATGGATTTAACTTAGAAATCTAGATGCTGCTGCATTGTGCCACAGTGAAGGGACTCCGCATTGGGGCCACCTCGTTGGCAACAGCCGCTGTTACACGATGCGTTCCCCTGCCACCCGCCTTTATTGCCATAACAACCGTTAACCGAAAACACATTTAAAATCAGAACAAACCAAACAAATTTCGAAAAAAAAGGAAAAAAAAAATAGCAGCAGCAGCACAAAAAAAAATGTATATGCGACGACCAACAGCAAATCCAAAGTGTAAACATTCACAGCCTTTTGTGTGGAGCCACTCTGAGAAATAGGCAAACAAAGTGCGGGGGAAGTGGGGGAAGAGCGACATGACAGAAGGACAGGGGAGGGATGCTGGCTTAGGAGCAGTCGGGGAACAGTAGACAATGCGGCTCACAGCCAACAGCTTCCTTCCGAGCTGATGCGCTGCGCTGGTTCCTCATCCAGCTTCTGGTATTTCTGCTCCTGTCACGTTTGATGTGCAGCGCAGACGATGAAGTGTGTGTGGGTGTGTGTGTGTATATGCGAAAGGTGAAAGGGAGTATGGGATTCAGTGGGGTGGGTGCAAATCGGAAAAGGAACACGGATTAGTGGGGAAGCGGGGCTTGCGACTTGCAAGTGTGTCTCCAACAAAGCACCCAACGACTGAGTGACGGAGTGACAAACGGCTAGCTGGTGCTAACATGGTATTTATTTCAACAAAAAAAAAGAAAAAAAAAATATATGAATGCTGTAGTTGAGAGTGCTCGACTACGCGATACACTTAAGCCAATGGTTTGATTGGCAAATTGATTTTAAAGAAACTCAAATATATTTATAAATGCATCTAACTTCTTTCCTCTTCGATCTTGATGACAGTTAATAAAGTGTTGTATTGCCTTTTATGGATTGACTCGGATGTTGATCCAGACACATCCATCTGGCCATTCCGCCGTCTGCCAGTTGTATACTTTTACGCAAACTCATTATAGCCATTTTAGCCATTTTCTATGTGTTCAGGGTATAAAAAGAAGTAACCAAAATAGACGAGATGATAGAAAAAAAGGATTCGAATACGGAAGTGGATGCGGATGCGGATGCGGATGGGGATGGGGATGGCACGCACGTTGCAATTGCTTGGCAACACCAGCAGCAGCTGCAGCAACGCCGAATGCAAGGGATAGTCCTTTGGGGATGGTGTCGCTAATGAAGTCGCAAACAGGCAGCCGACGTCGGCGCTTTGCTGTTTTGCATATTCATTAAAGGAATAAAAAACAATAAAAATGTTGTTTGGGTGGCAGTATAAGACTATCAATTACCCTGTGTTCCCAATGCTGTTCAGCAAAAGCAAATCTACCTTAAATTAAAATCCCCTTTAAAATTAGATTGAATTTTGAGATTATTTCTAAACATAAAAAAGGTTGGCTTGTCCTAAATCGAAAAACATGTTTTTCCTATATTTTTAGAAATATTTTCTAGTTTGTCGAAATTCAGAAAATAGTATTGATTCCTATATTAACTATAATCTGTCAAATAATTTCAGTGGCAAATCATCCTACTAGAAAATAAAGGGTCTCTGGTTCAAATCCCCGTAAGTTTTTTGAAAATGATATAAGTAAAAGAACTCTTCCATTCTTCTACATATAGAAAACTATATATATATTTTCCTAACACCAAAAGGAAAACCATGATAAGGCCAGATTCAATTATCCAATACTACACATATCAGGAATTGAAGGAGATTCTTTTGAAGCTCGAGCAAGTTATTGATTAAGAAAATTAAACATGACTATAGCTTATATATATATATGTCTCAAGCTCTTCAGAAATTCCTACACAAAGACGAACAGATATGTGTTGATCGCAGATTGATGTGTAACAGGCAGATTGTATATATATATATATAGTTTAATGTGTTCGGAGATGCATCAATCTGCCTGTTACATACTTTTTGCACAATTTCATTATACCCAATGGATTCAGGATATAAAAAGTATATAATGCAGCTCTAAATGCTTGAATCCGCACGCTTTGATTTCAATAGAAACTATAAGCTTATGGTTTTCCCAGACAATAGCAGGTTTGTTTGTTTTGGCAACACGTTGCCCAATTCCGTTTCCATATCCGGTATAATTTTTCTATTTGCCCATTTCGCTTTTCCACCATATTCATGGGCGTCTTTTGTTCTCTCGCTGCTAACCAGCCGCCAGGCATTGGCCGGTTCTAATAACTTTGTAACGAAGTTTGGCAGCGTTGCATGCGAGTCGAGGCTAAACATATGTGAACTTTACCGTTACATGTTGCAGAAGTTTGGCAACGTTACATTAAGTCAAGCTGCTATTTGTGTGAAATTCAAATTTAATTATACTAAATTCAAATTAAATACGAAACTTCTTCAATGTCATCGTCGATCTAAGTGTAATTTTACACAAATTTCACAAGATTTGTACGCAAATATAAACCGAATTAGTAAAAGTCAATATAAGTAATGCTTTTGTATCTAAATAAAAATTGAGTATTTCATAATTTTGGGAATGTCTTGTATTAATTTGTTTCTATTCAACACAATGGTGAATTGAATTATTTTTAAGCCAATCTAATTGGATACATGACAATTTGAAAGTCATAAAGATTTTGCAGTTAAAAGTTCGGAACGAAAAACTAAATTTTAATTAGCAAAATTAGTAATACAAAAAATAAAATTAAAAAAAATATATATTTCGATTCGACTGTGAAAGTGGCTTAAACATGAAATGCGGCAGCGTTGCACTGATCTTCCAGCTAAGCCATTATTAAGAGAGATAATACGTAAAGTTTGTGGCGCCTCGCCTGCGATTCGCGTGCGAAAGCACGCAACGAGGGTGGCTCGATTGCTGCCGCTTTGGCTTAACACTGCTGCTGCTGCTGCGCACCACCATCAGCAGCAGCAACCAACAGCACCAAAAGCAGCAGCACCAACAGCAGCAGCAACAGCAGCAACAGCAGCAACAGCAGCAACAGCAACAATCAAAAGCAACACCCACCCAAAACTTTTGCTTACGTCTCGTTTCATTTAGGAAAAAAAAATTCATAATTTTAAAACCGTGCCGAATGCTCGAGTTGGCTCGGGCTCGGTCTCCGGCTCGGGCTCAGGACTCGCGTCTATGAAACGGATTCCGATTCGGATTCGTTTGGCGTGCGCCGTGCGCTGTCTGCTGTCTGCTGTGTGCTGTCTGTGCCCTCGACGAGAGTATGCCGCATGCGGCATGCGGTTGGCTCGACTGCCACGCATTCATTTCATTTGATTTTTAACTGTCATCGACGGCAGTTCAGTTCAGTCCACAATACTCACAACTCAAGTGCCCAGTCACCGTGACAATCACAGACAATAGTGCAGACCCGATTTTGGTTCTGATTTTGATTTTGGCCAAGACTCTTTTGCTATATACCAAGTATATTTCAATTTGTGCATTTTACCAAATTTTGTTGTTGTTGTTTTGTTTTTTTTTTTTGTTGTGTCAAGTGAATGCGTCAATTGGATTAATAAGTGCCACAACACCCAAACAAATTCTTGTTCCGTGCATAATTGAAGATCAAGTGGTGAGCATTTCCTCAAACTGTCCTAAAACTGTCAAGGATTTATTATGAAATTATTGCAGAATTGAATTATGTTTTGATACCTATTTTAGTGAACACAAAAGTTTATATATTTTAAAAATAGACTAAAACATTTTCTATCTAAGAACACACTTATGGGTAGATCGTGATTACAGCTTCAAATTCTTAAATGAAGATTAAGATTTCCTTTATAATCTTGAAAATTTCCCTATTTCTGTCCAGCTGAAGTTCTTAGTCAATTAACAATTCTTAAATGAGTCAGTGTCAGAGTGAACTCTTATATAGATCGATCTACAAATATTAATAAGTTTTGCATATTCAGAAAGTACCCATTTCAGTTATGAACAAGTTACGAGTTCGATAAATTCTGTTCAATTATTAATCAAGGGATTATTTAGGGATTCTTTGGTACGATTTGTGTTTTTAAATTGAAATGCAGTCTTAATTTAATGACCAAACCCAGATCAAATGTGTATTGCCTTTGAAAATCGGTATAGTTTTGACAAAATTGCGAATGTGAATTATTTATTCTGATGTGATAACAGTGTTAAATCTATTCAAAGGCTTTATAAAATAACATCGACTAATTAATTACTTTTAGAAGACAAGGAAACATTAAAATTCTACTATTTTTTTTTTATTTGAAGGAACCAAAAATATAACAAATAAATTCTAGATTTTTATTAATCGTAAGAAAACTAAATATAAGAAAGTGAAAAATATAAAAAAATTTTGAATACACTTAAATATATTTGAAACATTTTCCCAACGTATTAAATTTCCAAAGCTCGTGCCACAAACAAACCACTCAACCCGAGATGAGTGGACGCCCTAAATACAAAATAACTCAACCCTGATGAAACCCTCAAATGTGAAATCTCAAATCCTTGAATAGCAATTGCAAAAATTATTTAGGCATAACTCATAATGACGCACAAAATGCAGCCAAGCGTCAAGGATTGCAGTAATGTAGACACACTCGCACACTCACAAACACACACACACACACACACACACACACACACACACACACGCAAACATATACACACCCCAAAGAGACACACATCAATCTCATGGACTTGCCGTCGAAAAAGGGTTCAAATCAAATTCGATTGGGATAACGATGTGTTGGCTCACATGTGTCTGGTCTCATGGACAGAACCAGAGCCAGAACCAGAGGCAGGGCCAGGACCAGGACCCGGACACAGGGCGAGTTAAGTGAGATTTCGTCAAATTTACAGCCGCAAAGCTACCCCAAAGAGCATGTTGTGCATTTGTCCTGCAGGTCCTGGACTAACACACATGCCACACACGCGCACGCACACACAGGAGCCACAAGTGGCACATTATTTTAATTCGCAGTCAAACGTTGTAACGTTTACACCAACGACAACACTTTAGCAACAATTGGGGGGAACCTGGGTAGCTAATAGACAGGGGCAGTCACCAACATGTGGCATGTGGCATGTGGCATGTGGCACAATGCACAAAGTTTGCCCGTAGAAGGTAAACAGCGTGAACAACTCAATTAAAGCGTCCCCAATTGGGCGCCCAGTCATTTGACTCCAACTGTTTTCACATATTCGAATGGCCTCAGTTTAAAACACATTTATAAATACTATATTTGTATTTGAATTATAGTTTGTTGTGGCATTCGTAAACAATGTGTATTTAATTTGTTGTGCCTGCTGATATCATTTTTATTATTTCAGTTCACAGCTTGGAGATAAAAAAAAATCATTTACCAAATCCTTGATGAAGACAACAGATTGAAAGCTCTTTTGATCGATATTAATGCTTATATTTTAAAGTTTTAGATTAAATAGACTTATTATCATCCAATAATATATATATATATATTTTTTTTAATAATTTTTTAACCATACTTAAATTAAAAAGTTTTAGATCAAAAAGACTCATTTCTTAGGCGTCCAATAATAAATATTTATCTTTTTTCCTTTTCCTTTTAATCGTTTTTTAATTTCAAGGCTTTTGATCAAATAATCTCATTTTTTAGGCGTCCAATTATATATATATATATATATATATATATTTATTAAAAAGTCAATCTATAGAATTATATAGCCTAGAAACGGGAGAGTTTAAATGTATAGTTTAATTTGATGGTGTTTGTAGTTAAATTAGTATCAATTTTTAGAGCACCAATTTGGGAGTGTGTGCTAAATAATGCATAACTATATTGATCAACTACATATATCAGATGATAGAGCTAGAGATTTGAATACGGCAGCTGAGATCAGACATACACACTTCATAACGTCCCCCGTCGGTCCTTTGAAGCACCGTTGCAACTGTTGCGGCAAGGGTTGCTGCACGCGTCTGCCTCTGCTTCCTTTGACCCTTCGCAACCCAAACTTGAGTCTGAAAGCGAGCTAAGCCTTGTTTGATATGCCTGTAATTATGTTATAAGGTTGTTCCCGTAAAGTGACAGTTAAGTGGATGGATTTCACTCTCTCCCCCTCTCTCTTTCTTTCCTTATCTCTCTATCTCTCTCTATGTGTTTGGGCTCAGCTGAAGCAAAGTTCATTGAGGGTTGGCCACACGGGGTAGATTTGATTTATGTTTAAAGTATAAGATATACATTAATAGTATCGAATCTATATATATGTATTTAAATATATAAATATATGATTTATATATATATATATATCTATATATATACAAATCAGTGAAACTCTACACAGGTTAAAGCCACGAATTATAATTCAATCATTTTTGCATACTTTAATGAAAATAAATAAATAATAAAATAAATAACTTTAAAATTCTCAGTTTGTTTCAAAAGTAGCAAACTTGATGTTAGAATAATCAATCTTCTTTTAAGAATAAATTGTATATTTCACTTTTGATAAGTTTCGCATGTGAAATATGAGATTTTCGAGCTAACTTGTTAAAACTATTTATCATACACAAAATAAATATATTTCTGTGTTTTCTTAAATAAAAAATAAATTTGTTAATTTTTCTGTTTTTCATTATTTATTAAGAAATTACTGTAAGTTTGTAATTTAGACATTGCTTTGAGTTTCGGTCAACAGTATGTTTATCTACCATGAAAAGAGTTAATTCTGATTCTTGTATTATAATTATCTGTTTTAGTATGTATGTTGATAACTTTCCAAGTTTTCTATGGGAAACATATTCCAATGTGTAAACGATTTTGGATGGTTTAAAATTATTGATGGAAGACAAAGAGAAAAAGATATAGAGTCTTACAAATGGCAATCAAAATAAATTTGTTGGTTACATCGATGAAACAACGATCAAAACAACAAAGATCGGCATGCCATAGACTACTTATCCTTGCAGACCGAAGTCAAACGGTCAACTATAAATTTAAACAGATATATTTCATGTGTCTGAGTCTGAAAAAGATTATATATACTTTATTGAACATGCATCCTTCGACAAACTTTAAAAGTATTCCATATTTTTGGGAAATTTGTGAATGTGATGAATTTATATAATTTAAAAAGTTTCTTGTTATCTCTCTCTCATTCTCTCTTCCTCCTCTCACTCGCTCTCTCTCTCTCTCTCTCTCTCTCTCTCACTCTCCATAATACTATCCCTATTACTAATCTCCAAAATTAATTTTTTTGGCATGAACAGGTTTCTTTCGTAGTTTCTCACTATAATTTCTGCATATTTTGTTATCTCTAATCATTAAATTGTTCGGTTTGATAGCGTTTTTTTTTTTTTTTGGGTTCGTTAATCCGTGTAATAAATTTAATTTTTATTTTTTTTAAATTGATTTATAAAATATTTCTTATAAAAAGTTCACTTTTTTTTTTGGTTTACTTTACAATTAATCAGTTTTCGTTGAGCGTCTGATGTGGAATTTTTAATTTTTTGATTTGCTTGAGTTTAATTTATTTTTGGTGTCTGTTGCAAAAAGTTGGTGCTTGCTTTAATTGTTACTACGAGGTATGGAAAAGTTTTATATTTATTTGTGGCAACATAAACAGTAACACAAACAACTTGCAGTTGTTGTAGCTGCTGCACTTTTGCCAGCTGCGCATTAATCTCAGCTGCAGACTTAAGTCGCGCTAAGTTGGCCAAGTTTCTCTTGACGTTGGCCATAAAAAGTATGCGACGCCAGCTGCTGATTGAATATTAAAATGCTGCCAAGCAGCCAGCAAACCAACCAACCAAGTAGGAGTAGCGGCAATTAAAGCTCTGCCGCATCAATCAGTGACTAGGTGCGGTGAGGGGGTGGTGGTGGTGGTGGTGGGGTGATGGAAGTTGTATAGAGTGGTTGATGCCACGCCTTAATTAGCATAATCTAATTTCAACTTGGTCCGAAATTGTAGCCGTCTTTCTTTGCGCTGCCAAAAAATGCAAATCAACTAACGAAACGCAGCCAATTTACTTTTTTAGCCACCCACCCACCACATCGGCTACGTTGCCGGCGACGCCTGGCGACAGTTGTTAAAAACTTTTATATTTTTACAACGAAATGAAAAAACAATAAAAAATATTATTTAAAAAAAATAAGAAGTAAAATCAAAACCAACAGGCGACAACAACAAGTTGGCAAGCAGCAGCGGCGACAGCAGCGCTAAAAACTTTTTTGAAATGCGAAAATGAAAGAGCAACAAGACAACTGCTGGATGGCCGAAGGGGGTGTTGGGTTGGGATGGGGGTTTGGGGGATTGGTGCGCCGCTTAGAATTGACAGCGACAGGATACAGGCAGCCACCGTGTGGTTGTCACACTCACCGACAACAACAACTTTGACGGCGTCAAGTGCCTCAACTGCGAACACAACAATTGAGTTGGTTGCTGGCGTGGCACGGGCGGAGAGTCTGAAAAGGGGCCTTGTGGCAACTGTTGAAACATTTAATTTGCTGGAATTTGGCGCATCATGTAAGCTTATTAACAGACTAGCTGACTGGGTGTGGGTAGGTGTGTGTGTGTGTGTGCGCTTGTGTGTGCCTCTTTATGCGGCATGTTTTTCTATGCAAATTTTGTGAGTGTGTTACACACACACACACTCACACACACACACACACACACACACACATACAGAAACACAAACATGGAAAAGCACGTGGTTGAAATGGCAGCTGTAATCCCTGCAAAAAACTCCTTTGGGACAGAGAGAGAGACAGGTGCGGGAAGCAGGGAGATTTGTCAAAAATATTTACCCATATGTGCATACATTCGTATCAGATTGTGGCATTTGAAAATGGTCGACGATATTTGAAACCAAATAACAATAGCTTTCTCAAGCAGGCCGAATTTTACATACCCAATATCGAACTTGCATTATAGATTATACAAAATATAACTTATCGATTATTTTTATGGTAGCAATAGAAATTTAATGACCAGATACTCTCCACTTCCCTTAAGGAATACAAATCTTGTAGGTGGTCACCAGGATATCCTATCCCTAAGTGCTCTGCTTGTAGCTGAATTACTAAATGGTCAAATCGATTACCCAAAATATACCCGTTAATTCTTCGCACATTCCTGCAATCGCTGCACCATTACGATCTAGTTAAGAAATCAATTTGAACGCATTCATTATAAATATAAATCAGATTACGGTTTTTCTGGGTTTTTCCTCAAGCCCTGCAACATTTTTTTCTTGCATTTAAACAGTTAAAAAAATTGATTTTTTTCTTAATTAATGTATTACTTTTTTTATTAAATATATAAAAGTGCAATTTTCTGGCTGTTCTGTTTAAGTTTTTTGCAAACAATGCTGGCTTTTCTCCGATGATTCTAATACTGATGAAACGCTTCAATGTCAGCATTCCTCATTCCTTGATTACCATAAATTATAATAATTAAAAGATATGAACATACATATATATATATACTATATCCTCTAGTTTTTTGAGCTATTTGAACAGCATTCTTTGAGTACACAAAGACGGACTGTGAGGCAAATGGGAAATCACATTTAATTGCCATTAAATGGAAAATGAAGACGAGCTGAAGAACAAGTAAAAGGTAGACAACAACAGGACCAGTGAACGAGTGGGGAGTGGGTTAGAGGGTGGGGGGGGGGGGTTGTAGAGCGAGTATGTGGGCGTGGATACATTGAAAATGAAGACGTTCACAAGGACAATGCAAATATAGACATAAATCTCAACGGGCGTCTTATTCAAGTCAACAGCAGAAACGACGCAAACTTTAACTAAGTTTTAAAACTGAAAATGACAATAAAATTCATTTTATCCAAAGATGGGCGTCATTCTTTTAATAATATATATATTTATATATATAAGTATTTAATATTAAATATTCCTTAGTTGCCATGGCAAATATCTGCATTAAAAAACAATGTTATTTATTTATTTTAATTAAGAAATCATGCCAAGTCTTAACATGACAATGTCAAGATTGTTCAAACTATAATTGATAAAGCCTATAAAGATTTTCAGATGTCCAACACTTTTTAAAAACTATTTTAAAAATAAGAATTTAATAAGAAAACATTTAAGCATAACTCAAACAAACTTTCACTTCTTGAATTATTATATTATATTTGATTGGGTATTACCATAAATATATAGATATAAGCATAGAAACTATATCAATATACAACTAAATTTACTTTTTTTAATTAATTTCTTCTATATTATTTATTTTCTTAGTTTCTTACATTTTATTCTTATTTTTAATTTGTGACGATTGTTCATAAATAAATTCCGAACTTCTTTTTGGCATTTCTTTACTTTGTCGTATTTTTGTGCCTATTTTTTTAAATGGTTTAATAGAGTTGTGAAAGCATATATATATATATATATATATATTCTTGATTAGCATTCTCAATCAAGGCATTCTTTCCGTCCGTCTCAGATTTGTATAATACACACACAACCGAAGTTTGTATAATTGTATCGATAAATGCCAACCTTTTGATCCATATCGATAAGAATCGATTATGAATTGTGTTCAGCTTATTTATTTGAATATAGACATTGCTATAAGTTTAAGTAATTGAAAGTGACGATTGTATTTTTATGTTTTCAGGGGCACTCTGGCAACATGAAGGACAGCAACGGCAATTGTAACAGCAATAGCAACGGCAGCAACAACCCCAACAACAGCAGCACAACGGCAACAAGCGCTGTTGGCGTCACTGCAGTTGCTACCACGCCCACCGCGACAGCAGCTGCAGCAGCAACAACAGCAGCAGCAACCCAACAGCAACAGCATCAACCAACTGGCGCACAGCAGCAGCAACAGCAGCAGTTGGCGCCGCGCAAGAGCAACATTCACGAGTTGCGCAATCAGGATTATGTAAGCCGCCTGATGGCTGCCACGCCCCCATACCTCTACTCGGCGCCGGTTGGTCCAAACAATTATTTCTTTAGCGATATGCTGCGCTCTTTGGTGCAGACGCGCAACAATGAAACCGCTCGCGTATTGCAGCTGCAACAGCAACAGCAGCAACAGCAGCAACAGCAACAACAGCAACAGCAGCAACAACAGGCGGCATTGGTGCGACGTTCTCGCAAACGCTCCTGGTCACACCGGCCCTACTACGAGCAGCTGCGCGAGCGACGCGACGCCGAGGAGAAGCAACAGCAGCAACAACAGCAGCAACAGCAGCAGCAGCAACAGCAACAGCAGCAGCAGCAACAACAGCAGCAACAGCCACACTCAAACAACGCCGCAACAACTGAAAAACCGCTGGAGCTGACGAATAAGTTAGCTTCCACGCCCACGCCCACACCAGCACCCACAACAACGCCCTCGCCCACTTCTACACCGTATGGCTACAGCAAGCTGGAGACAAAATCCTTGACAAAGGCAACACTGGGCGGCGCTGTGGACAACAGCTTGCTGGAGAATACGCCGCCAGCAGCATCTTTACCGCCGCAGGATTTGGTGTTGCCACCGCCGCCGCCGGTTTGGTATCCACCATTGTATGCGCCGTATGGCATCGATCCGCTGCACTTTTTCATCGATCTGCGCGTCTCTGGGCACATTTACGATCGAAAAAAGGAGAATGTCTCGCCGCTGTCCAACAGCAACTTGTTGCCGACAGAGGATGCAGGTGGAGCAGCGGCAGCAGCAGCAGTTGGTGCTGCAGCTGGTATGGCTGGCGTAACTGGTGGAGGAGGTGGCGGAGGAGTAGGAGCAGCAGCAGTTGCTGGTGGCATTGGTTTGGCCAGCAGCAACAATTTGTTGAGCAAGCAGCGTCATGGATCCGCTTTCACCGTTCCCATACCCAAGTCAGCGCAACAGGATGCCATCAATTTGAGCGCAGCCAGCAGCTCGGCCGGCATCGGTGTTGGTGCACTGAACAAATTCGAGCACTATGCCAAATACTATGATCTCGGTGAAAGCAAGGAGAATCAGCCGGCGGCAACAGCCGCGGCTGCCGCTGCCGCTGCCGCAGCAGCTGCAAATCTATCGAAATCCGGTGCCAGCTATATGTTGCAGCATCTGCCACGCCTCTACAGTCAGTTCGCCGCACAGCAGCAGCAACAACAGTTGCAGCATCGAGAGGTGGACACCAAGTCAGAGTCGGCGGATTTGTGCGATGAGGATTCGTTGGGACGGGGCTCCAGTGACATTGGAGGCGCTTTGCTTGAGGCAGAGAGCACCAGTCTGCAGCATGATCGGGATATCGATGTGGAGATCATTGATTCCATCAAGTATCGCACTGACGGCGAGAGCAGTCGCTGCTCCAGCAACGATGAGGCATCCGTTACCCAAATCGACTAAGTGGCTCTGTCATCTTCACCAATGTTGCAGTTAAATAAAAATCGAATTAAAATATCGAATACAAAATGTTTTTACTTTGATTGCTTTTCATTATTCAGCTATCTGGAAAATTTCTCGGTTCAACATGATCTCCATACTGTTCGGCTTATAGCAAGCGAAAGTCATAAAAATTATTCATAATTTCTTGCCAATAGTTTTTCACAACTAGGCACAGATTGCACAACTCAACACGACTCCAAAAAGTTCACCTAACTGTGGCCTGGATTCATCCTTCATGTTATCATTATGATTATGTAGTAGAATAGAACCATATTTTTATTTAATTTATGTGCCAGATCTGGAATATAAGTTCTCGTATGCACCGCGAAGAACCAGTTTATTTAATTTGATCGATAAAAGGATCTACTTCGCAAAATATCGAACATTTTTTTTCGATAACAATGAAAATCAACAAGGCAGTGGCTTCTTGTAAATATATACTTTCAATAGGTATTTTATTGATCAACTGGACAAATGTCATCCACACCGAATAGGAAACAGCCAAGCTATATTATTATATTTATATATATATTTAAATATGAATGACTTAGGTTTTCACTTAGAGCTGCAGCTTCAATTGTATTTTGTTGTATCTGTGTCTCTGTCTGTGTGCGTATTCCGTTAATTGACAACTCATCAGTCGCGCCTCCATCAAGCGAAATGCTTCAACACCAACGGCATATTCTCTCTTTACCACTTAGCTAGCTCTCCTCTCCTTCCGCCTACCCACCGCAAACAAGCAAGCTAAAAGTATGCAACGGCAAAAGCAATTTCATAAATCATTTGACGCCGTCGTCGTCACTTTTGTTGTTGTTTTTGTTGTCTTCGCCTGCCTTAAGGCATTTTTTAAATGTCGTTCTTGTCGTGCAGCCCCAGTCACATCCCCAACAGCCCCACTACCCCCTCCCTCCCCCCTTTCCTATCGCTTAATCTCCATACCTTAGTCGGTTATTTCGCGTCCTTTCCCCTTGCACAATCCCCTTGTCGCATTACACGCCTGACTACGCTTTGTGTAAATTAAAACTGCTGCCGGCTGCTGACACGAAAACCAACCACCCCACCCACACCCACCCCCAACTGCTGTCCCCCTTTTCAGCACCCAACCCTTAGTTGCGGAATTGTGTGTTTTAACCATAAGAATTGCCACCAACTTTTTCAATTCATTCATTTTTTTTGTAAATAATTTTTTTTTATTTTCGCAGAGGATATTAATTTTTTCACCATTCATTGATTTTGTTAGCGCATAATGAACATGCACGAAACATGTGGTTGGGTGCGGGGGCGTTTTTGGCCAAACTGGGCGTGGCATTCCCAATAAACGGTGAGCAACTTTGGCGACAATTCGCTGGCTCGTTTCCGTTACCGCTGCACAAACGAAAATCGAAATTGGTTTGATTTCAGATGAAAATTAATTAAATGAAAAATGATCGTACAAATTATGTATGTATGGAATTTATCGTAAATCTAGTAACTCTTGGCAGGAGACCTCTGCGATCCGATATAGTTTATATATTATAGATCAGCATCACTTAAAAAAAAAACGCGCAATGAAGAATGTTCTTCAAAATGCAGCATCCGACGATCAAAAAAGTTTTAAAAAAATATACAAATAAGTTTTGTAATTACAACATGCGATTCTTAACATATATTCAGATATCGCTTAAAAAGTAGTGAAACAGGTTTATGAAGATTAATTAAAGTCATATTTGCAAAATCCAACTATAGATTTTTAAATAGATATTTTAGAGCATTGCAAAACAAAAATTATTTATCAACCTTTTAAAATATAATCCGCCGGTGTTTTCTTAGTCTCAAGCTGGATTTTAAAGTAAAAGTAGAGTTAATTTTTAAATATTGTGAATTTTACACAAATACCTTAGTTAACAATAACTTACATTATTTTATTGCTTTAAATTTAAAGCAAACAAAAAATAATAATACAAATGAGTATTTTCAATGGAATTGTTTTTGCATTCGGACACATTAAAACCGAGGGGCAATTATATTATTAAGTGGAACAATAATATTAATTTGGAAACGGAATGGAATAAGCAGAATAATTGGCATTTCAGAAAATATATATTTGAAAAATTCCATTAACTCTTTCATTACAAATGCAAATTTTGAGAGGATTTTGAAAATAATCAACTAATTGAATCATTATTATACATGATTATTTAAACTTGATAATTTGTAAATTAATTATTAAATTACTTTACTAATCGACTAATTCAATCATTATTATATATGTTATTTATATTTTATTTTCTGTACATATGAAAAACTTTGTAAATTGTCATCGATTTTGACCATTAGCTTTTTAGCTACTACATACATATATAAAAACACATAATTCAAACAATACATACTTGTTTTATATGTATTTTAAGCTTACTATGAATGACTTTTGTGTGTTAGTGTGTGTGTGAAATTTTTGTTTTTTAAATAACGATGGATTTTCATGAGGTTGCATATTTATACAGCAGCAAGCAACCAAAACCTTTGGTTTCCAGCCCCTGCGCAATCGCACAAAGCATTGAGGCAGAAAAAATGCACTGGCAACCAATCAGGAACCGAAAAAACTGAAATGTGAGAATGGCAGAGTCGAGAGAGCTCGACAAGCAGATACCCTGCACCCAGACATAACAATATGGTACATTTATATCCGATTAGAGACTTATATATATATATATTATATATTATATATTTTACATTGAAATTTTTTCTAAATATATGAAAAAAAAATTTTACGTATTAAAAAGCTTGTCCTATATCGAAAATGTTTTCTACTTTTTTTTACATTTTAGAAATTTTTTATTATAAATATTAACAAATGGTTTCTTAAATGCAGTAATGCAACACGGAAAGATGTTTTCCAAATGCAGAAAATAATAGGGAAATTCGTTGTCTGTAGTTTTGTGATTTATTATTATTTTTATTTTGCTGAAGTTGGAGTCTTTGATTCAAATTGATGGAAAAAACACCCAGAAAATTTGACTGTTTTTTAAATTTTAGAGCAAATATGTTCTGACTTTTATATAAATGAGTTTTTGAGTTACTCTGGAGCCGAAAGTATGACGATTTTCCAAAATAGAGCAATTGTTTTGTTTTTTTCGTACTAACAGAGAAGGGTATAAATTGTCGAGCAGTATGCGAGTAAAGTTTTCAACTGAATCAAAGGCATCAATAAAAAAAGCGCTAAAAAACGCAATCGACTTGTTTGATTTATGAGTGTTTTTCTTGTTGGGCGGACTGAGGCACTGCCTGAATTTGCGTATGGGGGGGGGAAGGGAGGGAGAGGGAGTCAGTCACATCATATTGCTATAATCGCAATCAAAATAAGTAGCTCCACAATGGTTTACCAACCAACTTCCCACCCCCTTCCCCATCCCTACAACACAACCGGCGACGACAAGGGAAATTGAAATTCAACCTAATTGCGGGAAATTTACAAGGCAACTTAACAGCTGACAGATTTTAGCTTTTGCTCTTGCCATTGCGGTTTTTGTTGTCTGTGCCCAGATCCTTTTGTGGGGCCCTTCCAAATTCATAAATCTTGGCTGAGGCTCATAATTCATGCAGCACTCGACGATTGGCAGCAGCGGGAATGTGGTTGGGGGCTTTTGGGTTTCGCAATAAGCTCGACTTGCGACGGATAAGTTTTTTTTCTTTACCATTCTAATGACAAGACGCGAAAAGAAAAGTGAACAAGAAAACCAAACCGCCTGGGGGTTGGGACTTTTGTGGGCGTTAAGGGTTAGGGCAGTTTGAGTGGAGTTGTACAAACATTGCTGCAAGTCCTAAAAGCATTTCTCAACCATTCAAGCAATATACAAATTGATGTCTACCCACCATCGCCACCAGACAAGTTGTAAAGTGCGTAGGCGTGTTGACAGCTTAGGGCGTTTTTTCTTAATTGATAGATTTATTTATTTATGGGCCATGCTGATAAGGAAATGAAACCAAAATGCAATTAGTCACTTTAATGGTCTAGCCTCCTATCTTGTAGTTTAGTTTGTTTCGAAATACATTCGGTAATCAGATATTGCACAATAAAACCGTTACACTTTATGCTACAGTTTGTTTGAAATAAAACTGGGCATACTAACGCCATCTATCGCCTGCAAAACCAAAACCGTTTAAGTATACCAAACACCTAATGTAAGTGGCAGATACTTACTATCGCTTCGCTAAACATCGCTCTAATCAAATTTACATGAATATCGATAACAACTCTTTTGCGAATAACTCAAGCTAAACATCTTGCTCACCACTAGCCTTAACCGTTATTGCTAGCCGCCATTTAATTTTGCCAACTCATTTTATTTTGCGTGTGTGTGTTAATCGTGTAGTACGACGCAATGTATTTGTCCATAATAATTTCCATATTATTGAACTGCCTGCGCCTTGGACAAAGCGTCGGATATGTCGATTGTCCAACGCTGGCGAACAGCGACAGCTTGTCGCAGACGCAGTTAATCGATCGCCTAACGCACGATTGTCGCTACGATCGCCTGGAGCGACCGACAACATTCACAGAGGCTGGAGCTCGTCTCCCCGTCGATGTTTACATGCGTGCCTACATTTATTTCATGCAAAACCTGGAGGCGCACGATTTGCAATTTAAGATCTATGCCCTGCTGCAAATGCGCTTTCTCGATCCCCGGCTCAATTTTCGCAATGTTTCGCCCAAACGACTGCAGCCCATTTTGGGTGAACAGCAGTTGCGCGATTCTATCTGGCTGCCGCACATATTTTTAGCCAACGAACGCGACTCCAGTATTTTGGGTAAGCAATCAATTTAGAAAAACAAATCCAATACGAATGCTTATATTCAATAAACGTTGTCAACAGTGTGTTCAATTTTGGTGACTGAGTTTTCAAATCGTGAGTGATATGTGCGCCTGTCGAATAGCACGTATCGATGTTATCGATTTCACATCCCATTTAACAGTGCATTAAGTCGAGGTGAATTGGATATTTAATGTTCTAAGCTTGCCTCTGAAATGTGGTGAACTCCTCAAACTTTTGCAAAATTCTACAATTTATTGTGATTTAAGCATTCATTAAAATAATTTACTTTGTGCCAAAAGTAAGCAAATTAGAAATAAATAACAGAATTTCTATACACTGCGAAAGTGGTGCTATTTTTGTTTGCTAGTTCTTGGCACTTTTCCCTTTGAAAAAAGTATATATTTATACATATTTTGAATAGAATTTCTGGAGCAAGACTAACATTTATTAATTACTAAACAATATATTTAAAATCAACATTAAAAAAAATGTGAAGAAATCATTTATTTTTTCATTCGTAAGAAAAAATTTAGTAGTGCTATTAGATTTTTTTAAACTTTATTTAATTATTTTTTATAATTTCAGGCAACACGGAAAAGGATATATTGACATCAATATCGCCGGACGGCACTGTGATTGTCTCCTGGCGCATTAAAGCAACACTCTACTGCTGGCTAAACCTGAAGAAATTTCCCTTTGATGAGCAACACTGCTCCACGGTGCTGGAGAGCTGGATGTATAACACATCCGAGCTGGTGATGCATTGGGAGCAAAAGCGTCCAATTACCTACGATCCGGCCTTGCATTTGACAGAATTCGTGCTGCAGAATTCCTGGTCCAATGAGACGGTAATCAATGCCGATCTTAGTGATTTGCGTCATGGCGCCTTCGCTGGCAATTATAGTTCGCTCAGCTTTACGGTTCATCTGAACCGTGTGGTTGGCTTCTATCTGATGGACTATTTCCTGCCCTCGATGCTAATTGTGGCCATTTCATGGGTATCCTTTTGGCTGCAAGCAGATCAAGCACCGCCACGCATCACTCTCGGCACAAGCACGCTGTTGACCTTCATTACACTTGCCTCAGCACAGGGTAAGAAAATCTCAGTTTAGTTTAGTAACTAATACTTTCAGTCGCAACTAGGCCAAATTGCGTATTGACTATTCGATTAATCAATATATATAATATGTCTTTTGTAAAACTTTGTCAATATATATATTATTATATATGATATGAGCACAAGTTTGGTTTAGTTACAAAACTGCAAGACTCTATTAGGCCGAGTTGCTTATAGATTTTTCGACCAAACAAGATATATATATATTTGTACTATTTTCAAATCCACAGGCAAAACGTTACCCAAGGTCAGCTATATAAAGGTATCGGAGGTGTGGTTCCTTGGCTGCACCATATTCATATTTGGCAGCATGGTCGAATTTGCATTTGTGAACACGATTTGGCGACGTAAACACAATGTGCCTGTGAGAAAGCTCAACAGTCGCCACATTCTCAAGTCGACGCTATCTCCGCATTTGTTGCGACGTCGCAGTCATGCCCGATCCCGTTCCTTCTCCGGCATGGGACGGCAGACGGATGTAAGCGCGCTGGGAGGCAATATGCCGTTCAATAACTATTTAACGGTCAATTTGCCAATAAATACAATAAAAGAGGGTCAAGTGATGACGGCGACAAGACCATTACCTTTACCAGTACCTAAGAGGAGCAGCGTTCAGATGCTGACCAGCAGCAATCGTAAATTGGATGTGACGTTTGTGGAAAGCGCTTTCGGCACTGCTGCAAGTGCAACGCCAATTCCCATGGCTGCAAGCAACATGGAGCTACCCGATTTTACCTGCAACAGCACACACAATCTCTTGGGTGGTGAGGAGTTCAGTCATGAGGAACAGATTGCTTCGACCGGCTGGACGACACTGACACCACAGGAAATTGCTATTTGGATTGATAGCCGAGCGCGTTTTGTATTTCCCCTGGCATTTGTCGTATTCAATCTGTTCTTTTGGACATTTGTCTATTGTATTTAAAAGTTAAAATGTTTTGAATGGGCTGTACTTAATATTGTTAAGATTAATTTTGTGTGTTATTTTTTATGATGGCCTGATTAAATAGTGCATTTTAATCGATTGGTATTTCACATTCAAATTTCGCGCGCAGTTTTGTTGGATGTTGCACACTGGCAGCAACCAGTGTTTGCTAACAAAGTTCGCTTTTCGTTCTGCAGATAGAGATGGCGACTTGTTGGTCATCAGCGCATTGAAACTGAGTTAGAGCAGTACAACTATAGTCAGCAGTGCGCTTAATTTTATTTTTTTTCACCACACATTCGCGTACGCACACACACACCCAAACAATAACATCGGGGGCCCCGAAAACGCTCGTTCGCTCGCTCGCGACAACGACGGAACAAAAAACATCGTCGTGAGTGAAAATAAAAGAAAAACAAGTAAACTGCAGTTTTAACCCTACAAGCAAAAAAAAAAAAACGCTGAAAAAAAGAACAGCAAAGAAATTAAACAACAAAAACAAAGAAAGCGAGTAGTTCAAGTGGCAAAACATAAACAACAAGCAAGAACAAGAACTAAACAAACGCAGATCGCTGCAACTGTGTGCGTGCGTCTCTCTTTCTATTTGTGTGTGACAGTGTGTGTTGTTATTGCATTGGTTTTTAAAAAAAGAATACAAGGCAATTAAAGCATTTCGGATGCGTGTAAATGCTAACCGGTAAAGTTAGCAGCGTCTTTTCCCATACCCCTATCAGCTACATGTGCAACGCCGCCGCCGCCGCGAAATAGCAACAAAAACAATAACGACGCAAGACTCAGCGAGCACGTTGTCCTGCAACTGCCGTCAAACTGGAGCAGCGTCATGGACACCATTTGTAGGCTGTGCTTCCAGACAGCAACGGTGAGTGCAACAAACAGATAAACATTTAATCTATTTATTTTTTAATGCCGTTTAAGAGGCGGGCGCAACAAGCAGTTTTTTTTGTTATATTTTTTTTTTTTATTGATTTCTGTGTTTGGAATTTTTTTTAAACTATAACAATTGAATTTGTGCGCGGATTTTGCACTGCTTATGTTTCTGCTGCTGCTGCATTGCTGCCATTAAATTGGGTGGGGGTTGAAAAGCGCGCGCAGAACACGGCGACCCCAATGGCAAAAGTTTGGCTCGCGCACACTCACACTACACATACACATATATGTATCTACCTCATGTGTGCTTGTGTGTATTTTGTGTACCCGCGTCCCCCTCAACTATTGCTGCCGTTTATTTTTAGCCAACTCAGTCAAAGTTGCTCAAGCCGCCAACTTGAAAAAAAATATTAAACACACATATATATATATATATTTATATTTATATGTTTGTACATACAAATATAAATGTTTGTATGTATAAGAGAAAAAATATTTTTACATTTCGTTTGTGCGCTGCTTTTGATTTTGACTCCTTTTCAACAAGCGCACAAAACGAAATAATAAAAAATAAAACAAAATGACAAAAATTCCGCTAAGCAGCAGCGGCGTTCGCAGCGAGGGGTTATAAACTCAGTTGCGCCAAAGCAAAGCCAGGCTTAACACACACACTTATGCACAGGCATGTAAACACAGACGCACACCAATGCGATTGTTCTTTGAGGATCAGCAGCAATTGTTGCTGCAAGCACAGCTTTGTGACGTCACACTTCTGTACCCCGTGCTACGACGCCTCTGTGCCCTGTGTTCGCAGCGAAACAAAACAAAAACGAAAGAATAACAACGCTGTAGAGAAAAAAAAACATGAAATGAAAAAGCAAACCAACGTCGGCGTAGCCGTCGGTGTATGTATTTCTTGTTGTTGTTGTGTTATTGCTTGGTGCTGGCATTTCGGGTGCAAGTGTGTGTGTATATATATGTGTGCGCGAGCTCCTTTGCTGTTATTATTAGGAGATGATGCTTCTGATGGGGGGGGGTCTGTGGAGGCTGCTTCAAAACAAGTAAAATTTTCACTCAAAGTCAGAATTTCCGTCTTGATTCAGCTTAGGCAATCGGATTGGGCTATTTTCTTATATATATATCAGCCATCTGAAGAATTGCTGATAAGTAATTATTTTTACCAAAGAAATATGCACCTCATTATGTTTCAAACACATAATCATCGGACAACTTTTTCCATATAAATATATTTTATATTCCTATTGGATAATCGTAAACGCTTTCTGATACAATTTATAACGCTATACAAATGTGGACAAGTCAGTTCAAAGATAGTCGATTCAAATAATTTTAATTTAATATGTTTATGTGGTAAAAAATAATATATGAATAATTATATTTGGACAAGGGTATTTTATTATCGGTGTGCCCAGATAGCCGTTCTTATTTGATAGATTTTTTTTGGTTTCATTTTTTTTTTCTTGCATTTTGACCGTTTAAAAAAAAAAAACGATATATGATCAGATTGATATATACATATGTTTGCATGTAAGTGAGTTCGTTAGGTTTGCTATTATGCTATCACAGAGTGTAGAGTTTTCAAAAAGAGCACACTACAAAAAACTGTTAAGGAAAAACATTCGAATTCCGGTCTGGTCAAGGGTAAAGATACGTTGTTCTTGTTATTTTATTTTTTTTTTAATCTTGACTATCACAGATTCCTATTTGTATTATATTTTTTGTTTGCATTGCCTGCTTACCAACTGGAGTCGCTTTATTAACGATATATTTTGCTTTCTCTCTCGCTCTCTCTTTCTGTCTAATTGCAGTTATTCCAAGTGCCCGGGTATAGCATACCAACGTGCGTGCGCTGCTCGGAACAGTTGACAAACAATTCAAACTTTCATCAGGCAGTGCGTGTGCAGGACGGCGCAACTGCTGCTTCTGTGGCGGCCGCTGCTGTAGCTGCTGCCGCTGCGGCCTCATCGGCAGCTTCCTCCAGTGACGGTGATGCTGTTGCGGCACAGCTGACGAATGGAAGTGCAGTCGCCGCTGTGCTTCAGTTGCAACAACAGCAGCAACAACAGCAACAACAACAGCAACAACAACAGCAGCAACAACATCAGCAACAACAGCAGCAGCAACAACAACAATTGCAATCATCAAGTTCTTCAGAGAATCTACAATCGCAGGACGATTCTGAAGATGTAAGTACATATTGGAGAATGAGTGAGAGTGAATGAGAGCGCACGATTATAATTTTGCAGCGGCAACAGTGTTGAATAACGACTCGACACACACACAGTCTTACTGCAATATTCATGGCGTTGCACTTGTCCATTGCTGTCTTAATATTGTTGTTGTTTTTTCTTCCCCCTTCTCCTCATACATAACTGCAGATTACACTGGCAGTAAATAAATACATAAGTATATATATATATATATATGTGTATATGTGTATATGTGTATGTATATATATATATATATATATATATTATATATAAATATATATTCATAGTTCGTTTCTTTTTGCTCTTGCTTGCTTCTTTACGCTTTGCTTGTGCCTTTGCCTTTCTTTTTCACACCGCTGCACTGAGAATATTGGCAACAGCAGCAGCAACAACACAAATGCCCTACATCTTGTCTGTGCCTGCGTATTCAGACAACTACTTAATACGATATCTTATTTTCTTACATATATTTTTAATTTTCTTATAATAAAAAATTCATAAATGTGTGTGTGCATATTTATAATCTTTGTTAAATCGGCTATAAGTTTGATTTGGCATTACATTTCGGCATTGAAGCAGCTTCACTTACGTTTGAAGGGTATTTGCGCTGCGTCTTCACCGGTATTTTTTTCATTTTCTTTTTTTTTCTTTATTTTATTTTGTTTTGTTTTTTTTTTCATTTTTTTTTTTTCATTAATATCTGCGCTGTTTGCTTGCCTTTTTCTTGCTTTGCTTTTCACGACAACGGCAACAGCAGCAGCAGCAGCGACAACAACAACAACATCAGAAGCAACTGCGACGCCGACGTCGACTGCACGACGTTTTTGTGCGCTGTGTAAAGCGAAAAAAATTCATTTTCAGTTGACGCTTTTGTGTGGGTGTGCGTGGCACGCAAAAAAAAACCCAATACAGAATTTAATTTAAAAAAAAAATTGATTATTAAAATAAATAAATTAAAGAATATAATAAATACGCAATAAACAAACATTGATAAATCGCAAAGGAATTTGCGCATAGAAATTAAATTTTGCAACCATTTTGACCGCCAGCTTGTTGAGCGTAAGTTTCTAATGCGTGTGCGTGTGCGTGTGTTTGTATATGTGTGATACTTGCAATTAGCAAAGCGCTCTTTTGCTCTCTCTCCCTTTCTCCCTCTCTCTCTCTTGCTTACCAAAACAAAAATATGCAATTGTAATTGTCAACACTGGCGCACTCTCTCATTCATTAACGCAGGTGGATCTTATATTCAACGAGGAGGGCTCCTGCCCGCTGTGCAACAAGACGTTCTCACGCAAATCCTCGCTCATGACGCACATACGAAATCACTCTGCTGAGCGCAAATTTGTGTGCAGCTACTGCCACAAAGGTGGGTTTACTACTACTACTACTAATACTACTCAAAGTCTATTCTTCTGCTATTTGTACAGCATTAGGGCAAGCCCAAGTATACATTTCGTCTTGAAATATTATCCTGAGATCTATCATACATAATTCTTTGTTATCTGCAAATCGCCCTCAGCTTCGCCCAGTCTTTTTCTATTTTATGGTATGACGAGAAATCTCGTAAATAAGGCATAATAAAATAAATATTGAGCTTTACATACGCTGGCCTTGGTTGTCCCTAACTTTACTTCGATCCTTGTTATGCATTGCCGATTGAACCGTCGTCAAATATATTTAATATAAATGATATATATAAAAATAAAAAAAATTCCAAATACCATTTTGAATTCTAATATTGAAACATCTCAGTATTCTGAAAGTGCAATGTATATTGTACAGTAGACATATAAAAATATATATACGTGTTTTATTAGCTAAAGATAACAAAAATAGAAAGTGTGTAAAAAAAGGCATTTAAAATTTAAGACGTGCTAATTATTTAATACACTATTGTACATTATTTTTTAAACCTTCGCCAGAAAAGATAATCGAAATTTAGATTTTCAATTAAGCAATGACGGAATATCCAATTTAGGTTCTGTTTAGGAATAAATATATATATATATATATTTATATTTGCATATATGAAAACAATAACTAACTGTCAATTTTGTCTCAGGCTTTACGCAGGCAGCTAATTTGCGCAATCACGAGCGCATCCATACAAATGATCGGCCGTATCAGTGCGTGGACTGTGGCAAGACATTTACCCAAATCACAAATCTGAACAATCATCGACGTCTTCATACCGGCGAGCGTCCTTTTGTCTGCAATGAACCCGAGTGCGGACGCAGTTTTGCCCAGGTGAGTCTTGTGTGTTGTAGCACCTGCAACTGTCCAATATATTTAATAATTGTTATCTCGTTGCTTAGGTGACCAACCTGAACAATCACATGAAGTCACACCACAAGGTGCAGCAGTACTGCTGCAACGTTTGCAGCAAGAAATTCACGCAGGTCACCTCACTGAATCAGCATCTGCAGGCGCATGCCGGCGTCACCGGCTACTATTGCCCCCGATGTCCGGAGAAGAACTTTAAGCTACAATCGCAGCTTCATACGCACATGAAAACACACGGATTGGCATTTCCGTACGAGTGCAGCAAGTGCGATGAGAAATTTCTACAGCAATCGCATCTTGATCAGCATCTCAAGATGCACGACGAGTTCAAATTCAAGTGCGACATCTGCCCCAGCAGCTTCAATCAGGAGTCGTTGCTGAAGAAGCATGTGCAGCGCCATGTCGAGGGTCGCTATCTCAACTGCCCGGTGGCCAATTGTGCCGAATCGTTTGCCGTGCGACAACATCTCTCCAAACATTTGCTCACCAGTCACTCCCACCACGAGCTGCCACCGCCCAAGCGCTCCAAAAAGACCATCACACTGCAATCGCCGCAACAACCGCTGGCCATGATCGGCCAGCCCTTGTCTCTGCAACACACGGCGGGGCAGCGTAAGTCTCCATCCAAAATTCTGACTCAACATGACTCAACTCTAACCCAGATTGCAATCGCCATTCTATCGATTCTCTTCAATTTTGTTGCCTATATTTTTAAACTTTTATTTGGGAAAATACGTCATAATACATTTCTTTATACTGTTCTTCCTACTCGAGATTTGAAACATAGTTTATATCAAATTGGGGCTACCAAAATCGATCACATCAATGGGCGCAAATTGACAAAATCACATAAATGTCTCTCAATTTGAAAGTTATACTTAACAAATATATTTGGGATAGTTGGGATACTCTTCCATTCACTTGACCCACTTGAGCTTTATGTGGTCAAATATGTTTATTGCCACAAGGACTAAGAAACACATATCAGTTTATACTTAAACCATCCTAAATTATGCAGTCTTCGTCTACTTAGAACTGAACGGGGCAGTGGAAGACGAAATGCAGAATAGATTCCTCTTTTTCTTCGTCACAGCCAGATTTCGCTTATAATAACATTAAACATGCATGAGTTAACACCAGGTCATGAACATTTTCACACTCTTTCAAAGGAGACCAACTCGTTAGTTGCATTAGTAGTAGTTACCCCTGATGACACTATGACCCGGGTAGATATCCGCGTAGTGAGATGAATGCAAACTTGTTGTGAAGCAAAGTTAGAATTGTAACTGAACAGATTTCCGACCAAACTGAGTAATCAGTGTTTGGGTACTTAAGGCTACGGAGAATTCGCACCTTTACTCTATTAAAGATTGCTCTATATACATTAAACATGTATTAAACATTAGATCGATAAAATCCAACATATATAAGTCCAACAATAAGATAAACTCACCCAAATTAGATCGACAACTACCTGTATATATATATATATATATATATATTTGAGGAAAACGTTCTCAAATTTCGATTTAGTTTAATTGTGAATTTCGATAAATCGATTCTTGGTTATCATACAAACTTGGACTGCTGTAACTAAACCTAAAATATAGTTATGATGTGTTATTTACAATTTTTTTTTGACTTTTTGCAGGTGGCAGACCGCCGAAGAACAAGAACAAGAACTCTCTAGCAGCCACGGCCATCAAGATCGAGATCAACGAGCCGTTGCACAGTCAGCACATTATCAGCAGTGCCAGCGGCCTATCCATCCAGCAGCAGATCAATCAGCATATGCAGCAGCAGGCACAGCAGCAACAGCAGCAACAACAACAGCAACAACAACAGCAGCAGCAACATCTCCATTTGCCCATGGGACAAGCAGTTAAGGCGCGCTTTATACCCACTAAATAGAAATTAATAAAATCAACAAAGAAACAGAGATAGATAGATATATAGAGAGAAAGAGAGAGAGCGAGTGAGTGAGTAAGAGAGCTGCTCAGTAGCGTTTACGATCGGTCTGTCCCCCCCCCCCCCTTCCCAACACCATTTACTAACAATAGTTAAGAAAAAGTTTTGAAAAAAAAAAAACATCACATATCCTTCGAGCACATACATAGACATATACACACACACATAGCAATATGCAAAAATACGATAGCTGTTAACTGATAGAGAAAATATGTAGATCCGATAATCGATAAATTAATCCAACGATTGGTGGGGGTTTCTAACACACACAGACGCCAACTGGCGGCGGCGGCGCATTGGCTGAGGCTGCTGGTTCGGTTACAGGGCGTCTCGCGCGCATGACGTGACGGACGCTGCAGCTCTTGCGCCTCTAGCGGCTGCTAGCTTGACGCCTGCTGCCCCCCACCCCTCTTCCCTTCGTTCAACCAAAACCAACAATAACAAACCAAATAGCAAAAGAAGAACACAAAACAAAACTAACACAACAAAAATAACAAGTTTATATACTCTTGCTTTACGGACTCCAGATGGTGACATTTAAATCGATTACCGTAAATACAAACATAGATACAGTAGACTCTCCAAAAATTTTGATATTGATTTTAATTTTTTTTTTATAATTACGTGAAAAACAAAGAGGTGACTTTAATTAACATTACAAATGAAACTAATTGTATTGTAAAATGCAAGCAACAAATGAACGGATTCGTTTCGCGCATGCTCAACTCAAAAGAGAGAACGGTGCGACATGACCTTTTCACCCTTTCGTCGCATATGTCAGACAGAAACAGAAAATTCATTGCTTAATGCTCGACATTTTAAAACATCAAACAGTGACAATTGAACACAGAGCACTGAAAAATGAAAGTAATGAAATTGTCTAACTAAAATTTTTTTTTACAAACACCTTACTCGCATTGCACAGTCATCAACAAATCATTTATCAAGCTCAAACTACAAATTCAACGAAAGAAAGAAACCTATCCGAAGGCAGTACCAGCATAAAGGGAAAATTTAAATTTCAGCCATTTACAGTTATTTAACGGTTTTCTTAGAATTCGATTTACACCTTTTTGAGGTGAAGCTAAGTTCACCACCAGTAATGAATGAAAAGGGGTTATTTTTAAATTATTTCAAACTACTCGTATATAAATTAACTATCGGCAACAACAGCATTGGCTATTTAACAGCACATTTGGATATTTAACATTTTATATAATACAATTTACAGTCATTAGATTTTGGGTAAACATTAGTTAAATCTTAGCATATAATTATTATTATTGCGGATATTGATTTTGATTTTTTTTTGACAATTACGTGAAAAACAAAGAGGTGACTTTAGTAAACACAACAAATGGAATTATTTGTATTTTTTTTTTTTTTAAACTGAGAATTGTTTGATTAATTGTAATTTTTAAAATAGAGACATAAGCGAAATTATAAATGTTAAGAAAACATTTTAAGTTTAAGAGTAAATTTGAACAAATTTAATTATTCGCGTTAATTTTCTTTTTTACGAGTCTTAACTTTCTTGAGAGTCTACTGTAAGGTTATTTAATCATTTAATACGTAAAGAAGTTTTCAACAAAATCGGAATGGAATTTTAAATACAACCAGCAGCAATTTATTCGGCAGCACCAGACGTCACGTAGCGTCACGTAACGTAACGTAAACCAAGGCATCACTAAGCAAACAACAAACAACTGTAACTTAAATCGAATTATAAAAGTAACAATTAAGTGAAAAGAAGTAACAAATATGGCGAAGAACAAGCATATGCAGAACAAGCATGGAAAAACAGAAGAATACTTACAATAACAAGTAATTATATAAATATAAATACATTTAAATTGATATGTATTATAAGCCGTTAGCTTAAGTGTTTTTATTTTTTTTTTAAATAAAACTATATTTTATATGGACTTTAAGGCAAATTTTATATGATAATTTTTTAATATCTTTTGAATTTCATTTAGGTTTTATACAGCTTTTTTATTCGATCTTAATATTATATTTTCAGGAGGTTATTTTTTCAACTGAACCGTTACTGTACTGATTCACAGCGTGAGAGAAAGGAAAAAATGCAAGCAACAAATGAACGGATTCGTTTCGCGCATGCTTAACTCAAAAGAGAGAACGGTGCGACATGACTTTTCACCCTTTCGTCGCATATGTCAGACAGAAACAGAAAATTCATTGCTTAATGCTCGACATTTTAAAACATCAAACTGTGACAATTGAACACAGAGCACTGAAAAATTAAAGTAATGAAATTGTCTAACTAAAATTTTTTTTTACAAACACCTTACTCGCATTGCACAGTCATCAACAAATCATTTATCAAGCTCAAACTACAAATTCAACGAAAGAAAGAAACCTATCCGAAGGCAGTACCAGCATAAAGGGAAAATTTAAATTTCAGCCATTTACAGTTATTTAACGGTTTTCTTAGAATTCGCTTTACACCTTTTTGAGGTGAAGCTAAGTTCACCACCAGTAATGAATGAAAAGGGGTTATTTTTAAATTATTTCAAACTACTCGTATATAAATTAACTATCGGCAACAACAGCATTGGCTATTTAACAGCACATTTGGATATTTAACATTTTATATAATACAATTTACAGTCATTAGATTTTGGGTAAACATTAGTTAAGTCTTAGCATATAACTATTATTATTGCGGATATTGATTTTGATTTTTTTTTGACAATTACGTGAAAAACAAAGAGGTGACTTTAGTTAACATAACAAATGGAATTAATTGTATATATTTTTTTTTTTTGAAAACTAAGAATTGTTTGTTTAATTGTAATTTTTAAAATAGAGACATAAGCGAAATTATAAATGTTAAGAAAACATTTTAAGTTTAAGAGTAAAGTTGAAAAATTTAATTATTCGCGTTAATTTTCTTTTTTACGAGTCTTAACTTTCTTAAGAGTCTACTGTAAGGTTATTTAATCATTTAATACGTAAAAAAGTTTTCAACAAAATCGGAATGGAATTTTAAATACAACCAGCAGCAATTTATTCGGCAGCACCAGACGTCACGTAGCGTCACGTAACGTAACGTAAACCAAGGCATCGCTAAGCAAACAACAAACAACTGTAACTTAAATCGAATTATAAAAGTAACAATTAAGTGAAAAGAAGTAACAAATATGGCGAAGAACAAGCATATGCAGAACAAGCATGGAAAAACAGAAGAATACTTACAATAACAAGTAATTATATAAATATAAATACATTTAAATTGATATGTATTATAAGCCGTTAGCTTAAGTGTTTTTATTTTTTTTTTTTTAATAAAACTATATTTTATATGGACTTTAAGGCAAATTTTATATGATAATTTTTTAATAACTTTTGAATTTCATTTAGGTTTTATACAGCTTTTTTATTCGATCTTAATATTATATTTTCAGGAGGTTATTTTTTCAACTGAACCGTTACTGTACTGATTCACAGCGTGAGAGAAAGGAAAAAATGCAAGCAACAAATGAACGGATTCGTTTCGCGCATGCTTAACTCAAAAGAGAGAACGGTGCGACATGACTTTTCACCCTTTCGTCGCATATGTCAGACAGAAACAGAAAATTCATTGCTTAATGCTCGACATTTTAAAACATCAAACAGTGACAATTGAACACAGAGCACTGAAAAATGAAAGTAATGAAATTGTCTAACTAAAATTTTTTTTTACAAACACCTTACTCGCATTGCACAGTCATCAACAAATCATTTATCAAGCTCAAACTACAAATTCAACGAAAGAAAGAAACCTATCCGAAGGCAGTACCAGCATAAAGGGAAAATTTAAATTTCAGCCATTTACAGTTATTTAACGGTTTTCTTAGAATTCGCTTTACACCTTTTTGAGGTGAAGCTAAGTTCACCACCAGTAATGAATAAAAAGGGGTTATTTTTAAATTATTTCAAACTACCCGTATATAAATTAACTATCGGCAACAACAGCATTGGCTATTTAACAGCATATTTGGATATTTAACATTTTATATAATACTATTTACAGTCATTCGATTTTGGCTTAACATTAGATAAATCTTAGCATAGAACTATTATTATTGCGGAGCCTCCAAGCTCGCCAAGCGAACATCGAACTCGGATTTGTGCTCGTTCTTTAGATAGCGCCGCATGCTGTGCAACAAGTAACGCATTTTCGGTGCACCCATCACGTCGAGCAGCAGAACCATTAGGGTCTCAAAGCTATCATCGCCACCGGTTTTATAAGCCAGCAGCGCTTTACCAAAGCTCCGAAACTGATCGCTATTGATGACGCTGCGAACCTATTGCCAAACAAATTTAAAGGGGTAGAGAGGAAAAGAAAATTTATGAATCTGCTTCTGATGTTAATTAAAAACAAGAAGCGTAAATACAAACCTCTCGCAGGAAATCTGCACGCGATTCGGGCGCCTCTTTCAGCTCCGATTGCGCTTGAATTGCGGAACAACTAATGCTGCTGCTGGTGGCTGCTGGAGCGCCTGGTTCGATCTTTATCATATCATTATTATTGATGAGCCGATAGCGCTTCTTGCTGCCCATAGATTCGTTGGGGTTTGTGGGTGAGCTACGCTCACGCTTGTGTATTTTCACCAAACCGCGGCCAGAGTCCGCCGCGTTGAAGTCGATGCTCTGCAAGACATATTCAAAGTAAGTTTAGCTCATAAGTTAAAACAACCGCGAAAACAGCAAGATTGGCATTTTACAAATTGCATAATGATGTCCAATCGGAGATGTCTGACAGATGGAAAAGAGCAAAGGACGAAATCCTACCGTTACATTGGAGTTAAGCCGACTCATAAAATCCATTGGATTGGGCGCTGTTTGACCTGGTGCATTCCGGCCCGCAGCATTGGCATAATCCGCTGGCGTCCACGTCTTTATGGAGTTGGCCATTTCAACTTTGCTGCAAATGTCCAAACAACATTAGAAAATTATACAAAATTTAAAAAAATATTTTAATTCACTTACGCGGCCAGCTCGCTGGCTAGCTGAAATTTTGAGCTACCCGAGCTTCCCGGTTCCCGTTTAATTTGTGTAATGGGTGCCAGCGTCAGCTGATCCTCGTCCTTGCAGCAGACGCTCTGCAGCAGGGGCTCCACAGCGCGCTCCTCCGGTTGAACCATCTGTGGACACAAAGTGAGCATATGCCATATTAAGAAAAATATAGACTATATGTAGAATCAAAAGCTAACCGTTTGCTCGGCGTTCTTAAAGAACTGTCGCAGTTCACGGACAATGGGACCGAAGGGTGAGCTTTGTGGTCGAGCACCCAAATGGCCGCGTATCCATTTGGACAGCTTTTGCACCTGCGACGCATCCTGGAAGCGAGCATCGCACAGCAATATGGCGCCATAGTCGTTCCTGTGTCGAATAACGCGACCGATTGCCTGATTGACGGCCCGTGTCGCATCCAAATTGTACCACTCCTGGCCGCTCAGCAACTGATTCTCGCTGGTGCGGTTCGTTTCCAGATAGCGACGCTTTAGTATCACCTTGGGATCCTTGAGCGGTGGAAACGGTAGACCCGTTATAATCACTGCCCGACCATTGCGATCGGCAAAGTCCAAGCCCTCGGACACCTTGCCGCGACACACAGCCATAAAGCAGGCACCCTTCGAGTCCCTGATCGCCTGATAGAACTCCTCCATGGTGCTCGTAAACTGATCCTTTCCACGCGGCTCCAGAAATATTGGCTTGCGACTAGATATATCCGCCCACAGTCCACTGGCCTGCCACGCATCCACGCACTGATTCAGCATCGGATAAGATGGAAAGAACACCAATAAGCCATCTGGAACGATGCGTGACACGTTCAAAATTGTTTGGCCCAGAGAACTAATGTATTTGGGATTATCTCTGTCAAAGGATCGGGAAAGTGAAAGTAACAAAAAAAAAAATGGTCAGAATGAATGATAATCGAAGAGTGGCAGCCCTAAACCAAGTCAAGCTGCTTGAGCCAATAATTTGTGAATTTTCATAATACAATTCAAATGAAATTTAACTGTTTTGCAAATTTCTTTGTTAAAAGTGCTAAATGTGCTCGCATAAAATGAGCAAAACTCTGTGCGAATCTCTACGAAGCAATGCAAAGTTTACCCCAAATCTGCGAATTTGAATAAGATTTGATCAGATTTCCATCTCAAGAGTTGAAATTTTCATCAGTTTTTTTGACTGTCCACAATTTAACTTATTATTAACACATATTTTGAGAATTCATGTCAAAAAAAAATCTAATTTCATGTTTGTTAAGTTGAAATTTCCATATGTAGCTCTGTTTTTAGCGAGCTTTTCTAGGGGCTATCTTAAGCAAATTAATTTATTTTTTTAATTTAAAAATTCATAATTGATCGTCTTTACCCTATTTTACTATCAAGAGGTGTGTATTTCATATTTGGTTGGAAAAACTTTTTACTTGTTCTTTTTAATATTATTTGCGTTGAGTTTTCAGCTCTTGACTTCTGCATAGGTCAAAATATCTTATCTCCAATTCATGCACTTATATATACAAATGTGGGTTAAGTATATGCAATTCATAATAAACATATATCTTATCTTCTTTATTATCTTTAATTTAAACTACGCACTTTGTTTTTTATACCCGGACTCCATTGCAAATGGGCTAAAAAGGGTGCAATGAAATTGTGCAACAGTATGTAAAATGAAGTATCAAAGTATATATGTATTCTTGATCAGCATTACCACTAGAGTCGATTTAGCTTGTTTTCTTATATATATATATATATATTTATATATATATTGTATATATCATATTAAAGTTAGTCTTCGTTTATTACTAATCTATCGAATTTGTTGTTAGCTATTTATCAAGTGTGTAATTTTATCTATTTCTCGCCTAGAAATGTTATAACTTACCGATTCTTATAGTTGGATATGAGCTGTTCGCGATCAGGGCCGTTGCCAATGATCTTAACGTAGACTTGACCCGCGTTGACAATGTGGGGATTTTCTAAATGTTGCGCAACCGGAATAGCCAACTCGGCGATGAGCGGTTTAAGTGGTGCCAATGTGCCGCTGGTGAGGATTACGCTGCGCACATTCATATTGAGAAGCTGCTCCATGCCAAAGCCGGGATTGAAACACCAGAAATTAATGATCTTTCCCGTCTTTGATGTAGTGTTTGCCGCATTGTTGCTGCCCTTGCCCAGCCATCCAGTTTGAGCCTTGTTGCTCGTTTGCGACTGTTTGCTCTCCTCGATCTCCGCGTGCACCTTGAAGCTGCGACTTACCTTGGACATGATGTCCTCCTTGTTCGCAAACACAATGTTCAGCAGATCAGCGAGCACCATAAAGCTGCCACCTTTCCTTAGCATCGAATGCTGCGATGCCACCATGAGATACTGCACCAGTTTGTCCAGCAGCGCTACAATTGTCGCGCAATTGCCGTACGTGAACTAAAATTATAGATTGAATAGTTGAGCAATTGATATGGGTTATCTTGTTGGTTGGGATTTGATTTAACCCACATTTGCTTTG
Source organism: Drosophila longiperda (assembly GCA_035042125.1). Classification (NCBI taxonomy): domain Eukaryota; kingdom Metazoa; phylum Arthropoda; class Insecta; order Diptera; family Drosophilidae; genus Drosophila; species Drosophila longiperda. The sequence continues at coordinate 2,191,629 of JAWNLV010000120.1, forward strand.
CCGAGTAGCTCGTAGATGTAGGAAGCTGGGTAGGTGGCGCCATCAGCTTTATTGTCGACAACAACACCATCGATGGCCTTCTCTAATTCAAGGAGCATTTCCTTGAGCAGCGTCAGATCGTCCATTGTGAAGTCCTTGGGTTCATCCGGTCCGGCCGTGTCCTGTGCATCGCTGCTGCTGGTGAATATCTTCATGATGTGGGTTACATCTTCAATAGCCATGGCCACATCCGAGGAGCGTATTTGAACCGAGGCGGACTCCTCGCAAATCTTCTCAATGTTATGCGCCTCATCCAGAATGACAATCGTGTTGCTCAGCTCAATTTTGTTCGCTTTCCGTGCCTTGGGATCGAGCAGGTAGTTGTATGGCATGAATGTGATGTCCGCATTGTTCACCAGCTCCTTGGAAGCAAAGTATGGGCACATCTTGAGCTTTTGTCCCACCTTAACCAGATCCTCAATATCCATGATGCTTGGACCACGGAAATCGGGATGATCCTTTTTGGATTCAACGCGCAAATGAAATGTACAACTCTTGGCGAGCACCTTCAGCTTGCACATGTTCACCTTGTTCGAATTGCCCTGCTCACGCATCACATCTGGATGAATGCATAGCTGATCCCGTGAACCAAGCACTACGGCCCGCATATTCGCGTAAGCGGTGCGCTTTAGCTCACGCATCGCCTGATTCAACTGGGAGTGGGTACGCGAAGCATATATAACCTTTGGCACCCCCCAATTATTGCTCTTGACAATCGCAGCGCCAATTTCACTGCCCATAGCAGCTCCAGCTGCAGCTGCAGCCGATAACTGTTTTTGCTGATCGTGCTGTAATTTTTGAATGTTAAGCTGCGCCTCAGATTGGCGTGTTCGTATCCAGCCGAGCGTAGAGCAGAGCAGACTCAAAGTTTTGCCGGTGCCAGTTGGCGATTCAAGGACACCATTGGTGCCATCGCGCAGGCAAATAATCACCTTTTCCATATAGGCGCGCTGCACATCGTATGGCTCAAACGGGAAATGCACCGGTATGCCGGCGATTATGTTTTCCGGCATGGCACTTTAATATTTCGAATAAACTTCGACTGTTATCGATCTGATGTTTTTTTTTTTCCTTTTGTTTTTATGTCGTGTGCCGCATTCGCGCGCCCAAGCAAAGTGAACATGTGTTGCTTCAGCCAGCTAACGACCCTGTGCTACACACCGATAACGATTTATGCAACCTTCGTATCTCCTGTATTTAGTTAACAATAATTTATTTCCTTAAGAATACTCTTAGAAAATTATATTAAATAATTTAATCTAATTTAATAAATATTTATATATTTTTTACACGTACAAGAAATCGGTTTTGATTGCAATGTGTTGGGAAATTAAAAATATCAAACCAACTCTGTGTCGTCTCTGCATTGCTGTGTCGGATCTGCTGTGTCGGCGCTTATCGATATTCAACAAATTTGACAACTATCGCAGCGGTTCAGTTGGGTTTTTACTTTTGAACAGAGAGGTTGTTCGGGCAGTGGTGTTTAATTTAAAAAAAAGAGAAGGAAATGTAATACCACTAGAAAAGGCAACAATGCGGGACGAGAGTGACGGCCGCAGTGAATGTGTGTGAAACAAACTTACCCGCCTGCTGAGATATATACTACAAGTAAACACAAATAAATTGCATACAGACATATATACATGCCACCACTGGTCGTGTAGTGGTCGTGTCGCTTCGGTTATCCGTCCGTCCGTTCGTTCGTTCGTCGCTCAGTCGGTCGTCGTCATCATCATCATCAGAGTCGTGTCCGACAGTCAGTCAGTTGGCGTGTGGATTGGTTGCTTGGTGGGTTGGTGGCTGCCTGGCTTGGTTGTATTGGCCGCGCGGTCGGGTAGCGGTGGTTGCTTGGATGAGCGAGCGCCAAAAGAGAGAGAGAAAAGCAGCGGCAGTAGTACTAGAGAGAGCAAACGTATAAAAGTTGTTGCTTGTGTGCTACGTTAGGCTATGCTTCTCTCTGTGTGTGTGCGTCTTTTTCTTTATTTTTTTTATAACTGTGTGCGTGCGTGGCCGTTGGTTTGAGAGTTTGACGAAGGACGGCCAGACAAATGGAGGTGGTAATACATTTTTGTTAGCACAAAGTGAAACATCGCAGAATAAAAAATTGCTCAGGCACTCGTTCGTCCGTCCGTCTAATCAAAAATACTGGAATCGTAATACTTCCGATTAATGTTGACAATAAAATTAAATATTTGATATTTTATGTTGGTTGGTTGGTATCACCACCACATCTCGCTGTCTTGCCGTCCAGTTTAATACGTTTCTGTTGTAAATATCGCAGCGTTTTTAACACACAACTCAAATAAAATAAAATCTCACTGATGACGATGAGGATGATGATGCTGTGCGTAAATGCTGAGCGCCTGTGTGTGTGTGTGTGGTGTGTGCGCGTGCTTGTGACGTTGCGAACTACAACTTCAATTATTGTTATTTACGAATTTTTATTAACTTGAAAATAATAACAACTGCCGCGCACCCGCCCACAATCAGCTGCGAATCGAGGACCCGATAACAAATTTGAAAACTTGGCGCGCTCTCCCACAATCAAATGCAACGTTGCAATGTGTTCGCGTACCATCGTTCGATAGAAGCCGATACACGCATAGCCACTACCTCACGCAAATTAGTTGTTCGTGCTTATGTCGCATTTAAAATTAAGGTCACACTAATCATGTCGTTTATCAAATGAGCACTCCCACATCTCGCCACCTCCTTACCCACCGGCACATTCATCTAGAAAAACAACTTAAAGTTTCAACTATTTTTATTGTTGATCCTGTGCGGCAAGGTCGGTGGACATATCGCACTGGTTATTATTGTTGCTTGGCTGTCATGGCCTTAATACTTCTTACTGCTATTCTCAGCAACACACTCGTAAATTACTATTTAAATAAATAAATATATACATATATTTATATGTACTAAATAGCCGGAGTGTGGCCAGCCCCCTGCTCATTGTTACCTGGCTACAGCGTTGCCACCTGTACAAAAAGGAATGTGTTAACAATTTTGTTTGTGTTCGTGATTGCAATTAATAATGTATTAAATAATACGGCGTGACCCAGTTAATAATTTTATCCACGTGCTGTTTTTGGTTACTTGCAAACATCTGCTTTTGCTTGTCGATTGTGCGTTCTCTTTGATATCTGGCAACACTGAATTTAGTGCACGCATGCTGTATGTTTAAATGGGAATGTGTGTGTGTGGGTGTTAGATGAATAGAATGAGAAAGAGAGGGGTGGGTAAATGGGTTCCATTCGAATAGAAAATTAGTGCTTTGTACTCGATGCTCAGTCAATTAGTTTCCTAAAGGCGGCGAGAGCGATGACAACGTAAAATGCGGGCGCGTCGATAAACATTTTTTTTTTGGTTCGCGGCGCGTTATCTTAAATACCTTAAAAAATGTATTATAAGTTGACTTAGGTTTATAAAAAACCGTATGATGGGCAGGGGTGATTTTGGTCGCTCTTGCGGTTCTTGCTAAAATTTTGACTATTCCTGCTTTGGCCAGTTGTTGCTGTCAATTAGCGATGTGTACGTGATGGTGACTGTGACGCGATCGCTGCAGACGATAGTGGAAAATAAACGAGAAAGGCACACGTGCTGCTGGACAAAAGTGTGTGTGTGTGTGTTAGTTACTACTATCATGCATTCGTATGCATGCCTTTTGAAATTTAAATATGCATATATAAAAAGAAAGGCCTTGATAATAAAATTTTGATATGCTTGAATTTGTAGAGCACTCGAATTGACTATCTGTATGTGTCTCTGCCTGTGTTTGTATATGGCCATTTGAGTTTCTGTTGGAAAACTAAGCAAAAGTTTTATTCCCACACCCCAAAAGTGCATCGCATCTGTGTACAAAGCCAGCGAGCGTAGGGAAACAAAAGAAAAAACAGTACAAAAATTAAAAAAAAGAGAACATTAATATCATCATTAGAGATCTATTCAAGCGAAATTAGCACATGTATTGTTCAAATTGTGCGTGTTCTGACCTCAGTGTGCGTGATTTTTTTTATTTTTATTTTTTTGCTTGCTTGTTTCTTAAGCATTATCTCTGATTACGAAAAAGGTGATGTATGTTTACATATATATGTACACACATGTATATTCATCTGTTCTCTTCGCTTGTGTGACCGTGTGTTACAAAATCAGCCAATATGCTTTTTGCTTGGTTTTTTTTATATTTTTTTTTTTGGGCACACTGAGTATGCGCAACATGCAAATGTAAGATATGTAATAGATTTACGCAAATTTGAATCAATAATATCTATCAGTAGAAAACAATAATGTCTAATATATCCATAATCTGCTGGTACCTCTTCAAAGATCGAAATATGTATATTTTTTTTCTGGCGTATCTGATAATTATGTTTAAAGATTGATTTAGGAATTTAATAAATGTGCACCATTCGAGATTACAGAGTATTCTGCCGTCGGTTATGTTCAACGTACTCACATGTTTTTTGTTTTGTTCTTTATCTCGTGTTTCATTACAGAGTTCGTTATTAAATTTTCCCATATACAGATGTCGGCTCTTTCAAGCAACATGTACTATAAAAGCGGCACTGTAAATCGAAGGAAAAGGGCACATCGGCCCAGTCCAGGACATCAAGAGGAAAACACATGCTGCTAGCAAGGCATTTAATGCGTGCAGCAGTAATCAAAATCAAAAGAGCAGTACAAAAAACAAAACGAAAAAAAAATAACAGCAACAAACATTAGAGATAACAGCTCTACTGTAGCAACAAGAAGAACAACACAACATGTAACGGATAAGTGTTGAAAGCAAGTTCTTAAAAAAAAAAGATTACACAAAAACACATACTCACTCACGTACAGAAACACATTCGCAATTCTTAATTGCACACAGGCGTATACTGATAGCAGATCTCTTGCTCTCTCGCTCACTGACGAATTGCGCTCTAATTAGAATTCTTTTTTGGACGTACATCGCAAGGAACACAACGGTAAATTGCCTTTAAGGTTTACACTTTCTCTATTTATGTTTCTCTCTCTCTTTTTAACTGTCGTGTCTGTGTGTGCTTTTGCGCGTATAAAGCCAAAATAGTAAACCCAAAACTGTATGTGAAAAATGACTAGTTTCTAACCTTAGTTTTAATCGGTGTTAGAAATTCAGCTAACCTGAATATAACCCAAAATGAGGTAGTCAAACACATCTACACAGCTATATGGGACATAAATACCACAAATTAAATGCATTGAAAACAAATTAAATCTCTTATTTGATAATTAGATAAAGTAACGCAACTTTTGATTGATTAATTAACTTGAGAAAACATTCACAAACCTTTCACGAGCTTTTTTTTTACATTTCTACGTTGGTGAGGAATTTCAATATGTTTGGGTTTCTACGCAAAAAAGACCATCTTTCTTCAGAAGCAATCCTTTGTTCAAATTTAAAATGTGCTGCTATTTGTGTGACAACTTAAAGAGAGACTTATAACAAAAGTAGTAAAGATATCGGAACGCATAATATATATAAACCACAATATATATTTGGTGTTTTACTTGTTTTTTGTGTTAAATATTTGTGGCCATAGCTATGTGACTTTTGAATTGAAACCATCTGCGTGTTTATGTATGATGGCTTGCAAATAATTGTGATTTTGATTCTAATCTTTAATTTATTTCCATTGGTAGGAGGCGTGAGCGCGCAGAAGGGGTATCACGAGTGGGCCTTCTTTGCCAGCCATGACAATCATACTCTTTCTGGTGGACACCTCGTCGTCCATGTGCCAGAAAGCGTATGTGAATGGTGTGCAGAAAACGTATTTGGACATTGCCAAAGGAGCTGTTGAGACGTTCCTCAAATATCGACAGCGTACTCAGGATTGTCTCGGCGATCGATATATGCTGCTCACGTTTGAGGAGCCGCCTGCTAACGTAAAGGCCGGCTGGAAGGAGAATCATGCCACATTCATGAATGAATTAAAGAATCTACAAAGTCACGGCCTTACCTCAATGGGTGAATCGTTGCGCAATGCCTTCGATTTACTCAATTTAAATCGGATGCAATCTGGCATCGATACATATGGACAGGGACGTTGTCCATTTTATTTGGAGCCATCGGTGATTATTGTCATAACCGATGGCGGTCGCTATTCGTATCGGAATGGTGTACATCAGGAGATCATATTGCCGTTGAGCAATCAAATACCCGGCACCAAGTTCACCAAAGAGCCTTTTCGCTGGGATCAGCGTCTATTCTCCCTCGTCCTCCGTATGCCCGGCAACAAGATCGATGAGCGTGTCGATGGCAAGGTGCCGCACGATGATTCGCCAATTGAACGGATGTGCGAGGTAACAGGGGGACGATCATATCGCGTACGCAGCCACTATGTCCTCAACCAATGCATCGAGAGTCTCGTGCAGAAGGTGCAGCCAGGCGTTGTGCTGCAATTTGAACCGATGGTGCCTAAGGAAGGTGGTGGCACAAATGTCAGTGGCAGCAGCAACAGCAGTGGCAGCAGCAACAGCAGTGGCAGCAACAGTAGCAACGGCAACAACGGCGGCTGCAGCAGCGGCAGTGCCAGCAACGCAAGCACCAGCAGCAACAGCAGCTCATCAACGGCAACAACGGCATCATCATCCACAACGACCAACGAGCCAACGCCGGACATTGTTTTTCCGCTTATGAAGAAAATGATCTATGTGCAGAAGCATATTACACAGAAAACCTTTCCCATTGGCTATTGGCCGCTGCCGGAGCCATATTGGCCAGATTCAAAGGCGATAACACTGCCGCCACGCGATGCACATCCAAAGCTGAAGGTTTTAACGCCCGCCGTCGATGAGCCACAACTGGTGCGCAGTTTTCCTGTCGATAAATACGAGATCGAGGGTTGTCCGCTCACGCTGCAGATCCTTAACAAGCGGGAGATGAACAAATGCTGGCAGGTGATCGTCACGAATGGGATGCATGGCTTTGAGCTGCCATTTGGCTATCTGCGAGCGGCGCCCAATTTCAGTCAGGTGCATCTCTATGTGCTGGCGTACAATTATCCGGCACTGTTGCCACTACTGCATGACCTCATCCACAAGTACAACATGAGTCCACCCAATGATCTTATGTATAAATTTAATGCCTATGTGCGTTCGATACCACCATATTACTGCCCATTTCTACGGAAAGCCCTTGTCAATATCAATGTGCCCTATCAGCTGCTGCAGTTCCTCTTGCCGGAGAACGTTGACAACTATCTGTCGCCGACGATTGCCAATCAGTTGAAGCACATTAAGAATACGGCCAAACAGGATCAGGAGAATTTATGCCTTAAGGTCTACAAGCAGTTGAAACAACCAAAACCGCCTTACCGTCAAGTGGAGACGGCTAAATTGTGCACGGGTGTTGCACTGCGTCGCGATCTGGTGCGTCATCCACTGCTGCGGGATACGTTCGCCAAGCTCCATGCGGAAATTGAACCAGTTGAAAATTATACCATTGTTGTGCCTCAGCTGACGCATCAGTCATCAGCGAAAACATATCGCAATCCATTTGATATACCCCGCAGGGATCTGATCGATGAGATAGCAAGGATGCGAGAGAGTTTCCTGCGGCCGGCGAGTTTGGTGGCCAAGGATTCGGGGCATTGTCTGCCAATTGCCGAGATGGGCAACTATCAAGAGTATTTAAAGAATAAGGATAATCCGTTACGTGAAATCGAGCCGACCAATGTGCGACAGCACATGTTCGGTAATCCTTACAAGAAGGACAAGCACATGGTCATGGTGGATGAGGCCGATCTCAGTGATGTTGCACCAATGAAATCATCTAATTCAAATAACGGTGCCAATAATAATATGCCATCATCGAGCGGCGGCGGTGTCGGTGGCGGCATGTCCGGCATGGGTCTGGTTGGTGGCGGAATGTCCAATCTAATGCTCGGTGGTGGCGGCAATGGCATCGGTGGCCCCATGGGTGGCATCGTTGGCACCAAGATCAAACTGGATGGCACATCACGCGGACGCAAACGCAAGGCGGGCCCATTGCCACGTGCCTTTGAATTCCGACGCGCATCGACAGACTCACTGAGCAGCGGCAGCGTGAGTCCCACTCCGAGCAACGCAAGCAACAGCAGCAGCAGCAGTAGCAGCAACAACAGCGCCAACAGTAGCGGCAACAGCTCCACCAACATGGCCAGCAGCAGCAGCAGCGGCTGCTGCAGTGATGAGGCAATGCTGTTCGATGAGGATAGCAATAGCAGCTTTTCATCGGATATATGCAGTGACAGCGGCATCAGCAGCAGCAACAGCAACATCGGCATTACTAGCAGCACCATTATCTGCAGCAGCCCTGGAAGCAGCCACTCCAGCAGCAGCAGCGGTAACAGCAGCAGCAGCAACATCAGCAACATCAGTAACAGCAGCAGCAGCGTTATTGTCGCCAGCAACAGCAGCAGCGTCATTGCCGCCAGCAACAATAGTGACTCTGGTTTGTTATCGCCGCAGTCAGCGGAACGGGTCGGTATTGATTTCAGCGAGGAGGAGCCCTGCGAACCGGAGACGCCTCTCAATGGTTATGTGCACAATTTCATCAATGGGGTTAGTGAGGAGCGCGCTACTGAAGCGGAGAATAGCCAACAGCTTGCGAGCAACAACAGTGCTACCACCAGCAGCAACAGCAGCAGCAGCAACACCAACAACGCGAGCAACAGCAGTGCCAGCAACAACAGCGCCAGCAGCAACAGTGCGACACCAACAGCAGAAACTCAAGCGGAAACATTGCCCACGACAATAACAACAACAACCAGCAGCAGCGTTATAGTCTCACCAGCAGCAGTAACCGCTGCAACAGCTGCCACAGCTGCAACAGTTGCCAGCAATGGCGCCAGCGATTTATACAGCAGCAGTATGCATAGCAGCTACACGGCCAGCAGCAACAGCAGCCACCACAACAACAGCAACAATAATATTCATAACAATCATCACAATCACCACAGCAGCAGCGGCGTTTTATATGTGCCTCTTAATGGACACACCATGCAGCATGCCGCATATAGCAGTAATGTGGGTGAAACGCTCGACAATACGATGATGATGCTGCCGCCAACAGCAGCAACGGGAATGCATAAGATTGCAGCTGCAATGTCGCCACTCTTGTTGCTGCCTAATGGTTATGCAAGTCCCCATGGCGGCATGTTGTCACCGCCGGCAGCAACATCAACACCACCAGCAACAACAACAGCTACAGCAGCAGCAACAACAGGAACTGCCACAACAGCTACTACAACAACAACAGCAACAAACAACAGTAGCAGCACAACGACAACAACAACAACATCAACAACGGCGACAACAACAGCAGCAACATGCACGTACTTTAGTCATAATGATATCAATGATGCCTCAGAAATTTCGCGTATATTGCAGACGTGCCACAATGGCAACAATAACAGCAGCAGCATTAACAACAGCAGCAGCAGCAATAACTCTGCCTGCACTTTAAATGGCAACGCCAGCGATGCCTACGGAAACGACGTGGATTTGCACATGGATACTTTTAATAGCTTTGATGAACTCAAACGCGCAGCTGGCGGCAGTAGTCCGTCAATAGTTGGCAGCAGTCCGCATATTTACTGGGGCAATCATCATAACAGCAGCAACAGCACCACCACCTCCACCACCCCCAACAGCAACAGCATCAGCAACAACAGCAGCAACAATTACAGCGGCAACAACAGCAGCAGCAACAACAGCACCAACGGCAACAACAGCAATCAGCATGTAAATCACAACAACAGCAGCCCCAAACTGGAGCTGAAAGCATCGCCAACGCACAGCAATCACAGCAACAGCAGCAGCCATAGCAGCAGCAGCAGCAACAACAACAACAACAACAGCAGCAGTAACAACAACAGCAATGCAGAATCCCTAAACGGAGCAGAGTGTGAATTGAGCGAGGAGCAGCGAGAAGCGGCTTATCAGCATAATATTGATTTGCGTTTGCAAATATTTCGTGATATACGGCGACCGGGTCGGGATTATACACAGCTGTTGGAGCGTTTGAATTTGATTAAGGGCGATCAGGATATGAAATCAGATTTTATAGAGATGTGCATCAGTGAATCAATGCGCTTTCGGCGACATCAAATGGTTTACAGCATAAAGGAGTGGTGGGAGAGCAAGCAGCCGCATTTGGAGATCACAAAGAGTTAACGTTGGCTAATTTGGAATTGAGCGTGTAACAAGCAGCAACATGTCTGTGATGTCAACAACAACAACAACAACAACAGCAACAGCAATAAACTGAACATCAGCGATTAGGTTAAGAGTTGATAATGTAGTTGAGCACGCCAGGCCAAACCAGAAAATATATTTACATATTTATATATACTGTATACATACGCAGTAGTCGCTCGCAAATTTTGATTGCTTTAATTCCCGATTCGAATTCTTGTATATCCAGCCAAGTCCCTTTTTGTAATTGCTAAAGAACACTTCCATAAGCTCAGAACAGGAGAAAACTCCAAATTAAAACTTAAAAAGCTTTACGTAATGAAAATCAATAATACAAAAAACAGTAATTATAATAACAACAATAATAATTATTATAAACAAGTAAGACTACGATATACCCTGAGCCCTAATAATAGGTTTTTTTTTTTTTTTATATATATATATATCCATATATAGTATCCATAGAACAATAGTATATTTTATCTTATTAAAAGTGCCTAGGAGAAAATATATACAATTGTTCAAGTTCGATTTTAAAATTTTAAATTTTGTGTATTAGGTACAATGTTTGAATAATTTTTTAATTTAATTCCCATTTAATAGTTTTAGAAGTATTTCCAGATTTGAAGATAAAAGTAAACAATAGATTTTAATTTTTGGCAGTTCTTGTTTTCGAGCGACCACTGTTGTTATACAAACATATCTCGTCAATTTCCAAAATTTATTGAAAACACACACACAACACACACACACACACATGCAAACACTCTTACACACATTTATGCACATACAAATTAATACATGCACTAATCTAAATAAGTTAATAATTGAAATTGTCGAGACAAATTATTGGGGTTTTTATTTAAATAGTTTTTTTTTTTTTTTGTAGGATTTGTATAGGGGCTGTATTTATGTAGTTTCTAAGTATTAAAAGTATATATTTATATATGAACTTAAATTTTAGCTTAACAGTTTATTAAACATATTAAAATAATTATACCGCGAATTAGCTACATAACGTATAAAGTAAAATAAAAAAAAAAAAAAAAAATGTACAATTTGTAGCGTAGAGTTTATATACATATATATATATATATGTATATATATATATACATATATATATATATATATATAAATATATATATAATATAAACTGTTTTTTTTTTAAATATACTTTTTCTAATTACGTCAAGTATGATTCTAAGTTTTAGCTTTTATATACAAAATAATTTGCAGCTTATTTAATACATGAAATGCTGTCACACTCATACATACAAAAATAACAAAAAACACAAATCATGCATACAATATATATTTATACTTACAATCATACTGTGCATATATACAAACATATGACGAGAGAATAAGAAAATCTGTTTTATAACGTAAATGTTTGTTATCGATACCTTTATTTATATATTGATTTAGGCGTTATAGCACACTGTACGTTGTCAGGACTAGCGCGATACTAGAGTTACCGTTATATCGTTTGCGTGTGAGTGGTCGCTGAGTCTGTGTGAGTAAGTGTGGCAATTGCTATATTGTTTGTGCTTAAGGACATTTAATTATTTAAATATAGATATTATATATATCTTATCCAATCGAACTGATAAGCAAGACCGAAGACAACGAATACCAGAAACAACCATAAAAAACCAAAACAAAATCGCTGCTACAAATTTAGCCGCAAATTTAAATAAAAGAAAAAGCATTGCTTACAATTTTTTTTTAGTGTGCTGTTGGCCATTTGCCTTCTCCATATCAATGAAATTGCTGAATCTTCTTATTCCTCTCCTTTCCTCTCTCTACCAAATAACACACACTGACACCAAATGTTACATTTCGCGCCTGCCACGAATGCCATGCCCCCATTTTTGGTGGCTGCGCCGCAGCAGTGACGCCCATGTATGCTATGAATGTGCCCCTGTGTATGCACAGTCCCCCTCGCCAACCACACACTCTTTTTCCTATTGACACACCCACTCCCCTATTGCAGCCTTTTTTTTTATTAAAAATTCATCTACCAATTGCTACTAGTAGTTTTAAATTTTTTGTATTTCCCTGTTATCGGTTGACTTTTTGGTCAATTTTCATTGACCAGAAATAGTTAAGAATTTATTATAATTCATATCAATAGCATTACTCATTCAGCTTCAACTTTAAATACTTTTCCAAGAAAACATTTAGAGTTTTTTTTAATGTGATTTAAAAATACAATTAATGGGCTTATTTTTGCGTAAAATTGAAATTTTAAACCAAATATACCGGCTTAATTTCACTAATGAGGCTAAAAGGCAGCCAGCTGATTGAAATCGATAACTGGTTCATAAGTGTTGAACAACGCCATCTATATTTACAGAAAATAGAATACGTTAAGGTGTTAAAATTAAAAATTGAAGAAAAATTCGTTGCTTGTTTCCAATAACATTTTGACATATTATAATTGAGTATATTTGCCAACATTTTGATATTTGAAATGGGCGGCATAACGTTGCCACTTGTTCAGAATGGCAGAGCTCGAGCAAAATGAGCAGCTAAGAAGAAGCAGTTCAATTTCTGTGAGTCTGGTTCACTGAACACTGAACAACTTAATGGACAAATCCAACACTAGCAGTTGTTGGGTGAGTGGCAAAGGCAAAGGCAAAGGCAAATGCAAAAGCAAAAGTGAATTTCGAGAATCCGTAGCAGCAATATGCAAAATTAATGTGCGCTACGCACGTTGTTTGCCGTCAACGTTAACGCAATGAAATCAACATCCGTTACGATCGCAAGTGCATAACACACAAGTTCACTTACTACACGCATCTCTATTTGGAGTTGGGAGTTACTGCGATTTTTTTTTTCTGTTAGTTTGCGGAAAGTAAAAGTGGCTACCGCTGCCGCTGTCGCCGCTTGCCCCTGCCACCACCTTCCTATGAATTTGTGTTTGTAAAACATATATGCATATTTCGGTGTATGTCTGTGGTTGTGTGTGCGCGCGCGAATGTTTGAATATAAAAAGAAGTTGCAAAAATACAAAAGTTACGCAAAAGCACAGCTAAATTGTGTAAAATCATAATCATAACAAATAGCTTACCGGGCGGGCGCAGCAATGAGCGAGAATAACGGCACAATCACAGCTGCCAATGGACCGCGCGTCGTTACCATCTACAAGACGGAAACTGGCTTCGGTTTCAATGTGCGCGGACAGGTGTCCGAGGGCGGCCAATTGCGTTCGATTAACGGTGAATTGTACGCCCCCCTGCAGCATGTTAGCGCTGTACTGGAGAACGGTGCCGCCGAGAAGGCGGGCATCAAAAAGGGCGATCGCATACTCGAGGTGTAAGTAATGTTCAGCAAAACTAAAAAAAAAAAAAAAGAAATATTCGACAGAAAAAAAGATTCCTTTTTTTGACACTTTGAGGCTTCATGTTTGACCCGTTTGCCAGGGCATGCCGCATGCCCCGCCCTGTCCTGCACCGAATTGCAAGCGAGCAACTTACGAAAGAAAAAGAGAGCAAGCGAGTCTATCATAGAACTACCGCGTGTCGTGAATTTTATTGCGTGACACAAAAAGCACATTTTGTTTTTGCACAACAAAGTACAACAAAAATATTAATAAATCATATAAACCTTCTTAAACATGTTGCTTGGACAGGTGAATTTATTCCAATTAATTATTATAATGATTCACCATGAGTGATTCGAGCGTATGTTACCGATAGCGATGTACCCATCTCTAGTTGGGCCCACCCACAGAACGTCTCTCCACTCGAAATGGAAAAATCAACTTAAAACTACGACTTTGAAGTCCTAGAATCAATAAAGTTAGTGTTTTTTTTGTTTGCTTGTGTCTGTGTGTGAGAGAGAGAGAGAGAGAGCGAGAGAGAGAGAGAGAGAGAGGGTTGTTAGTATACTTTGGCATAATCATAAATAATAACTGTGTTTGCTTGCGCCTCTTCTGTTCGTTTTGTTTTTCTTATGGCGTAATATTTATGCCATTGTTTGGCCACACTCACATTCACACTTTCATCGTACGAACACACAGAGACCCCACAAAAAGCAAGCTAATTAAAATGACCCCACCTCCCTTGTACCTCTTAGCTTGCTTTCATTCAAGCGCTCACTATTCATGCTCTCACCTAACGGGCGCATTTTTCTCTCTCACTCTCGCTCGCTCGCTGTCAGACATGTGTCTGGTCTTCGTTAAGCTTTTGTTTTGTATCTTTGACATTTGCGCAGCACTGTCAAATGCTTTAGCCTACCCTCCCCTCACTAACTTCAATGTTATGAATGCAAGCAAGTTGAATATTATTGAGTTTTATTGTGGGCGACAATGCAGTAAAAACCTTTGCCTTCTCCTACGCCCCTACACCTTTTTCTTGTCACCCTCCTCTCTCTCTCTCTGTCTGTCTGGGGAAATAGGACAAAACTTTGCCACAAATTAAATTACAAAATTGAACAACAGTTGCTTTGCGCGGCGGATAACAAGTTAATTATCGTTGACTTACCTACGAAATGGGTAATGCCTCGCCCCCCGCCCCCCACACTGTGTCGCAGGCACACGCCACAAATTAGCAAATGTTTTTTTTTTACATCAAAGTTTTTATTCATTACTTTGGATTACTAACGACCTTATGAAGCAAAACAAAAACAACAAAAACAACAAAAACAACAACATTTATGATTCTGCTGCACGTGTTCAAACAAAGCAATTAAAGCTTGACAACACACAGATTAAACGAGTCTATTATATTTTATTTATATTTACATACATTTAAATACTTGCATTTAGTTTTTTAGTAGTTCTCAAGCTTTGTGTGTGCATAATTAATGCCTTATTGTGTTGTTAGTACTTCTAACAATTGTCTAATAAACCAAAACTTTCTTTTGAGCAAGCAACATTTTTGTATATTTTAAGCAAAAAAAGAGTCGAAAAAATAGAAAAATAAATTCTTGTTCCAGGATATTGGCTTAATTTTCATATTATTGAGTATATTGAATAAAGTAAATATATATGGACTATGAATATGTGTTCAAATATTTAATTGTTTCTTATATCCAAAGTGGTTCTTTCGACAGAAATATATCAGATATCAGCTGGTTTGATTTAATAGTAGCAGAGTATTTTGATTCGAGTCGGTTAGGCGGAATTGCAAACTTATTTCTTAGTACATTTTATATTATCGGGTTTTGTTTACATTCAAGTGAATCAGATTTTGAGCTGTACATTTATAAAAATAAATTCAGTTTATCTGTGCAAAAAACATATGTTTTTTTATTTTTTTTTTTATCAGTATTTATGTATTTACTGATTAATAACAGTTACAGTTGACAATGTAATTTGCGTATCTGCAATATATCATATATATATATGATATATATCATATATATATATGATATATATCATATATATATATGATATATATATATATATATAAATAGATATATATATATATATAAATAGATATATATATATGTGTAGCGATTCGAATTTGCACGAAACATGAAATTAGTTTAGAAAACTTTTCCATTTATATATATGCTTAACTGCTGATAAAACTAAGATTAGACACAAATGCTTAGTAAATTTAACGTATAGAATTTAATCAGTTCACTGACTTTTTTAATATAAATAAATAATCAGCAGATGAGAATTGAACAAATGTTTAAAAATAAATTAAATTGAATACATAAATCATGCATATTGGACAATATTATTTGTATTATATTATATATTATATATATATTCATTGGCATCTGTTTCCATTACTCCTACTCTTTTAGTTTGAATTGTTTGTTTGAGGGGCGTTTTTCTATCGCTTGGCAACTGCAACTGCAATTTGCTTTCCACATCCGATCCGCTTATCAAGAAGTGGTTTTTGTGTTTATTTCTGGTAAATGCTTTTTATTTGATATTTGCTGCTCACAAATCGGGCCACAAAAACTCAAGCAGACGTTGCACACCCTTCTTTTTGACTGCCAGTTGCTGTTGCCGTTGCAGTTGCAATCTTTTGGCTGCCCACATGGTGGGCGCCGTGTTGCACAGGCTGCCATTGCAGCGCACACAATAGGGATCATTGGCTGTACATTCGGGGACGTCGCCGGCACAGCCCCGCACCGTGTAGATCAATTCCGTTCGACTAATGACGGTGCTGACGCAGAGCTCCGTCGCAGTGCTGCAGTTGCTCATCTTCATGTCGTTTGGATGGAGCATGGGGGCACAGTCGTCGCCCTGCTCCTGCGAGTTGCAGCGATAGCAACTGCGGACGGACCAACGGTTGCAGGCGTCCCCGCTGCGGCAAAATTGGCATACCTCTCTAGCGCCTGCCACAAAATTTGCATCAGCGCAGCCGCGACGCAGTAGGGTATCTGTTGATATTCAACACGATATATATAGGGTACCTTTGGGTTAACTAATATGTGTATTAAATATATACGTACGAGATGTGGCAACGCTGGCACAATTCCTTTACATCATGTGGCAACGCTTAATCATTTCTAATATGACAAAAGACAATTTCTCGTCCTTTTGCCATAAAATATGTTTTAATTTGAAAAATGCCAATAAAAATGCAAATTTTAATAATTTTATTAAAGTTTGACGTTTTGCATATCGTTATCAAATGTCGATAGTTATCAAACTAGCTTATCGAAAACTGAATTTATGGTATTTTATGACTTTTACAGAAATCAGCAAAGAAATTGTGCAACATATTTTTTTATGAATAATTTTTAACACTTTTAAGCCAAATATTTCTACGCTCGAAAAAAAACCAAATTATTCTGTATTTTAACCAAATATCTTGTTGCCTTTGGCGGCGATAGTTGGGATTGATGCGCAGCATTGACTGACTCACCCTAACCTTGCTCGCAGGAATAGCAGGCGTTGGTGTCCGGAGCACATGGTTCGGTCCTCAGTGCATGGCCGGAACGGCAATTGGGATTGCTGGTGGAGTTGCAGGTGGCACATTGAATATCTTGGCACTGGGCATTACAATTGTCGCCATAACATTGGTGCACCTCGCCGGTGGGAAAGAAGCCCATGGTTGTGGAGCAGCCTCGCTGCAGCAATTCCGTTTGCCTATTGCGATGCGTGTAGCAGCGCTCGAGATGGCCCAGCATCACCTTGTTGACGCACTGCGTCACAGTCGCATTGCTCAGGGCACATTTGTTCGCAGATTGCGGCTGTTGCTCGCGCTGGCATTGTGCATTGGGCGAGACTCTACTGTGGGTGCACTGGAGGCAGTGCATCTCGGTGACTGTGCGCTCCGCATTGCAACCGTTATAGTTGCACTTGAGGCACACGTGCGGACAGCCAACGGGCAGATTGGTGTGTTCGCAGCCCCGCTGCGTATTACTCAAATGCAGAATGTTTGTGTAGCAGCGATCGGTGGCATGGTAAAAGGGACAGGGCAACAGAAGTTGCGGCCGATCGCTGACATCGATGCAGGCGCCACCGTTGCACTGATAGCAGCGCAATCGATCCAACGGATACACGATGCGGTTGCACAGACTTGTGTTGCAACGATAACAGGGCTCCGCGCAGTAACCGTTGGGATATAGGCGATGGAGGCAGCCGCGTCGCGTCAAACCGACTGTTATCGAGATGACGCATTCATCATTTGGCTGGATGCACTCCTCCACCTCCAGCTGCTGGCCGGGTCGTGTAGCGCATTCGGCATCCTCGGCCGAATCGCAGGCATAGCACTCCAGGCCACTGCTCGTGTGGATCAACTGCAGCACCAGAGCCACAAACAGCAAAAGCAGCAAGCGCCTTAATTTCTCCATCTTTGCTTTTCGTTGAATAGCAATAAACTGAATTTGGTCAGTTTGCGTTCTGCTTGGACTCGTTTTGATGCGTTTCGTGATTAGATTGGCACCTGGGCCTCAAGTGGCTCAGCTACTTAGCTACTCAGCTCCATTGTTCGATTGTTTTTCGCTGATTTCCAATATGCAATTGCACTAATCGGTGAGATATATATATTTATTTATATATATATATATCATTATCTGATCTGATTTATATATACAGAAAAAGGTCAGATAATCTGCCTCAATCTGTCTATATTCTTTCACTACTTTTTTAGTCATTTATTATATTAATAAACCTTAATCAAAGATCAATTTTAATTATTATTTTTTGATTTAAAAAAATACAAAGACATTTTTATTAAAGCTTAGGTTGTACAGGCCAAACTGGAGTATCAATTATGTATATGTATATGTATATATACTTCAGATTTATTTGATTTTTTTTTTTTTTAACATATTGATCGTAATTAGTTTTACTGTAATATCATGATAAATGCATTTATTTTAAAAACATAAACAAAATACAATTTTATTCAGAAAACCACTAAATGAATACAAAATTGATTAAGGGAAACAAACATATAATAAATTTGAAAAATTTGTAACAGTGTACAACTTGTTCATATCGATGACGAACCTCACTTGTCAAATGCAATTAATGATAATAATAATCTATGATATCAGTGTTTACTATAATATTTCTATATATATATACTTGAATAATATAGGTAAATACTTCTTAATAAATAAATACTTCTTTTTAAATGGATATTAAATTGTTTGGGCTTCGCATTTGTACAGAATTAGATGGTAAAGCAGATTGTTCAAGTATGAACATAAGATGCTGCATAGCTGAGCTGTTATGTATAAACATCACATTCGTAGAAGAATAAACTTCACATGGAGTCGTCCGACAAATACTGCAAAGCTCAGCTATTAAGTATAAACATCACATTAATATATACAAATATAACATGAGGTCACCCTGCAAACGCTGCAAAGCTCAGCTAGTTTAAGAATAAACATCACATGGAGTCAGTCGCCCTACAAGCGACTCCGATAATATAAACAAACATAACATGAGGTCGCCTTACAATCAGCTTCATATGTACTTAAATTTAAGATTTTTGTATTAAATAAAGAAATGCTCATCAGAGCAATCAGTTCGATTCTAAACGTCGTCTCATCGTGTTGACTACACCCTGTACGTGTTTCATACACAGATTAATTCTCATCGTAAAATTCAATAATTCCAATATATTAAATTATTAAAACGATAGCATAAAAATCAATAAATTGCAATATGCCAGGAATATTCCGTAAGATTTTTAAAACAAAACGATTAAATACACAAATTTATGCATATGAACCTCCCACATTTATTTATAAATAATCACATACTACAATTAAGCTGGAAAATTCCAATATTAAATACGAATATTTGCTTTAATGATAAACTCAAGAAAGTATGCAAATTATATAAATATTTAAAAGAATCTTCGGGCTTATAATATAAACAAAAAATGGAAAATAATTAAAAAGTTGTTTTTGTTGAGAAAATTTCGCACTTTTTGCATATTTGACGAAAAACATAAAATGAATAAATATGTTGTTGTTGTGTGTGTGTTTGTGTTTGTGTGTGTGTGTGTGTGTGTTTTTTTTTTGTCTTGCTTCTTCTGCTGCCGTCTATTGCCTTGCACATTGCTTTCATTGTTGCTGCTGCTGTTGCACTTGCCACTTATTTCATTGCGTAGTTGTTTTTTTTTTTTGGGGGGGGGGGGTGTGTGTGTGAGTATGGTGTTTGTGCTCAAAGGGGTCGGGGGTGTTTGCTGACTGCCATGCAATCAATGAGGATTATGAACTATTTTTATTTCTTGTTGGCTCGTTAAAACATTTACGACAACAATGTCTGACAACAACAAAAGAAGCAACGGCAACACCAACATTATTTTATAAAAGTATTTTTTTTTATTTTTTATTTTTTTGTATAAAAGTTGCCTAATTGTTGAATGATTAGTTTTGTTAGCCAATTGCATGCGAATTGTGCTGCAAACTTTGAACACAAATTGCCAGAAAAATAAATAGAAATGTTCAAACTGCAAAGTTGATCAATTGAGCCAAGTTAAATTCAATTTGGATTTGCTTTCGAACAACTCGTAATTCAATAAACAAACAAAACCACAAATCGGGCCAAGTGAAGTTGAAGGCATTGTTTTTTGTGTATGTTATTCTAATTAGGTTAGCAACATTTTGCAACACAGTTTGCCAGCAATGCCGTTAACAAGAAAGTCTCTAAATTGTTTTAATAATTGGATACAAGTGTTTTTGTACGTTTAAAATTCAATAATTTATATATAATTCTACACAAGGTGGCAACAATAGCAGAATTATGCAAAATTATTTTGCTTTTCTATTTATGCATGATCTAATTGAAAAATGAATTAGTCAATATGGGGCTGTTCATGTAGTGATTGATTATGCCAATTTTGTGAAATTTTATATTGTTTATTGAACATTTTAAATGGGGTTAAAAAGGTGGCTATATTTAAATTCTGTAAACGTTTGTAACAGGCAAAGGGAATCATGTTTCCGAGGCAATTAAAGCCAGTTACTTGGAATATAAGTTTCTGTTTACCTTATACAGTTCACCAGATTATGTCATCGACAATGTAAAAATAAAATACTTAAATGTAAATAATGAATTGATTGTTGTTTTAGGTTTGTGACACGGAAAAGTGCAAATTTATGTTCAACTGCTGATTGTTTATTTATTACTGTCTGCTTTGCAAAGTCTGGCAACTCTGCTTGATCCCTGTCGACCCTTTTTACCATCCTTTTTACACGTGTATTTATATATATATATATATATATTTATATTAAATCAATTATTTTTACAAGGCCAAAAAGGGTATTTGCACATCGATGAAACTCTTGTCAGGCGTGTTTCAACATTTATTTTATGCTGCCACAAATTTTGTTTGTTGATTTTACTCTTGTTGTTTGTTCCATGCTCAAAATTATTATTCTAGTTGTTTTGTGGCATATGCGTTCAGAATAATCAATAGATTTGCGTCACTGGATGGTTGGGCTGTGTTGTGACTATGACACGGGACAGGGACAGGGAATGGGACTGGAACAGGGACTGGCACAGACTGTTAATAAGTTTGGAAGCAACCCTCATCCAATTCACGCACAGCACACTTACAGATGTGGTTTTGAGGTTTTCAGTTTGGATTTCTGGTGTATGCCATGTGTGGGCTAGGTTCAGGAGTACTACGCCAACAACAGATACAATGAATGTGCAACATTTACCGCAACGTCGCAACATTTACCACAAACCCATCAAATTAAATGTCAACAATGTGTTTTCTGATGAAAGCCTCATTGCCGCAGGTGGTCAACGTCATTTTTAAAAAACATAATCAAAATGCTACAAAGAAAGCCAACACAAAAATTATTTGATCACAAAATGTTCTTTTTCGCTTTGTATAAATATTGTGTTGAAGCAATTGTATCAATAATTAAATTAAATTAAACTGGCCTTGTTTCTAAATCGTTTTTCGATTATTTGTGTTTTCTATAGTTACTATAATTATGGAATTTTCACAATATTCTTCGCTATGCATATTTGATTCAGTGTCAAATGTGCGTGTATCTACAC
Organism: Drosophila longiperda; assembly: GCA_035042125.1. NCBI lineage: Eukaryota > Metazoa > Arthropoda > Insecta > Diptera > Drosophilidae > Drosophila > Drosophila longiperda. The sequence continues at coordinate 2,213,323 of JAWNLV010000120.1, forward strand.
ACACACACACACACCCGCACACACATTCTTATACATAAAATCATAATCACGCCCAATGAGTGGATAATTTGTTTGCCCCATTGTTAAAATATATCAATTTGATTGACATTACTTTTACCCTCAATTTCTTTTATTCTCCTAGACTAATCGTAATGTGTGTGGTGTGTTGTGTATGTGTGTGCGTATGTGTGTGTGTGTGTGTGGTGGTTGGTGGTTGAGTGTGTGCTTCCAGTGTTATTTATATATCTATTTTGTTGTACTAAATTGTTTGACTTTCCTTTGTTAGTATCTGAGTTGGGTGTGTTCATCTTACGTAAATAACTTTAACTGATATCACATAAAATAAAAGGCTGTATAATATAAAGAAGCAGCTCCGATTCCACAAAGTATATATATCGCAGGGACAATTGGATCTTATTAAAAATATAGTTTTTCATATACCAAACACAAAATCACTTTGGTCGATAACATTCTATGTTTGCTTATCCGATGACCGATAACATTTTTCAAGCTGTTTCTTCGGGTTGAGAGTTTCTTCAACCTTTTCTTCTGGCTAAAAAGACACCATCTGATAAGATGTGCTTTGAGTATTCCTGGGCAATATTATATTATATATAAATTATTATATATTATAAAAAGCTTATCTTAAAAGGACCCGATGAGTATTCTAAGTATATTTTTCTCCATGGATAATACCTGTCTAAATCGTTTGGCCTGACCGAAACCTGGGATTGTGCAGATGTCTCTCCTCATCACCAGAAAAAAATATTTATTAGGGTATTTCCCAGTTTTAACTTGTGTTTTTTTGTTTGGCTTTATCGATCTGTTTAAGTTGTTACGTTAAGTTAGTTATTAATAATAAATGAGTGTATTTTTAGACAAATGCGGTTGGTTGGTGTGCTCAAAAGGGGGGAGGGGACTCCCATTCAAATTGTGAACTTGTCAAGAATAAACTATAAGCAATAAAAAACAAAAATTAACAAGTATTGAGAATACTCTGCAAAAACAATCGTATTTTTCTGTTAAATTATTGGTTTATTTGCAATTTATTTTACTATTTTTTAATTAATTTTCTTTTTAGTTTTCACTTAACCAACTTCTTAATAATAGCTGTAAAAATGATGTAATCAAAATAGTTGCAAATATTCTTCTAGTTGTACATAGTTCTACATAAATATATAAACAGAAAATGCTTAATAGATGTGAGAATAAATATTCAAGAAAATTAATTAAATATTCAAGCTTAATTTAATTTTGGCAGTTGATCAATAATGTGTCAGGGAATATAATAAATGAAACAATGAAAAGTTTCGTCCTTAACAGTTTTATTTTATTGTTATCGACAATCGATATGTATCGGTATACGTGAACTGGCAGTAAGTTTCGATAAAATAAAATAAATTTGATTTGTGTGTCTGATAAACGAGAACTTAAATTCCATGCTTTAAGTGCCTGGCTGCAACAATCTCTTTATCAAATTATTTTGGCTACAACAGCCAACTGATCAGGAATATATATATATATATATATATATATATATATATATTTATTCTCTGCTCACAGCTGCTAACTATTTGAAATGGCCAAATGCAGCACAATTCTTGCTTCTCTTCTCTTTTGGCATTCAGCAGCTAAAACTGGTTTGCTGTCAACGTCAACTCGAATTGACTTGACTTGACTTGTCTTTCAATCTCAGCTTAGAACTTGGCTCTTGGACTTTGTTCTGTTCGCCGCCTCGAAAAGGGTTTACTTACTGTATAAATTAAAAGTTTGCTGTTTTTAGCTGTTGGTTTTAGGCTTGGCTTTTAAGCAGCTCAGCTTAAACAGTGCCAAAAACTGCACAAAATGTTGCTTTTCAAATTGATTTATAGTTTTGATAGCAATTTATTGCTCTTTCTTTTCTCTTCTGTTTGCTATATTTTCTTAACTTGAGATAACTTTTTATTCAATTGAAGAGTATTCATTATTATCATATATTTATTATGCATATACGTTAAATATGCATATCTGTGAGTCATATTATTTGGTTTGTTATTGCCCGTTGTTGTTGCTGTTGTTGTTGCTTTTGTTGTTGTTGTTGTTTCTGGTGTTGCTGTTGCTGTTGCTGTCCCTGTGCGTCATCAGCGACACGACAAGAAGCGATAGCTGGGATTTATTTATTTGTGTTGCGGTGACAAAAGTCAAATCCGAAAGACGCACACAGAAACACACAAATACACACACACACACACAGAAAGAGTAAGTCTTACAGCAAAACCACTGATAATGCCTAAGAAGACCTCTGTTGGCCCAATTGTTGACCAAAGATTGCCAGGAAGCCAACAACAAAAGCAGCAGCAGCAATAATCAATCAATCAATTTGCTGGGACCAAATCAGAGCAACAAAATAGCATTAAAACTAAAAAAAAAAATGTAAATAGTTTAAATCAATTTTTTGGTAAGATGATCTACAAGCGAAATCCAAAATTGATAAGCATCGATTTCAGTTTCTTCAGTTTACACAAAAAACTGAAAATTTAGTTGCCTTTTAAAGTAAATATTAATTATTGAACAACAAAAAATACAATAATTGAATTGAGTTTATCATAAACAAATTTGACTTGACCCGAATCGTTTGTATGAGATTGACTACTGGCCTGCTTGCTATGCTTATCAGCGGAGTACCACAAGTGCCACAAGGTGATTCAAGCGTTCAATCCACCTTCTCACTCGCTCCCATTCTCTGTCCAAGCCAGCGCATTGTTTCTCTGTGTTAAATTGCGTAGCGTACGATGAGCTGTTTCTCATTGGGAGCTGGGCAATCGTAGTGACAACTGCTCCACTGGTCTCCTTCTTTTACTCTTGCTCTTTCGTAATGCTGCCCTTTCATGGTGTGCACTTTGCCCATCTCAGCTCCATGGAGCGTCGTTGCTTGCGGTGCGTGGTAGCCACTTGAATTATTGTCTTAATAATTATTGTTTTTACACATTTTCATTTGTGCAGCAATGGCGTCAGCGTGGAGGGTGCCACACACAAGCAGGTGGTGGATCTCATCAAATCTGGTGGGGATTGCTTGACCCTGACGGTGATATCTGTGACACAGCAGGAGGCCGATAGACTGGAACCGCAGGAGGATCAAAGCGGTTACTCCTACATTGACTACTCCGACAAGCGCTCCTTGCCCATCAGGTAAGTTGACAAAAACACTGCAAAAATATGCCCACTTCAATAAACTAATCTTCCTTTTTCGCTTGCCCAGCATACCCGACTACACCATTGTCAATCGTAATGGGGAACGCTATATTGTCTTCAACATCCACATGGCCGGGCGGCAGCTGTGCTCGCGTCGATATAGAGAATTCGCCAATTTACATTCCTCGCTGCGCAAGGAGTTTAGCGGCTTCAATTTTCCCAAACTGCCTGGCAAGTGGCCATTTCAGCTGAGCGAACAGCAGTTGGACACGCGTCGACGTGGCCTGGAACAGTATCTGGAGAAGGTGTGCGCTGTGCGCGTCATCGCTGAGAGTGATGCGGTGCAGGATTTTCTAACCGATACCGAAGATGATATATCCGCATCGCCGGTGGACATTAAGGTGATGCTGCCCGACCATGAGGTGACCAGCGTATCGGTTAAGAAATCAGCCAATGCTCAGGTCGTCTGGGAGATACTCGGTCAGCGGGCCAATCTCACAGCCTATACGCAACAATATTTCTATCTGTTCGAAATAGTCGAATACAATTTTGAGCGTAAACTGCAGCCGCACGAGATACCCCATCAGTTGTATGTGCAAAATTATAGTACCGCCTCCTCGACATGCCTCTGCGTGCGACGCTGGCTCTTCTCCGTTGGCAAGGAGCCGACGCTGCCCGATGGCGAGCAGGCGTCACGCTTCATCTTCTATCAGGCCGTCGATGAGGTTAATCGCGGCAACATACGCGCCGATGGCCGACTCTATGAACTGAAAGCGCTGCAGGATGCCAAAAAGGCCAATGACTATTTGGCATTGGCACGCACACTGCCCGGCTACGGTGATGTTGTCTTTCCACACTGCTCCTGTGATAGTCGCAAGGATGGTCATGTTGTGCCCGCCGTGGGTGAGTTTCTCTCGCTCTCTCTCTCTCTCTCTCTCCCTCTCTCTTTCTACACACATTTCAATTGGTTATCTAATCTATAATCTCTTTGGATATTGCGCAGGAATGAAGAGCTTTCGTCTGCACGCCTGTCGCGAGGATGGCTCGCTGGAGGCGCAAATGGTCGAGCTGACATGGGATAGCATTACGCACTCCGAAAGCGATGAGGAGTCCATGTCATTTTGCTTTCAATACAATCGTCCAGATAAGCCAGCACGTTGGGTCAAAGTCTACACGCCATATGTAATTAACTATATATATAATCATATATATATATATATATACTGTTGGAATGTTTTAATTAATATTGTTTTGCCTTTTGCTTTTAGCACGCATTTCTTGCGGACTGCTTTGATCGGATAATGGAGGAGCGCAAATGGGAAGACAGCGGTGATTAAGATGCATTCTTGCAACAGGCTTATTATTCGCACTAAATATATATATATATATATATTTATAATCAGCATCACAGGGAACGAGCCAATACAGTCGAAAACACACACGCAAACTTTCAGTTTTGAATTATTGTTTATCAAAATTTCCTGTGTTATTTATCTACCTATCCACATATATAACTTATGTGTTGTGTTTTTGTTGTGCGGGCAACAATCTGTTTCCGCTTCTGTAACAGTTTTCGGCATTATTTGAAGCAAAATGAGAACACCCAATTGCCACATAGATAAACAATTTCCAGATCCCAAAATACATTTTATAAATTAAGTGCTATATCTTATGTATATTGTAAAATATAATAATTATGATATTTGTAAATGATGCGATCGATTATATATATATACATATACATATATATATATATATATATATAGATATAGGGACAGGCAATGGGTTCAACAACAATACAAACAAAAAATAAAAAACATAAGCCAAGAAATAATGTTAACAGCAGCAACAAAATGTTTCAAATTTATAGGCTACATGAACATAAACTAACAATCACCTAAAAGAAAAAAAAATAAAAGCAGCGCACCAATTACAACAAAGTAAAAATGACGATTCTCATTAAAAATATTTAAAAAGAACCACAAAAAAAAAATATGAAACAAAAACAAATTTGATTATACATAATAGCGTGTATATAACACATATATACACACATATACATATGCATATAAATGATAACTATATATATATATATATATATATACATATATAAATATGTATATATATATATATATTTTTTTTGTTCACACGTACATCTGTAGTAGAAATTACAATAATAGGAAATACACAACAAAACTGCTAATAATGTAAAAAGTCAATTTTAACTTTACATAAATGTGTATGAAATATTACTTTATATATGTATGTGTAAACAATAAATGTGAGTATATATATACAAAGCATATACATTTCAATTGTCTGAAGACATCATTTGGTATATAAAGCAGTGCACTCGATAAAGCGTTACACAAAGCATCAATGCAATGCAAAAATGTTGCAAAACCATGTTGAAAATATGTACTCATTATAATCATTTTTCTAATCGGAAAAATGTTAGTTACACTTAAGAGCTGTTTACAACTAGTTATGGAATCGAAAGTGCGAATACACAAGAGCAACAAGAGGTTTGTGTGTGTTGCTGTTGGGTGTGTAAAAGATCTAAACATTTATTTTTTTTTTTATTATATTATTATTTTGAAACAATACAATTCGTAAAATAGAGCAATAGTTTAGGTTTAAGTAAAAAAAAACCAAGTTTTTTCAATGTCGATCTTAGTGGAAGCTTAACACACATACAGCCCCACAACAGACACAGACACTCACACTCACTCACACACATACACACTCACACACACACACATTACATGCAAAATTGTATGAAAGAGCAGAAGCAACAACATTTTATTAAGCAGTACAACACCCACACACACACACGCATAAACATATTTATACACACATACACACTCACATGCATATATATATATATATATATATATGCACACACATATAAATATATATACATATTTACATTTATCAACGATGCAAGTGACGTCTGCTTGTGATATTTACAATTTACACAATTATTATTATTACCAATATGATTATTATTATGTATGTATTTTTTTTTTCTCATATTGTATTGTCATAATTATATATTTATTCAATATGTATGTAACTTAATATAGCGCTGTATATTGTCATATTTAAATATGAACAGTGTCTCAAAACCACAACCAACAAAAAATGTCACTCAATCTATTTGCGTATCTCACGGATACTCTAGCAAAGCGTCACTGCAGCTGTGTAGACAAAAAACAAAAACAAAAAGAAAAATAGAAAAAGAAAAATGAAAAGAAAGTAAAAATAAAAGGAAATAATGAAAAAACAGTTAGCACTCTTGTAGACGCATTGCTCTTTGGCCATTTATTGTAGCAAACGTTTCACGTTTTTAGTTTGTATATCTCACTAAATGTATTCCATAAATATTATATGTATATGTTTATTATATTATTATCTACTCCATAAATGAAAAAAAATGAAATGAAAAAAAAGAAGAAAAAATTATGTAAAACTGCTCTGCCTTCTAAAATTCTACACATTTTAATTGTTTTGTTTTGACTGTTTTCTTTCTGTGTGTAGCAACTGCAATGAACAAAAAATTAGTAAAAAAAAAAAAAATGTTAACATATTTAATTAATAAGCCAATCATTTGTAATAATATTTGTACTGTCTAAAAAGTAAACAACTTCAGCAAACAGCAACAGTAACAAAAATAAAATAGGTATATAACTATTTCTTATAATTAAAAAAAAATGCAAAGCGTAAAAGTAAAATTTCATGAAAAATTAATATTATAATGAAAATAAATCAAACAAACAATGACATTCCTCAGAAAACGTAATGCAAGCATCAAAAATTAAATTAATATATAGAAATACATACATAAATCAAAACCATGAAATAAATTACAAATTTAAAAATATGCGCCTATTTCAATAATAAAGAAGTTTAACAAACAACAACAAAGAATCGCAAGCAACAACTTTTGTGCGTTCCATATAAAGAGTGACTACTGTGCTGTTCAGACAGTAGACACAGTGCACGCGACTCAACTGTAAAGTCTGTAAATCGACAACTAAAGCAAAACGAACAACAAATCAAAGTGAATGAAACAAAATACAAATAGAAAGCAACTAAAAATGAAAGGAAAAAAAAAAATTACCAATTTATTGAAAATAAAAATTGCATTTTTCCCCTTTAAAAAAGATATAATAAAATGTGTAAATTGCTGTTTTCTTTGAAAGTTTTTAATGTTTTTCCTTGTGCCATATTCGTAAATGTTTAATTGCACAATATAATTATTTTTCAATTGATGTTTTTATCTATCAACTTTGTTCAACTTGTGTGTTGTTGACCCCCTCCTCTCCTCTCTCTGTCCGATGTTCGTTAACGTTTTGTTGGCCTGCTTTGCAGTCATTGTATGCATAACTTCGAACTGCCCTCAGCACCTGCATAAATAAAATTAGCTAAGCCAAATTAAATGTCATAATCATTATTTAATATTGACAACTAGTTGTCAATTGGATATTTTACACATGAGTCGAATATCATTTTCAGAGATAGAGATAAGGGAACAGAGTGAGGTAAGGAAAGAGTTTTAAAAATAATCTTTATGTTAATCGTGCGTTTTCAAGTCACGCGCTGATCTCCAAAATACAAATACTTCGTGACAGGCCCTAGGTCCACAAATCTCTACATAAATCAATTTCCTTTCCAGTTCATATTGCGAATTAGTTTTATTACGCTAATCAACTTATCGACTACAATAATTGGCTGTGAGGGAAAGATGATATAGGGGCAGCTCATGGGCAGCACATGCTCATTTTTCATAAGAAATTCAGTGTATTGGATATGGAATACTATAAACCAAGTGCGCAAAACTCGAAAGCAGTATAAATCTATAAGTCAAAACATTATCAGAAGAAGCATTGCTTTTGAAAATCGGTTCAGTTTTGACAAATTTATGTCTGCCCCGCCTGACAAGCACTTATCTCTCAGTCGATAATATATTATGATTTTTATCAGATTATAAAAATGAGGCAGTATTTTCTATAGAAATAGAAATGACTCGGTTCATATGCTATTTATTTTTACAGGGTATTTCCACGTCAACCACAGACAAAATCTTTTCTTAGCTGTGGCGTAGAGAAACTCGATACCTGCTAAGACAAATAAATTTGTATAACAAATATGCATTTAATTATCACAAAAAGACAACTCGAATTTCGTAATGTTCGTTAAGAAACGGAGTGTTGATTAAAAAGTGTAATGTTTAAAAACGTTTGACGACTGTATTCCAGTATTTGATCAATTGGTGCGATTTACTAGAAGTTGATTAAACGCTTTATGGCTGCTGATAGCAGGCTAAGCCGCCGACGGAAATCGGGCGAGGGGAGCAGCAAGATAATGGCAGAGTGCAATTGAGATAATGTTTTTATAATTAGGTGTGCAAAATGCCAAAGACGAGATTATAAGCAAAAGCGTTGCTGTTACTATTTCTGTTCAAAACAACAAATTTAATTAGCTCTTTCAATAAGCATTGGCAAATAAAATAAAACAAATTGTTAAGAGCCAACACGGCGGCGCAGTTAAAAGTGATGCGTACAACGATTCGTATGCGTAATCACTGTAAAAATCGCCGATAATCGGCGCCGTCAGCAGCGAATGGAATAATGATAATGATAACCACACACAAACACACACAAACACACACACAGACACAACACAGCCCATGATTAAAGGCAAACATGCTGAGCCACAATCAACGCGACTTTTTGGCCCATAACCCCACCCTACCCACCCACCCCTTCGCACATTCCACACCTCAGCAACGCTGCCTTCACCCAGCTGCCGCTGCCGCTGCCGCTGCTCGACTGAGCTGAGCTGTTGACGGTTTTTTTATTTGTTGTTGGTTTTTGTGTTTGGTTTTTTAGGGGCAGCATTTGGTTTCTCGCTTTGCCCAGCGAGTCGCAACCTGGACGCGATCGCGAGCGCACGTAACCACAAGTTGTCTGTGTGTTAACAAGTCAAACCAAATTCAAACCAAGACAAACCAATCCAATCAAAGTCCCGCTTCAGGCGAGAGTATGCCAAAGCTGTTGCCGACGTCGGCGCCGGCGCCGCTGTTAGCTGCACAGGCGCTCAATGGGCACGCGCAGGCGTTGCCCTATGCGGATGAGGTCTTGGATCAGGGCCAGGACGACGACGACCAGGATCTACAGCAGGCTCAGCTGCTGACGTCTGTAGGCCAGCGGAAGCCATCGCTGGGACAGCGTCGCAATGTGGAGCTGCCACATCTGTTTGTGGTTAAAGAGCTGCCCGATGAGCTGGACATTTCGTCGCTCAACTCAGACACGCCGATGTCACAACAAGATAGAGAAAGAGAACGGGATCGGGAGCACTTTGGCCCCGGCCTGAGACGGAATTCCATATCGCTACCGATGGGCATCAATTCGTTGGATTTAGAGGCGCTGCGCATGCGGCATCAGATGCAGGCGCAGGAGGCGCTGCACGAGGAGAGCGTAAGTAGCAAAAAATTGGGATTTCTCGTATTTTTTAAGTCGAAACGGGAACGAGTTTTGCATTCCCCCCCAAAAAAAAAAAACAAAAAACAAGTCAGAATGCCATAGTCGATAGATCTCGACTAAGATATACCCTGAGCACAGTTGTTAAAAATATCCTAATTTTATTGTCAAATTTCCCTTTAAAAAGTTTTGCAAGCACATTCACTGAAGAGTTAGGAAAAACAAGTACAGCGCCAATTTTAATTCACAAGCACGAAATGATCCCTAATTGGCTGGCTAGAAACACGTGCATATGCATACATACATACAGATTTACATACAGGCATACATACATATACACAATCGTAAGTAACGGGGATCTGCGGAACGCACGCAAAAGCTCGCATCGATTAGCATGCCATCTCTTTCTCACACATGCACTGCATATTTATGCATACAGAAAATGGGTGTTTTTTGTTGAATTTGAGCAGCTGATCTATATTATGCATATGAATTTGATGTGTGTATTAGAAGAATCTGCTTTTAAAATTGCGGAATTTATTGCTATCGGAAATCTAAATTTATCGACATTCGAGAAACGACAGCAGCTTTCGATAAAATACAGCAAGCTTGATCTACGCCGGATATAGGAAAATCTATTTTTTTTTTAAATTTAAAGTCTATATCTCCTATAATCCCTGAGATCCGCGTATTCATACAAACAAAAAAATAAATAAATAATTCGCCTGTTGATCCTGATCAAGAATATATATACTTTATGGGATGGGCGATGCTTTCTTCAGACTGTAACATACATATGCACAAAACCATTCTACCCTTTTTACCCATTTTTAATAGGTTCAGAATATAAATACCATATAAATAACAATTAAATGCTCATTAGTCAAGCGGCTATCTCTGCCTGTCTGTGTGTGTGTGTGTGTGTAAGTGTGTGCTGAGCTAATTATCCGCTTGTTAAATTTCAGTTATAATTTTACTTGAAATCTAACAAATATTTGATAAAGCAGCCAGTTAAAATTCTATTCAACTCAAAAGCGTTTTCAGCTCATATCGCATCCATCAAAAAAAAAAAAAAAACAAAACTAACCTCAATTATTATATAGCATTTGATCAGTGACATCAATAATGCCTCCGAGCTATACTAATTTGATTATTGTTGTTCTCAGCTCTGTCATCTGAGTTTGTTTGCCATTTCAGTTTTATTGCCTGTGTTTACACTTTGAATATAATTAATGTGAATTGTAAATAGTCAGTCGGCGGCTGCATCTATTGAGCAAATGTACATTTTATTTGTTTAAAAATTTTAATTTAAAATTATCATACCGAATATTGTAATAATTAATAGTTTATCACATAACACATTTCTTATGTATTTTTTATCTAACATTTATAATATTGATCAATCTATTGAAATGTTATAAAACTTTCACTTGACAGAAAACAAATAACGGCAACTTAAAGTTCATCGCTTAACAAATAAAATTTAATAATAAAATGTTGGACATTTGTTGGAAATATAGCTTAGTTAAATTGCTTTCTTTTTATTGATAAATAGATTACTCGAAACGCTAGTTATTAAAAAATGTGCAACTTTAACACTTTTTAAATTTATTCAGCCTAAAAGTATGTAAAAATTTCTTAAATTTTTTATGATGCAAGCTGCATTAAATATATGTAAAGCTGATTATATTTATGAAAATACAGATTTTCCTAAGTCTGACCAGTATTTGCTGGATCGGTAAAACCATATTTCATAAGTCTAGGCTGATAAAAATAGTGCGTGCTAAGTAAAAAAGAAAAGTATTATAGAAATGAACAAAAAAATTAATTAGATGCAAGCTGACATTTTGATTTATATTTTAACAACTTATTGGGACGCCATCATTGAGGGCCAAACTGATTTATGAGCCGATAGACCATAATATATGAGAGCTAGTTAAGATTAAATGGCAAACTTGTCGGTCATAATTAGGATAGAGCACACTGAACTGAGTAATTTATGGAACTCAGTTAATAGCAATTTCCCGGCACATAACAAAATCAAACTCGACATATGCATTTTTACTCGCTGCGAGAGTTTTTCAATAAGTATCGACAATATATCAACTATCATAAATCAAATATTTTTTTGTTTAGCTTATTCTATGATTAAGCAGCGAGTTTGGCATAGTTTAAGTCACTCTTCAATTATGTTTAGTAAAGCCCATGAAAAGTATTTTAAATTTATATTCTTTAAATTACGCTTGACTCGTTATGTGGTTATAAAATGCGATAAAAAAATTCGCTTTATAAATGGGCAGAGAGTATGGAAAATATTCACAGGAATACATACATATATACATATATATATATATATAGTTAACCACATTTACTTATGAATACATAATAAACTAATTTTAAAAATATGTGTTTTATAAATGATTAGATTTAGTCAGCTTTTTTCACAATGAATAATATAATTTATTATATTAAATATATATTATTCTACTCCTAACTTCTCACTTTCAATCTTATTTTTATGCAGACATTTTCGATTTTAATTTAAATTTTGTAATTTTTTCGCAATTTGATTTGTGGAATGAATTGTTTGATTGAACATTGATTAACATTGAGTCATCCTATTTCACTTAAACTATTATACTTATTGAGCCACTCTCGACTTGCTTATATATATATATATATATATATATATATATATTTGAACGAGCGACATCGCAAAAGTCTCAATGAAATTGTGAGAAATGCGAAGCCGAAGCGCCGTAATTAATCACTCAGAGCCGACTACTTCTGATCGCAGTGAAGCGCGACGAGCGATTAAGCAAGCACAGACGCACACACACACACACACACACACACACACACACACACACACAACTACCAATATACACACACTCACAGTTTGAGAGAACACACTCCACACACACACACTGATTGTGGTTTGAAGCAAAGCCGTCGTCATTTTTAATACAATATATGAGCAATTATCAAGCGGCTGACAAAGTTAGCAATCGAGCACCGAGTTCTGGGATTCAGATCTCAGATCTGTTAGCGTTCGACACTTGGCGGCAATTGTCTGGCACAGCTCCTGACGATGAGCTCCACCTCAAGTAATGTGCAGCAGGAAGCACATAAGGACGAGGCCAAGGCAGGTACTAAATACAGCTGCAAGTGCGAGTTGGAGTTGGAGTTGGAGTTCTGGGCAGATCGCAGATGATGTGGCTTGAAGTGATCACTAATGGTTAAGGGTCTGTCCAAAACCAGTTACAGTTGGCAGGAATCGAAACACAGCTCTTCTAAAAATACGCATTGCAAAGTGCAAAGCACAAATTAAATATTGCGCATACGCCGCATTGCGCTTGTTCCAAACAAATCAACAAATTATCGTTACAAATAACATTTTATTTCCAGTTTATTGCCTCCGCCTCCAGTGTGGACACACCCACAACAATTGTGGTGACGCCCAGTGATCCAAATGATTCCAGTCCCAAGCAGGAGGACGATGACAGCAGCAGCGATGAGTTTGGCAACACCAAGAAACCCGTCTATAAGTGAGTTGTGCATTTCCAAACCATACCATATAAAATTCCATAAATATTTCCACTAGTTTTTGCATTCTCTATTTTTATCATCTCGATACATAGGTTTTTTCAATATCATTTCGCATCTCAGTGTTAAAAAGCTGAACGCTTTCAGAAGCTAAGCTATAAATTGAAAATATTATTTTTTTTTATTTGTGTAAATAATAAGAAAAAAATACAACTTTAATGTGGATAAAATAATGCATATTTGTGGAACCCAGTATATATATTTAAGTCAAAGAGTTCATATAAAATACCTACCAACAATTTTAGTCAGAAAATGCTGGATCTCAGAGAATATATATTTTTAGAAATTCGCAATCGAAAAACTTTTAGTATGACGATAAATAAATCTGAGCCTTGCGCAGAGTTCGTATTGAGTTGGAGTCAGGCACATGTTGCACAGATTGCATAACTGTGAATAACTGTGAGTGTCTGGCAACCACGAATTAACTCAGTGTGGCAGCACGTGATCATTGTTAGCAGCATGCCAGGTCAAAGGTCTGCTTGCAATTAAGTTAATTAATTTGGATCAATTGATTAAATACAATAAAGACACGTCATTTGCCAGTCAGCACATTTAATTGAGGTTTATGGGTGAATAGGGAACCGAACGGGGAACAGGGAGGGAATGCTGAAAGTGACTTTCTCAGTCATTCTTCCATATTGGCAAATATTGTTATTGATAAACTTTTAATTGACTTTGGCTTGTTTTGTACCAAATTAATGTGTCTGGGATAAGCTGCAATTAAATGTGAAACATGTGATTGCTGTCAAATGCATGATAATTAAATGTATTAAGATTTAGTGGAGTTATCAATAAATTATAAGAAAACTAATCTCCGGCCAGAAAATTTTTTGATCTTTATACATAAACAATAAAAGTAGACTTTCTAGCTTTTAAATCCATAATAAAATTTCAATAGCAGTCGAAATTTTTTTTTTATCGTTTGTAAGGAATCATTGTCTAAGATCTTAAATTAATTGCCAGTAAATATAAATTTTTAATTTGAAGGGTTTGAATTCACTTATAGTGTAAACTGCTTAAATTATTTAAAACAAGTAAGAATGCAATAGTCTAGTTAGCTCAACTACAAGATGCACTGAGCCCAAAATTTAACAGTTGTTACTTATTAATTAAATTAAGTTAATAATTAAAACTCACCGCACGCATCCAAGCACAAAAAGTAATGTTAACTAAAACGCTGGTTACACGCAGAGAGCTTTTACGGTGCAGTCGCTGCACTTGCGCTCTCGAAAGTGGAAAAGCTCTCAAAGCAAAGCTTTCGTTGTGTCTCCACAAGCAAAAGCAAAACATAGCGTGTGCCTTTGTGTGTGAAAATTGTACAGTTTAAGCGAATTAATGTCGCTGTGTGTGTAATGGCGTAGGTGGGACAAGGCACAAGCAAATCCCCCCACTTTATAATAAGTAAATCAAAAGTCACAATTCGTGAAGACGACGACGACGTAGAGAATGTTGTTGTTGTTGTAGCTCATGAAAGCGTTGTTGATTGCAGTGAATGAGTATATATATATATATGTATATATATAAGAGCTTAAATCAACAGAGGAGAGAGGAGCATTTTCGTAAATCTGCTGATGCGACTGTAGTTGTGGTTGTAGTTGTAGCTGTGGATTTGTATTTCTATCTTAAAAAAGTCGCTTTAGCTGCTCAGTTGATAGTTGCGATTAGGTGTGATAAGACGAACGCGATTAAGGCTCAGCCAGCCACAACGCTATATATATAAAATTAGATATTGGATCAGGTAATTGCTAAAGTTTCCATATATATATATTTGTGTTAATGTATTTGAAGATGTGTACAAAAAGTGAATTTTACTTAATTAGTTCCGATTGCTATAGAAATTGCCGTGCCCATAGAAATCACAAAAGTTAATAAGTTATCATGTATAAATATAAATAGATTTATATATATTATAACAATCATAATGTGCTTTAAATTTTTATCAATTACGCGACTTGCGACAGATAAGAAAATACATGAAATTGTACACTTAATTCATTCAAGTCCCCTTTATAACCCTTCCTACTTCCAATCCACAACACACACCCATTTACACGAAACAGAGTTCCACATTGAATGAATTGTTTTTCGAGATTTTAGCTTTGGTTGGATGAGTAGAAAAGGTAATGACGACTCTTAATTTTTACTAATCAAGCTCTTAATCAAAGTGTTTGCGAAACCGACACCTAGCAACAAAATTAAAATAAATGCACAGGCAATTTAATTCTTATATACAGAAATGTTCAAAACATATTTATAAACCAGACTAACTTCTACATGTAATCATACAATTATGAAAAGCTATGTTTCATATAATAATATCTAAAAATTTTAGGATTCAAAAATAGAATACACAAAAACTGCTGCAACTCAAACATTTTGATATAAGTGCATAAATAAAACTATTATAACGAAAAGCTTAAAACTAATTTGAACAATTTGTACAATTTTGGCATAAGTAAATCTATAATAACTTATTTGTTGTACTTACGAAATTCCAAATTGACAATAGTATTTCATTGTCATTATCAACATTTTCAGATTTATTGACAGTTTGTTCAGACAGTTTGCAATAAGATAAGAGCACAGACAAAAGTATGTCAAAAAATAATTGTTGTTGTTTGTTTTTTTTTTTTTTTTTAGCTAAAGCGTAAAAAATAATTTACAGTCGAAACCATAAATAAAATAAATAGAATGTGACAACTGAAATTCAGTTGGGCACAGCCACAATCAGCGATCGTCAGTCATAAATATTGAGTCATTATTTAATTATTATTTTTATATGGGGCACTCGAACTAAAAACTTGATTTGTTAATCTTGACAGGGATCGCTTTCGAAGTCGGAGACGCGCCTCAATTGCCCCGCTGCCCGCACTGCGGCTCAACAGCAAGGAGATGTTGGCCAGCGATTTCGACACGCACAGCCTGGCCAGCAATCAGGCATCGATCACCAGTGTCAACTCCTTGGCCAGTCTGCTGCGTGAGAAGATGCAGGTGAGACAGAGATAGATAGAGAAAGCTAGAGATAAAGAGAATGGCTGAAAAAATAAGAAAAGCTAAGAAAATTAAGCTGAGAAACTATTAAAAGCAAGGATATAAAAGAAGCCTAAGAAGAAGCTGCAGAAGAGCTAAAAAATTTAAAAAAAAAGAAAAAAAAAGAAAAGTAAATAGAAATGAAAATGTTAAATTTAGAAAAGTGACAAAGAAAAGAAATAATTAGTACAAAATTTAAAAAAAAACAAAAGAAAGAGAAAAGGAGCTACAAATATAATACAAGAATAGAGATAATAAAATAAGTTTTCGATTATTATCTGAAATCTAATCTGAAGGAAAAGATTGATTAAAGAAAATTTTTATATAAAGTTTGATGAAGAAAGATCAAAAGTGAAGAAGAAGAAGAAGAAGAAGAAGAAGAAGGAGAAAGAAAAATAAAGGATTCTTTTCACAGTTGGATCATAATTGAATATAAATAATAATTATATAGAATTATATATCCATATAATAATTGTTGCCTGTTTCAACAGGCCTTTCCACAGTTGATACGCAAAAAGAAGCGCGAGACGAAGGATTATAAAATCAAGATCTTTGTGATCCTGATGTTCTTCATCATCATCTTTCTGGTAAGTTGTGCAATATGGCAATTCGATGGATCCGAGTTTAATGTGAAATATTTCAATTTTTGTCACAGATTGGCTATGCGTATATTGCATACCACCATCAGGTGCTGACCAAGAGCTATTTCCAGAAGATCAAGTTCAATTCAAAGGATCGCATCTTTCGCATATTGAGCCACGAGGACAAGGAGGTGATCTCTGGCCATTTGGGCGTGACACTCGGCAGCGATACGGCGCCCTTTCACTGCCTGGAGGATCATCGGCGCAGCGATGGCAGCGTCTGCATCGAGTGGAATGGAATCGCTCGTCTGCACATGAACTTTGAGGATAAACAGGTGTTCCGATGCTATACGCTGCAGTGGCAGGCCCTCACTCCCGGCCTGCTGCCAACTGATTGCTATGAGCTGAAGCGGGATAACGGACTGTGGTTTGGCGGTGGCATCACCAAGGGTCAGGAGTGGTCCCTCAGCTATGCCAACTTTGACTTTATGCCCTATGCCAGCGGCGATAGCAAGGTGCATCAGTTTGGCAATGGGGTGAAGCGATATTTCATCAATTCCATCGGCGTTGCGATGCAGGTCAGCGAGCGAACGCCGCTCCAGCTGAGCATCAATCGGACAGAGAATCAGTTCTGTCTGCGGGCAGCCAACGATGATTTCACATTTGTCAATCGACTGACGCCGTTGCCCCAATTGGATTATCGGATTTGCACGACGGAGGATATGCGCAGCCTGCACATGCTGATGACACAGCAGAGCCTGTGGGATGGTCTGACCGAGCAGGATATTGGGGAGCTGCACTCAATGCTGGAGGAGCCGGTGTGGCAGATGCCGCATCAGGCGCAACGGGATGCCCTCAACGAGACGATCATTTGTGATTACTCAGAGAATGCGATTGCCATCGGTCTGGGCCACATTGTGATCAATGAGTTCTGGCAGGAGAATATCGGTGATTTCACAGTGGATCGCACACGCTTTCCAACGCTCAAGGACACCATCGATGTGCTGCATCGGCGTGGCTTCAAGGTCGTCTTCACCATACAGCCGTTCATCAGCACGGATAGCGCCAACTTTAAGGATGCCGTTGAACGGAAGCTGCTCATCTATGAGCGCTACTCGGAGCGCAGCATTCCGGCCCTGACCCGCTATAAGAGCAGCTCCAGCGCCGGCGTTTTGGACATCACCAACAATGCGTCTGTGCCATGGCTGCTGGAGAAACTGCAGCGCCTGAAGGATGAGTATGGTGTGAAGGGTTTCTATTTGGATCTGGGCACCGGTTACAATCTGCCGCATTATTATCAGTGCCGCAAGCCGCTGGACAATCCCGACATGTACGCCCGCATGTTGACCAGCAGCCTGGAGAGCGCCGGACTGATGGCCGTTTCAACGGCAAGCGTTGTGCCCAGGCCACCAACATTTCTCAGCACACCACCGGCGAACGCGACGTGGGAGGGATTAAAGGATACACTGGCCGCTGTGCTCAACTATGGCGTCATTGGTTATCCATTTGTGCTGCCGGGTGCAATTGGTGGCGACTATCTGCTCGAGCATCCGCTCTCCAAAATGGTATCATTCTATTCACTCGAACAGCCACCGCTGCCCGATGCAGAGCTCTTCATCCGCTGGCTCCAGTTGGCCACATTCCTGCCAGCGATGCAGTTCAGCCATCTGCCGGATGAGTATCACAGCGAGCTGGTCACACGCGTTGCCCACGAGCTGAAGGAGGTGCGCCAGACGGTGGTCATAGCGCTGCTCAAGAAATATCTGAGTCCATCGATGAACGAGGGTTTGCCCCTGGTGCGTCCCCTCTGGATGCTCGATCCCCATGATCCCGCCTGTCTCATTGTCAGCGATGAGTTCTCTGTCGGCGAGGAGCTAATCGTGGCACCGATTCTAGATGCGGGTCGCGAGGAGCGTGAAGGTAAGTCCACCCACCAGGCATTCACCTTTCCTTATTTTTTTATTACATATGCCTGATACCATAAAGTATATATATATTCCTGATCGTCTGAGCTCTACTATGCGTCGCTATATATCCCAACAACCCATTGCATTTATCGCCTTAGGATACTTACTTGTTTTGGGTATAAGTTGAACTTATATTTCGAGAGGAAAATTGTGGTTTCAAATTATGCGAAAAGTTTCATTCATTCGTGTTGGAACAAGTAAGAACACTGTAGTCGAGTAATCTCGAGTAGTTAAAAATAATCCTATTTTAATTGTGCACCCAAATGTGAGCAGGCTAAGTCATATCTTATAGTCAGCACAGGCACCAAAGAATAAAAAAATAAACAAGTAAGAATGCTGTAGTCGAGTAATGTCGAAAATCAAGAATCGGAGGCAGTTTATTGATAAGTATAAAGCAACTTGGTCTACGCCGGATATACGAGAAGCTTTTTTTTTTTTAATTTTAAGTCTTCAGTTCTAATAGTCTCTCTATCGACTCGGCTGTTGATCCTGACCCAGAATATAAATACTTTATGGGATTGGAGATGCTTCTTTCTGTCTGTTACCCGTTTAACCTATTTCCAGGGTATACAAACTACGCACTTTTTGAAGCAGATTTTTTTCCTTCTGGTTTTTAATTAGTTTCTTGATGTGTTTACTCATTTTTTGATTGCAGTTTACCTGCCGCAGGGCGTGTGGAAAGATGGCATCGACGGCTCTCTGCGCAAGGGTAGCCGATGGATGCACGGTTATCGTGTGCCCAAGGATAAAATTGCCTACTTTCGCAAAATGCCGGACAACACGCGCTTCTAATCGAATGCACATGTGATTCACCCACTACTAATCCTTACTCCCAGTTCCAGCTGCAGTCTTATCATTGACTCATCTATTACACCTAAGCCTACAACTATATATACACTATGTATTATTATTATTACCTGTTTATCTCATCATAGGTAATACTACATATATATACATTATATCAACAACTTATGTTTGCCCACATTTTAGGCTTAGTTTTCTAGTATTATTTGATTGTTTTTTTTTCCGCTGTCAACATATTAGTTGTTAACTATAAATACATATATAAAAATGAATCATCAAGGATAAAATATATTGAAATACTAATTATTAAAGAGATGTATTTTAATTTTTGAGAGAGCTTTGGGATATTGTCGGATCAGGCTCTACAAAGAATTCTGGAAGTTGTGCTAACGAAAAGAGAAGAGCAATAAAGCCAATCTATACAATCTACTAATATATCGATTAATTATTAACCAAAACTGATGAGCCTAACACAGTTGTACACTCCTTGAAGGACTTGCATTTTATGGATCTCTCTCTTCATATGAAAACAAGCAGTTATGTTGAGGATAACAGTCAAAGAGTTGTTGTGAGTACAGTTATATTATATTATTATGGAAAATAAAATATTAAATATATTTATTATATATATATATATATATATTTTAATCGTTGACTTAATATTATTGATCGATAACATTGCTTATCGATCTAACTACACGTATAATTCGAACTTGTTAAATAACTTTATATATATATATATATACATATATATATATATATATATATATATATATATATATATATATATATATATATTTATGTAATCCTGTCTATGTTTTATTTGCTGGTCCCTTAAATTAGCTTTTTTAATAAGTAGCAATAAATAGTTTCCGTTATCGATGTCCAGTAAATGGAGCTTCCTCTCTCACAGCTTGAGCCGGCACTCGGCCAACGTTGCCGCGCACGGCTCCGCCTCGGGTGGCCTTGTGAGCAGACCGCACTGGGCATCCGCGACGACAACATCATGCTGATCGAGACAGACAACGGAGCGACGACGCTGCGGCAGCGCAGCACCCGGCTGCCGGCAGGTGACCGGACAAAATTGCCAGGGACCGGGCCACCAATGCGCCGGGCACTGTTGCTCGGCACAGGCTCGTGTCTGGCGCAACGGACGCTTGTTCTTCGCCTGCGCCCAACAGGGCAGCTTGTCGCCGATCACTGCCAAATACGAATCGAAAAATAACAAACATCTTCAATCGAGTTGGCATCATTTCAATTATGCTTACCCTTGCCGTTCTCCAGGCAGATGGGCTCCCGATGCTGCACACCGCCGCCGCAGCTAACGGAGCAGCCGGTCCAGTTGCTCAGGCGCCACTGATGCTGCCGTCCGCCGCTCACCTTAAAAGCGGGCAACGTGAACTCATAGGAGATGCCCGTATTGCTCTCATTGCCCCGCACGATCGCCTGCAAAAACAGTTGATGAACACTTTTGCTTCAAAATATATTCAGATATTTTTAAATTTTCAAAGACTTTTCAAAATTATTCAAAAATTTAAATTAAATTTGAGAGAAATTAAAAAAAGATTCTGAATGTTTTTTATGACACATTCCTAAAGATAAATCGGAACCGTTCGGATGAAAAAAGTAGTTTTTTTTTTGGAAAAACCCCCTCTGAGTAAATCCCTGGCCTGTCATTGGGGTGGGTCGGGTGAAAATCTGCAACTATTTACTTACATATAACGCTATGGAATGCTGTATGGGCTGAGGTATTTTGATGGTCTCCTGCTCGTCCAGTCGATCGTAGAGGCTCTCGGCGCCGGCGATTTCGAATTCACCGGGCATGGAGATCAGACTGTCGCCATTCAAATAGAATTTCTCGCCCTGCGTCCGTCCAATGGCCAGAAAGTGCGGCGAATTGGCCAACTCCTCGATCAGAATGTGGCGTGCTCGTGCCGGAATGCTGACAATCTGCACGTAGACACCATCGCTGACATTGAAGGGTTCGGTGTAGGTCTCCCTTATGGGCTTGCATTGATCACCAGTACCGCCACAGACACCGCAACGATCGTCCTGCATGTCCGAGTCAACGATCCAATCGCAACCAACTTTCTGAATGAAACGCTTGTTTAATTGATCGCGTCGAGCAAAAGGGTCAGCCAAATGGCTAATTGGCTAAATAGCCAATGATGAATCGAAATCTTACCTTGCAGATGCCATCGATGCACATGTTGTTGGTGCCCAGCGTGCAGGGCGTGCCATCGAGCACAGTTTCCCCCCAATTGGCAATTATCGTGTCATCCACATCACTGCAAAACAGACGACACGGATTCTCTAAGCGGAAGACAGACAGAGACAGAGACAGGGACAGAGACAGATAGAAAAGGAAAGAGAGAAAAAGAAAAAGTTGAGTGTTATATATCAGATCTCTGTACACAACAAACAAAAGAGGCGAATCCCTCCCAAACAATCTGATATTGATATGATATTAAATGAATATATATAATATTAATGTTATGCAAAATTAAAACGTGCTGTTTTTTGAAGTAATCAAATAAATTTTTAACATTAATTTAATAATAAAGAAAAAGGATTCAACGATTTTTTTCGGGTTTTCAAAATAAATTCTTAATAAATTAAACAAAAAAAAAGTTCTACAAAAATGTTTTCTAATAAGATATAAATTTCAAAAAAGAAAAAAAATAATAACTTATAAAATTAAAAAAAAAAAGTTACACAAGAATTGAGATTACCGAGTTCGAATTATGGTAAAATATATCAAATTATTTTATATAAATTTATATATATAAAATGATATTAAATGAATTTGTATAATTTTAATGTTATGCAAAATAGGAACAAGTTTTTTTTTTTTTTTTTGGCGTAATCCAAAAAATAATTAATATTCATTTAAAGAAAGAAAAAAGATTCATCTATTTTTTTTTTAACTAGTTGTAATAACTCTAAATGAGAATAGAATAATAATAAAAACCGATAATTTTTTTGTCTGTCAGAGCCCTTTATTGAGGAGTATTTCCCTTGATTTTGCACGTTGCATGTTTTACTTTCCTGCCAAGATTGCATTTGGCTGCACTTACTCTTATCGAAGAAGGGCAGCCACTTGTAGGTGGCACCCTGATAGCTGACATTGTCGTAGCGGGCACACTGCTGCGCCCGGAAGCTGGGCTCCAGCTCTGGGCAGGGCTTCTTGCGGCAGATCTTGTAGCGCTTGCGTTCGCCAATGCAGAAGACGCCACCGTTGGCGGGCACGGGGGAATCGCATTCGCGCTGCTGTATGGAGACGCCGCCGCCGCAACTGCGCGAGCATTCGCTCCACTCGCTCCAATTGCCCCAGCCACCATGGATGGGCGTCAGCTCCTGCATGCGAACGCATTTGCCGTTCTGGCACCACTTGTTCTTGCCGCACGCGGTGCCCGGCGCCGTCGGCCGCATATTGGTGACACACTCGCCATTGACGCGACACCACAGCGTTGAGCAGAATTCGTGTGGAGCCGAACAGGCGCCCACATCGCTATCCGTGGTCAGATTAAACTGCATGCTGCACTGCCGCTCCGCATTGTATCGCTCTCCAGGCAGCGCCTCCGGATAGTTGTATTCATTCGCCGGCGTCGGCGGATCATCCAGACACTCACCCAATCCCTGGCTGCAGCAAAATCATAACAAAACCATAGCTTATAGTCACGCCCACAATTCTCAATTCGATTCACTTACTCTAGAAAGTGGGTGATGTACTTCCTGCTGCAGTTTGACCAGCAAACCTGCAGCGTATCCGCTCCAAACGTCGGCGTCATGATGTGCACTATGGGCCCCACCCGTGCATGGCAACCTATCTTTGCCGTGTCATGGAACATTCCAAAGCTGTAAATATAATTTATTTTCATTCATTAATTAACAAGTTTCAATGATTAAATGACAAATCTTTTCCATGATTTTTTTTTACAGCCACGCCCACTCACTCCAAAAAGCTCATATCTCCTGTAAAAGGTACAGTTACCAAAATTTGAAGAAAATGTACTAGGAAACTTTTCCGCGCAACTTTAAAGACAAACTTTGATTATTAAAAATCTGCATCAAGGATCGATATTTCTGGGAAATCCAACCAGTTTTCTACTGTATGTTATCAGCTGGTATTATTTATGGTAATAAAGTATTTGGCAGTCGGTTCAATTTGGTTTTTTTTTTTAATAAATGTTTTTTTTTTCAATTGTCTTTTATTTTTCGATACTCAAAAATATTCCGAATCACCTCGAAAATCGTCTTCAGAGAGATTATTGGACGTACGTTGTGGTTCTTAACCTAGAAACAAATATCGACGATATTCGATATATCATAGATATAATTTAATAGAAAGTAACGTATAAAATCGAAAAAGTACACATTTTTTTTTGTAATGGGGCTTATGCAACTTGTTGGACTCACACATGGGTTAAACTCGATCAACTTTGTTGCAATTGCAATAACAATTGCTCACTTTGCTCACATATATAAAAATCTGCCGAGATTTATTGTTCGCATTGTCTTCAAGAAACGAAAATAAAAGCAATTCAAAACAAATAAAAGCAAATAAAAACAATTTATGCCACACTCCGCGACTGGACTGCGGCGAGCATGTCAAAAACCTGATTATTAGAATAGTGCTTAAATCAGCATAACAACAAAATAATAACAAAAACAAACACACACACACACACACACACACTGAGAGAGATATATAGTTGGAGACAGAAAATAAGCATATCGTTTCCCAGTGGCTGCCACCTGACGATGGATGACCGGGCGACCCAGCAACAATCAAGCGTAAATTGCACAACAACAAACGAGTCACAAACTGATCTCGGATTGCGGCTCCTCGACGGATGAGATGCCCTGTGATTATCTCCAAGGCGCAGCCAGACCATCAATCGAGAGTCCAATGCTAATTTCTTGCATAGAAATAATCTGAATCATTATATATTAAATGATGTTTTTCTACTTTTTTCAGTGTTGTTTTGAAAATTAAGCTTTAATTTACCAAATAAAAACTAGCCACAATCTTGTGACATCAAATTGGGAGATCGCCTAAAAACTATACACAAAATTCTAGTTTTTAGATATAAATTCTAGAAGCAAACAAGATATTAAAATTACAAAAGGCTTTTTTCTCAACAAAAAAATGTTTCCTAATAAAATCGGAATTTCTGAAGGTACACTAGAATTGAGATTCCCAAGTTCGAATTATGGTAAAATATATTAAATTATATAAATGATATTAAATGAATTTATATAATATTAATGTACAATAATCAAGGGAAAAACTAATGAAAAAATTTGTGTATAAAGAAAAAATGGAAATGTGTAAATCCTTTTGCAAAATTAAAAGAAATAAAACTGCCCTTAAATGATGAATAGAAATAATTTCGAAGGAAATTAGGTACATTTAGGAGTACATTTTTTCAAGTGTATCAACTTAAACTGTTATGATAAGATCTGAGTTTATTGGAAAATTTAGATGATTATTGAAAAGTTGCAGTACTGCAACCGATTAACTGATTACAGGGTATAATGAAGATTGAGTTCGCTGCCTGGCTGACTGTCTGTCTGTCTGTCTGTCTGTCTGTCTGTCTGTCTGTCTGTCTGTCTCTCTGTCTGTCTGTCTGGCTGGCTGGCTGGCTGGCTGGTTGAGTCAATCGGAACACACCAGACTGACGGGCACTTGGCTGCGCTTATAAGGCGTTTTACAAAAATCCACTTGACACGAACACGAAACGAGATAAGCCTACGAAACCGGACAACTGTCAGTGCTACCAAATTGCTCTCTGCCTCATTCTCCTTCCCCCCCCCTCCATTTACCTCTCCTCTATGTCTCTTCCCCGCTCTCAATCTTTAGGGATGGACCAAAAAGCAATGATTTGGCATAATCTATAACTAAACATATCAAGCAGTTTAAGCACTAAATTAGATTTTTAGAAATCATTGCAACAACTGACTAAAGTAAAAATTGAAACTTTTCTGCAGCACAGAAACAAGTTTCATTAAATTCTAAATTCGCAGAAATATTTTTCGAGTTGATATCTTTTTTGAATTATATATATTTTTTATATATATATATATTACGAAATAATTACGAAATCGCATAAAACTTTTCTACAATATTTTTATTATTCGAACTTAGCTGATGCCAATTTAATTTTACGCCAAATTTAAATTAAAAACTTTTTTAAGCATCCAAAATTCATTGGAATGGAACAATTAGGGTAAATGTTGAGGTGATTTATTTGCCCATCTCTAGCTGGGTTTTGAGTTGTGTGTTGTTTATGTGTGTGTGTGTGTGTGTGTGTGTGTGTGTCTCTGTCCGTGGTTCAGCGACTAATTGAGTTTGAATAATCGCCAGAGGCAGAAGGCAGCGCGGGCCGGTGCGGTGCGAGACGAGGCGAGACGGAGCAGATTGAGGAACGACTGTACCGTGTACTGTGGGCGTGCAACGCAGGCGATCATTGTCAAAACACACGCAGGTGTCAAAGCATCCGTCGCGTCCACTTAAAGCCGCCATTCATTCAATTTGTTGCTTTTGCTGTTATTGTTGATGTTGTTGTTAAAGTTGTTTTTTTTTTATTATTATTATTTTTTTTTTTTTGCTTTGGTTCATTCATTAAACGAATTGGGCTGCACATAAATCTCTGGGCTGGCCGAGATCAATTGATGCATTTGCATTTGCATTTGCATTGCGTTGGTCGTTGCCACTGGCTTAGAGTGAGTGGCTAAAAGTGCATTTCAATGTTGGCCAACAGCAGCGTTTGTCTATTGACCATATGCAAATGTGTGCCTAAGGGGCATACTTGCAATATGTACTAAATGCTGTTCAATGAGTTTAAGAAATAATCGCACAAAAATGCAACTTTCGCTCATGCAATCTAGTTGCACATTCTCCCATAAAAAGTTATTGCATGAAGTATTTTCAATTTTTCATTTACGTACCACTTAATTATAATAAATCACTATATATAAATATATATATATATTTATATTTATGCAGTCGCAAAAATAATTTTAAGCTGATGATCAACAAAAATGTTTACACTAAAATTTTTCGTTAATTTTACCAGTGTTTTTGTATATTGAAAAATCATAATTTAAATAACGTATAAATGGAATTCTGTCTCATTGAAGAAATTCATATTTTTGAATTTTGAAAATGTTTTCAAAATTTCTAAATGGAAGTAGGAAAATGTGGAAAAGATCAAATAGAATCAGAAAAGTTTAATTCAATCAATTTCTGAGCTTGGCTATCAAAATAAACAGAATAATCTGAATTTGAAGATGCAGATCGATATAAGAATACGGAAGTATTTGGAATGACTTACTTGTGGCCAAGTTCGTGTGTGATGGTGTGGGAAAGCATGATGCCGTTGTCCTCATTGACGCTGCACGATTGCTTCGGCTTGCACATGCCACCCACATTGGCCAGGCCCAATGTCCTGCAACAAATAACGAAAATGCAATTGTAAATGGCAGCAAGTTGAGGAAAGGGGGGTGGGGGGGATTTTCTTAGTACTCACATGCAATTGTTGCCGCAAATATTTTTGCGTGTTATCAATATGGCCACATCATGGTGATGCGGATCATTCTCATTCAGTTTGTTCAGCTTGTGCTGCCAGCTGCAGAAGCGATCCAAATTCTTTTGGGCATTCTGCGTTAGATTCAGCTCCGGCTCCGTGTCGTTCTCCTGCAGCTCAATGATGCGCACCACAACGATCTCGATGGCATTGCCAATGCTGGGATCCTTGTACAGGGCGGACACCATGTTCATAATGGTCAGCAGATAGCTGACAACATCGTTGTGGAATGCGGACATTGTTGCGTCCACAACAATAAGCGTCTCCACATGCCGTGGACTGCTAACCGAGCGTCGGCTCCGATGCTGTTCACCATGCACCAACGTCTCCATTGCCGTTTCCGCCTCCGCCTCCACTTGTGTATCATATTTGAATTTTGTGTGCGGATGCGTATGCGAATATCCAAAATGTTGATGTGGACGTGGATGTGGATGTGGATGTGGATGAGGATGTGGATGCAAATGTTGCTGATGATTGTGATGATGATGATGATGATGATGGTTATGGTTATGGTTATGGGAATGATGACGATGGCGACGCACCTTGCGACCGCCTTGTATTTTAAATTTGCCACGCGCCTGCCACTCGAGACGTGTCTCCATGCGACGTCGCGGCTCCCTCGTCCCACAGTTGCTAACAGCATTTTGGCCATGGCTTGGGCTCTGGTTGTGGCTGTAGCTGTAATTATGGTTACGCTGCTCCTTCCGCTGTTTCTGCTTGTGGCGACGCCAATGCTGTCCCGCCTACCCGCCACCAATGCAAATGATCGCAAATTAGCCAAAGATTTCGAAAGATATTGTCGGATTAGTTTGCTTTTGAAGTTTTTGTCAGCTTACCTTCTGCTTGGGCTTCACCGAGGAGCGCTGAAAGACAACATGCGGATGACCGTTAGTTGGATGTGCCGCATGCTGCTTGGAGGGCTCTATGTAATACTCATTGCTGGCCGTCTTAATGTGACCCACCTGTGTGGCAAGCGAAAAATACAAATAGTTCAATCAGAGCAAAGACTTAGGCAACGAACTTGCACGCAAACAAATGACTTAGGCAACAAACTGGCAAGGAAAGTGAACAAAATAGAAATATTTTATACTGCCAAATTCTGGAATCCAATCAGCGAATTGCGAGTAAGAAAAATCTCAAATATTTTTGAGATAATTTAAAATGAATTTGAAAAAAAATTTAAAATATTTAATTTTTACATACCAAACCGGAGCAGGTGGATATGGCCACATTGGCGGTGGGCTGACCGCGCACCTTGCCATGGAAATGGCAATTCAGCTGATGCGCTGCCGGCGGCGCACGGGTTCTCAGATCGCGACGATGTCGCTCCACAATCAGATGCGGCGCCAAAAAGTAGCTCTGTGGCCTGCATAATGATAATTTCTAAGTGACAACAACAATAACAAACAGGGGGGGGGGGGGGGGTGAAAGTCAGCTTACGTCAGCTCCAAGTGCAGCGTCTCGTTGCGCAGTGGCAGCTCGATATGCAGCTCCGGTTCCGGCTCAAGCTCCGGCTCCGGCTGTGCCTCAGCGCTGCGACGCTGCCGTCGATGATCTTGCTGGTGGGCATAGTGGAGCGTGTGCGTCATGAAGGCGCCATCGGTGTGTACACGTCGCGGCACAACCAGCTGTCCTTCACCCGCCACCAGCTCATCCGTGTGCAGGCCAAAGAGACGTTCGCCACTGCAGCCACTGGAGTGGAACCACAGGCAGAGCAAGGTGGTCAGATAAAAGTGCTTCATACTCTGGTCTCGTTCTTAAGTACAAGAATTCTCACTGAAATGGTTCTCTCTATCTTTCTCTTTCTCTCTCTCTCTCTCTCTCTCTCTCTGTCTCTCACTAAATCTCTCCCTCTCTTTGTAGCTGTTGATTGGGGCTCTTGTTAGCCGTTGTCCATGCGTTTTAGCAGCTTGGCAATTAGCGGGCACATGGCAACAATTGCATCCTATGCACGCCCACAAAACCCAATCCCGGCCGGGTCCAACTGCGTGCCCAGCTGCAAAAGCAAGAAAACATTTGTTTCATTGGTTAAAAGCATATTTAAAAAGTTTCAGTTAGAAAAACTTGGCTAAAAACTTGCAAAAAACAAACTCCACTTTGAGGCTTAGATTTATTTTTTTGTTATCAAAAAGTACTTTTTCAAAAATGAAGTGAAGTATTATTGAAAAATAAATTTATAAAAAAAAATAAATATAGAAAATACCTTTCTAATTTTAAGAATTTTGAATTCTTGTATATTATGTATATATTTTCAACATTTCAGGGCGATTTTATTCTGACTATAGAATTATATTTGGTATTCGATTTCGAATTTATTTTAGTACCCAGCAAAAATGGCGAAACAAAAATTAATTGAGGAAAACCGTTATGATTTACCATTTCTTAAGAATAACATCCGATTTTTTTGAGATTTTTCTTTAAAATTTTAAATATTAGTACCAGTTCTGAAATGCAATCGGTTAATTTCGGTTAAAGGTCTCAATTTTAAATTTTAAAAACTAGATGGTAATAATTTATATACTTAATTAATTTATAATTTAATTGATTTAATTAAATTCTTCATAAATTCAATATGCTTCAAGTTGTTATGCTTCAAGTTTTTTCGTTATAAATGAATATTTTTAATAATATAATTTTATACATCTTTGCCTGACAGTCTCCCTACTTAAATATTATATATAAAATATTATATATTCCAGACACCAGATAATAAATAAAAGCTAATTTGTTTTTTGTTTTTTTTTTAGCTTTTTAGCAAACGTTCGCAAATCAAGCTGAAGCTGGCTAAATGGATGGATGTGGGGAGAATGGGATGCTATGAGATATATATATATATATATATATATATATATATATATATATTCTACATATATATATTTATATGTGCTTATGACATTTTTGGGCACTGCCCATGGTGACAATGGCTAAGAAAATTTTGTAGCCAAAAAAAACGGGCAATAAAATTAAGCAAATAATTTGAGTGCGGCGCTTCAAAGACAAAGCACACAAAAAGCAACAACAACAACAGCAACAATATTGTGTGTCATTATCAAAGCAACACACGACAACTTAATTATTCAATAGATGAACAGATGACGAAGGCTTCGCCACCGCCACAGCAGCCACTGGAGAAGATCGCGAATCAAAAATCACAGATCGGAGCTGGGAGCTGAGAGCTACAAGCTGGAAAGAACTTGAGTAGGCTATCGACAACCAGTTGGAGTTGTTGTTGGCGCTCTTATCACGATCGCGATTTGTAATTTATGATAAATGTTGGCAATTCCATTAATAAAATTAAATAAAGCTCATTAGCTGGAAACACATATAAAAAATCTTTTCTTTCATCGTTTTTTTTTTTTTTTTTTGTCAAGCGCTAAACGTGCCCAAAACATTAATTTCTGAGTGCGTCAAAAATTCACATATGAAATTCAAATGTTTTGGAAAATCTACAACGAATTTCAAATGCTCTGACTCGAATTATGGCAATCATTTGATTGCCATTTTAATACAATTATTAATTTAACTTTTCTTAAGAGTTGATTTTCATTAAAATAAGAATTTATATTGAAAAATTAACAATTTTTCTAGTTTAACCTTTAAAACTTTAATCCAAATTGTTGAGTTGTCAGTTTATCATTTGAGAGCGAATAAAATAAAATGTTTTCTTAGTCTGTAAATTATAGTTTCGTTTTGTCAATGAAAGACAAAAATCGGAATGCGATATGCAAAAAAAAAAAAAAAAACACCGGCAAATCATTTTATGAAAAGACTCGGATTTTGTGAAGCAGGCGCCGCTTTAAATGAGATTCAAATTATATGCAAAAACCCAATGTGACAATAAAATGCTGGTTCAGTCACCAGTTCTAGTTAATCTCTGTTCGCGGTATTCTCCAGTTCCAGTCTGATCCTGATTTAGGAGGCAGTTTTTATCGCAATCGCGGCAAAACTTAAAAGCGCAACGCACAAAATTAGAAGGCCCCACATTATCATATGTTAAATGCTCAAGAATCGGTCCCAAGACTTGCAGACACGCTCTCTCCCCCGAGACTCTCCAAGTCGACTCTCGACTCTCGACTATCGACTGACGACTGACGACTGTCGACGGTTGACTGCCGCCAGTCGACGCAATGTGGCCGATGATTATGTTGCAGTGCGTCGGCTGGCGGGCGCCACTTTTAATTATCAATCAATCACATTTGACTGGTTACCTCCATTAAATGTCAGCCAACTGATTGAATTCTCATTTGGAAGACAGCGGCAAACCCATTGCAATGCCTATAATATAGCCATAGCTTTGTATGCCAATACATTTGACTACATTCATACCAATTCCCCTTAACTGACGTACGATTATATCTATAGCTATATATACCCTATAACTATATACTTTTTTCTAGAAATATGTTCATATCTATAACTGTTATGTATGCTTATACACATACCTATACCTATATCTTTACCTATATCTATATCTTTACCTATACCTATATCTTTACCTATACCTGTATCTATACCTAAACATATATCATTACCTATACCTATATCTTTATTCTTTTAGTTTTATACCTATACAATAATATTTCTCATACCTAAACCTATACTCTATCCCATTATATATACTGAAAATAAATGTCTATCTTTATCTTTACACAAACCTATAACTATATCTATCTATAACCTATAACAAACCTATATCAATACCTTTACCAATCTATATACCCATATCGATAGCTCCAACTATTTCTATACCCATACCATGGCTCCATTCAGCATTTAGCATTTAGCAATCCACTGCATCCGCTCAGCTCAGCTCAGCTCAGCTCAGCATTGATCAATGATGTTGTCTGGCTTCGCTGATTGATGAACTGCACTCGACTCAAGCTGGGCTCAACTGATGCATTCAGCTTTTCAGCTTTACAGCTTGTCAGTTGTTCGTGCCACACAAACACATGCAACTCACTGCCTTATAGGTCCGGAAGCTAGTGTGTGGCGACACTCAAGCAGAAAATGCGAAAGTATTTTAGCAAAATGCATTAAATATTTAACTAGTTCAATAAGAGAGAAAAAAGCAAAAGCATTTTTTAATATAGAAATGCGACAAGGTAATCGATATCTTCTACTTTCACAAGGATGCTGTATGTGTTATGGGGAAATATGTTCTTTACTGCTTTTTTTTTTTAAGTAGCACATCACATTTCTATAGTGAATCATTTGATGATGGCTTGGAATGATCTCACATCGTTTCTACTCTCTCATTTTAGGCCGTTTTCCTCCAATGGCAATTTCACTCTAGTCCGATTGGGATTCACTTACATTATAATAGCTGGCACACACATACACACACACAAACACACGTGTTTCTAATTTGGTAAACTTAGTAAATTTATTATTATTTTTATTCATATATTTTGTTTTTGTCAATAACCTGCGTTGGCGTTCCCAAAGTGACATTTGTCAACAGCTTTGTTAACGCTTTGCTTAATTTATTAGCCACGTTTTTTTGTCTCTTTACATTTAGTTTGGCCGCCCGATCACATCATCATGTCATCTCATCATAATGATAATCATTATTCTCATCATCATAATCAAGATCATTTCGCTCATCTCGTCATTGTATGCAAATAATGCGACCAAAACGAACAAAAAAAAAAAAACCCCAAAAATAAGCAAAGCAAGAAATTCATATGTACACAAAATACAAACATAGAAAAATACATACATATTTTATATGATACTTCCTAGAGAAATACTATCACAATTTTTCACTGTTATTGCGTTTGCTTATAGTATCAATGATCCATTTTCTATAACCTTATCAAATCAAACTTAATATGCAAAAGTAAAAAAAATACTTTAAAAGCTCTGCAAATCGAGTCAATTTTATTAATAAGTAATTAATTTTTCAAAATTTAGTTTTCCCTTATTCCATTTTTGTTCCTGTCAATTGTGACCTATTTTTTTGTAATTAAACGATATTTTTTGCTCTCACTTGAAATTTGTAAGCAAGTTTGAAAACTCTTTTTTAGTTATGTAAATTCTTGGGTGCAATCAAAATTTTGTTGTCCGGGTGTTTATTGCAAAGCATCTGGTAAGCAACCATTTTAGCCATATGGCCAAATCGTTTTCAAAATCGCTGATTTTAGGATGCTGTTAAAGCAGGGAACAGTAGGCCGGGGGGGGGGGACGGCCACAAGCCAGTTCATAGAAAGATTTCACTTGGTTGCGAGGCGGAGACGAGACCAAAACAATTTGTACGCCTACCCAGTAACAGGCAAAATACAGAGAAAGAAAGAGAGACAAAGAAAGAGAGAGAGAGAGAAAGAGTGAAGGAGAGAGGAAGAGGGACAGGGAGAGACTTCTTTATCTGGCTGTAGCTTCATTCACATGTTTATTTTCATAAATGCGTTGTAGTTTCATTGAAGCAGACAACTACACACACACACACACACACACACACACGCGCAAGCACACGCACAACCCAACTCGAGGCACACACAGTTTTTTATTTTTATGAATGAATTGAAACTTTTAACGTAAAACGCGAAACGGCTCACCATGGGGCCGACGGGGCGTGGGGGGACAGCTAAGTCTACACTGCGCAGATCGCAGGTAACTCCAAACGATACTCGCATATGTGGAGCTAATGTTGTTGTTGTTGTTGTTATTTCTGTTGTTGTTGCTGTTGTTGTTGTTGTTGTTGCTGTTGGCGTCACGATGCATATATTTTAGTATCTGTAGTGGCGAGCGACTCCGCATCGGATCCATCGCATGTGGGCCGAAAATGTATTTTTTATGGCGACGTTTTGAGTATTTTTTTTCTTCTCTTCATTTTACTTTTTTTTTTGTTACTTTTTTTTTGTATACCCTATATGATGATGAACAATTGGATAGTATATTTGGGACGAGCGGACAGCGCTGTGCTTGTGCTTTTGTGTGTTCGATATGGGTGCAGGGTATGTTTAGGTCGGTCACACGCCCAACTCGAGCACTCCTTACTAATGCTAGTGTGTGTATCTCTCTTTTGGCTCGTTATGGTTGTTGTACAACAAATGCAGGCCATAAATTTTGCACAGACGTTGCTCGGGATGGCCACGGATCGTCAGACAGAGAAAGAGACAGAGAGGGAGTGGGAGGGAGAGAGGAGAGAGGGGCGAATGGACGCCTTGACGCACTGCAAAGCCACAAAATACATTTTAACAAATCATTTAATTTGTTTTAATTTGTGCTGCCTCAAATTTGGTTGTTGTTTTCTGCTGCTGGCCAAAACATGCGCCGCGTTTATTTTGACCATTTTTGGGAGTTGCTTGAGGCACTTTTTTTTTGTTTTTGGTTATTTAGCTCTCTTTTAGACACAGATTTATCTGTCGGTGTGTGTGTGTGTGTGTGTGCTGTCTGAGATCACACAGGAAATTAGCTTAATATATGGCTACCGTTTTTCCCGAAACCAACAACAATAAACAACAAACAACCGAAAAACAATTGATTTTTTTTTATTACTTTACTCTCTTTCATTCAGTCTTAAAAAATTGATAGTTGTTTTACCTAGACTGTGATTGACTATCAAGCAATGATTGTGAACTGAATTTTTTTCAGACTGGTCATTTTCAGATAATTTTGGGAATGTGCGAAAAGGATTTGACAGGGTTTACCTTAATCAAACTCAATCTCGACACATTTTTAAAATTAACAAATCAAAGCATTATTTTTAGTTTTAATTTTTTAAAACTAAATTTTTGTAATAAACGTTTTTTGATTTGTTGTTAAGTTGTTGAATTTGACACATTACAGACATTCATCCCATCGGAAGATTTATTTTAACTTAATACTAAATAAAATATTTTCCAAATTGGTTTATTATTTGTTAAACGTTATATTAATAAAAACATAAATAATAAAAAGTACTTAGCGCACTTACCCGTAACGTTCTGTGATTGTTGTTTTTGTTTTTTCTTTTTATTTATTTGAATTTTGTTTGTTTTGGTTGTTTTTGCTCTGAATGAAACCCACAAAGATGTCAACCGCAAATTCCGATTACAATGTCGCTGATTATAATTATGATGATGAAGAAGACGATGATGATGCGCAGATGATGTCAGGTAAATACTAGGGGGCGTCCGATTCGGAGCACACAAAACAGCAAAAATTTAAATTAAAAAATAAATAAAATAAAACTCGGACACACAAAATAAAGTTAAGCAACAAACAGATAAATATGTATGCGCCGGCGATGACTAAGCGATTCTTAATACTGAATAAGTTTCTGTTTCTGTTTCCGTTCTTTATTCATTTGTTTCTTTTTTGTCATTGTTGCGCATGCGTTAAAGGTGCTCTGATAAAGAAAAAAAAAAAATAATATAAAAAAAATTTCACGAAATGAACATATTTTCAAAAAAGAAATAAATAAATACATATGAAATATGTTTGGCGCGCGCTTTTTTCGATTGTTTATCGGTGGAAATTTCAATGCGCTTCGAACTTTTGCACAGAGATAGACTTACGAACGAACGAACGAACGAACGATCGATCGAACACAGACATACACACACACTCACGCACACACGGACAGAGCCGGCGTAGTCGCCGTTCGGACTCAAACTAAGTGAAAATTGCAAGCGAGCACTGGTTTTATTCAAAGGAAAGATTGGGGAGCCCACAGCCACAGCCACAGTCACTGCTACAGCCAGAGCCCAAACAGCAGCCGATTCGAGCCGAGCAGATCAGAGACGAGCCAATGCCGGTCGAACGAACGAACGAACGAGGCCGAACGATCTTCGAAGCTGCAGCGCTGCTCTCGTAATGAATTTTTAGCTTACGGCAGAGATTACGATGTTTGCTGGCTTGCGCTCTCGCCCTCTTCCTCTCTGTCTCTCACTCACTCTCTTTCGCTGAATGGAGTCGTCGGCGTTAGCGTCGGCGTCTTATTGCCGCGCCAGTGCTGCATGTGACCCCCAGCGAATACCCCACCAAAGGAAATGCGACTGCTGCTGCTGCTGCTGCGGCTGCGCTGATGATGCTGCCTGGCAGTGACCCTGTCGCTCTGTGGCCCATTATCAGCATTGTCATCTGTCTGGAGTTACTGCTGCTGTTTTTATTATTGTTGTTGTTGTTGTTGTTGTTGTTGCTATGCGTGGCGGTGTCAGCGAGGCAAACTGTTTGCCATATATAATTATAATAACATCATGCATATCTTTAGTCATTTGTTTTATCTTTCTTTATGACTTGCAAAGAAATTACTGCCTCATCTCGCTCTAGTTCCAGACATTGCCACTCAAAAAAAAAAACAACAAGGCGGTGTAATCAAGGACGACACCGTTAAGCAAGCGCACTAAGCGCCGGAGGGCCAAAAATGGGAGTAAATTGTTTAAAATTATCACATTGTAAAAGAAGCAAAAAAAAAATATGCGGCAGACGTCGAGACTGAATCGCCCCGGGAAGAGAACAGAAGAGAACACAAAAGTGAAGATGAGTGAAGAAGAGGGGAGAGAGGCTCATTAACAAAGCGCGCGAAAAAAATTGCGGGGCGAACAAATTCCCAATACAGTGGGCTTTCTCAACTGAGAACCACCACAAATTGAAATCATTTAGTTTAAATTAATTATTAGTTCATCAGCTAAGAACAAATTGCTTTAATTTTAATTCAGATTTTTCCGTTTTTTTTTTTTTTGGGTGATGAAATCATTAAATTTAAATATATATTAAATTTTATCCTGGAAGTTCTTTAAATTTTCGTTACAATTTCAAAAATTTCGCCACTGTGTTTTTTTCCGACGTCGCCGTCAGCTTTGTGGCATGTTATTTTTAAAAATTTGTTGCCTGGCGCCCCGTTTGATTTTTAGGCGCCAAGCAGCGGCACCGGTGTTTGACGGCAAATTGTGGCGACACGTCTGCAGCTGGAGCAGCAGCAGCAGCAGCAGCAACAGCAACAACAAGAACAAGAACAGCAGATACAAATGCGATAATGTTGAGGAGGAACAACAGCAACAAAATTACGAAAAACTGAGATGCAAGCCAGATAAGAGCAATGCACGGAGAGGCGCGACAGACGACAGCCGACAGACGACAGCCAACAGCCGACAGCCAGCAGACGCCAACAAAAGACGAGCATCGCGCAGCATCGCTGCCCGCCAACGCCAACGCTGATGCCGACGCCGAAGTCGACGACGATAGCGATGCCAAGAGATATCAAGCACGTCTCAATCTCAAATCATTCAGGGCCAGGAAGGTTTCTCACACCCTTTTTTTTACCTTTGAGCATACGAATTGTGTTATCGCATCTGTAAACACATTAAAAGTATATATAAAATAATCTTCAACACATGCAATTCCAGCGAACAATGCTGTCCACATATATATGCATTATCACGATATTAACAAGTTTAGGTGTCAGCAACTAGGGTATTTAATCTTCGGCATGGCAAATCCATATCAGATCTTTGCTGTTGATCTTTTTTGTTTTCTTTTTTTTTTGCCGGTGATGTGCAGCCAACGCTGCTCAATTAACAATGAAAAGTCGGACTGGTACGTAATAATATATTTTTATCTGATTATACCCGGCAAGCAACAGGCAGTAAGTAGGCAACCGACTGGCATAGAGATGCGAACGTGTCGAATTTAACTACTTTTTCCCTTTTAATTATTATGAATATTTTATATGAATTACTAAAGCTTCAAGTACAACTCATTTTCAGTTGTTAGCAATATTGAGTGGTAGCCATGAATTAGCTTGTTCCAATTTTCGTTTTTGTTTTTTTTGTTGGGTTGACGTGTTTGTTGGATAGTAATCGTGTCGTGACGAAAGCAGATGGAACACGCGATCAACTCTAAACTAGCCACAAATCGTGCGTTGGAACAAGTACACACAAATACACTCACACATTCATACTCAAACACAATGCATACACTTCACAAGCAGCATCATCCTTGCTTTTGTGCATTTGTATCGTGGTTTTTCGCGTGACTCTCATGTCAGATCTCTAATCAAACAAATCTCGCTCGTGGCGCCGCCGCCGCAGCCGCATCAATGTGACGCCACATGCGTTTGCCTGTTGTGCTTGTGGCGCCAACATCGGTGAATGCCGCTTACATTTCGCAGCTTAATGAATTTTGTGCCACATTGTGAGGTAGCCAGGTAGCCATCGCTTATAGCTGTTTTTTTTGTGTCTTCTGCTGACTTAACAATAGCAATACAAGTTTAATTTTCAAATTGGAAATTAAACAAGCTTGATACGCGCTAACGGCCACATGTGAATGGCAAACACAGTGAAATAAATAAACAAACTACAAACAGCTGTTCCCTATGCCATTACCAGGGCTACCATCGATAAGGAATAATAGTATAAGCATTAACATTTGTTGTTTAATTATAAAGTTCAACTTGAATTAATTCCAACATTTTCAATTTTAGTAAATAACAAGTTGAGTTGATCAAATGCAGTTGCTCAAAATGGTTTACAGTATGAATAGTAAATGTCAAATTAAGTGTGGAGCAACTGTATCAATAATAAAGTTTTTTTTTTATATTTTGTATTATTGCGCATTTCAAATAAGTTTGCACAAAGTTTGTAATTTTTTTTATTTTATTTTATTTATTTAGCATATTGGCACTTGAAAGCAGCGCGAAGTTGGTCAGCTGTCAAAGAAACAGTTGGCAGCCCTGTGCACGATTACCCTGCGACTGTCAAATACCACATAAAAAAAGTTGTCTGCTCGGTATTAAAAAATTTTTGTGGCGCTGCTAAATATTTTCCAGCATATCGGTAAGTATAGTTTGTGTTTACAGACTCTTAGATAATTGAACTTGAATTGCTAACCGTTGCACCGACGATATAACAACGAAGCAAGCAGCCTTTATCCAGGCACAAATCGATATGTGGCTGCTTTGCTACCCGTTTGCAACTTATGTAATTGCGAGTTGAATGTTGATGTTTAGTTGTTTGTCAATTTCTGTTGTGTTGCAGAAAATATGATACGTGCTCCGCTTGTGAAGGCGCTGGGCGCACTAGGCTCACCCACACACCAGATCGCCAGCCGAGCCGTGCGCACCAGCGCAATTCTGGCCCAAACGCCGGCCAAGGCGCCCGAGAAAATCGAAGTATTTGTCGATGATATTCCCGTTATGGTGCTGCCAGGCACCACCGTTCTACAGGTCAGTCTGTGTATCCAGCATGTCCCAAACACTCACTAAACGATTCTGTTTTTGTGCAGGCTGCCGCTGAGGTTGGCGTGGAGATTCCACGTTTCTGTTACCACGAACGTCTGGCCGTCGCCGGCAATTGTCGCATGTGCCTCGTTGAGGTGGAGAAGAGCCCTAAGCCAGTTGCGGCCTGTGCCATGCCCGTGATGAAGGGTTGGCGCATCAAAACCAACTCCGATCTGACGCGCAAGGCGCGCGAGGGAGTCATGGAATTTCTGCTGATGAACCATCCACTCGATTGTCCCATTTGTGATCAGGGCGGCGAGTGCGATCTGCAGGATCAGGCCATGGCCTTTGGCTCTGATCGTTCACGCTTCACGGATATCAACTACACGGGCAAGCGGTAAGCCAAACAAATCAATTTTAGAAGAGAAGAAAGCTTCAATGTTTTTTAGCCTTTCTTGGGTTTTTCTTTCTTTTCCATGCCATCGAAAAATAGAGATTTTCGATCACGCAGAGTTTATAAAGGTTGAGATACTTTCCGCTATCTTTGAAGCTGATGCAAATCAGTCTTATTTTCAATTTTTTAATAACTGCCACAGCTTTGAATAATCGATAAATATCCAATTAGTGGGTAAAGGGTATTTATTATTCGCTCACTCTTAATTCAAATAATTGAAATCGCTTTACAGTGCCGTCGAGGACAAGGACCTTGGGCCGCTGGTGAAGACCGTGATGACGCGCTGCATCCACTGCACACGTTGTGTGCGCTTCGCATCGGAAATTGCTGGCGTCGATGATTTGGGAACAACCGGACGCGGCAATGATATGCAAATTGGCACGTATGTTGAGAAGCTGTTCCTCACCGAGCTGTCGGGCAACGTGATCGATCTGTGTCCAGTCGGTGCGTTGACAAACAAGCCGTATAGCTTTGTGGCGCGTCCTTGGGAGATACGCAAGGTGGACAGTATCGATGTGCTCGATGCCGTTGGCAGCAACATTGTGGTCAGCACACGGACCAACGAGGTGCTGCGCATATTGCCACGCGAGAACGACGACGTCAACGAGGAGTGGCTGGCGGACAAGTCGCGATTCGCTTGCGACGGTTTGAAGCGTCAGCGTCTTGTTGCGCCCATGGTGCGCATGCCCAACGGTGAGCTGCAGGCAGTGGAATGGGAGGGTGCACTGATCGCTGTGGCCAAGGCCCTGCAGAAGTCAAATGGTCAGGTCGCTGGCGTTGCCGGCCAATTGGCCGATGTGGAGGCAATGGTGGCTCTCAAGGATCTAGTCAATCGACTGGGTGGCGAACACCTCGTCACCGAACAGGATTTTATCAAGGGCAACGCCATCGATGTGCGCTCGAGCTATCTACTCAACAGCACCATCGCAGGTGGGTGATTCGCATAAAGGCACATCCTTCTTAGATTATTCATGATGTTGATATAATTTGCAGGTCTGGAGCAGGCTGATGCCGTGCTCCTTGTGGGCACCAATCCCCGTTACGAGGCACCGCTGGTGAATACGCGCCTGCGCAAGTCCTACGTTCACAATGAGCTGCAGATTGCGTCGATTGGACCCAATGTTGATTTGTCGTATGAGCATCAGAATTTGGGCGCTGATCCCAACATTATTAAGGATGTGTGCAGCGGTCGACATGCCTTCTCCAAGGTGCTCGAAGGCGCCAAGAAGCCAGCGATTATCATTGGCGTTGATCTGCTGGAGCGTGCCGATGGTGCCGCCATTCATGCCACCATTGCCCAATACTGTCAGAAGCTCAAGAAGCCAGTGAGTCCAGCTCCAGATCGGCTCTCTACACTTGATTCTAAAATCTTTATTTTTTTTTTTTTAGAATTGGAATGCGTTCAATGTGCTGCATAACAGCGCCTCGCAGGTGGGCGCCTTCGATGTGGGCTATCAGCCGGGCGTGCAGCGTGCACTGCAGGCACAGCCAAAGGTGCTCTTCCTGCTCAATGCCGATGCTGGCAAATTGACGCGCGATCAGTTGCCCAAGGATTGTTTTGTTGTTTATATTGGATCGCATGGCGATAATGGCGCTTCGATTGCGGACGCTGTTCTGCCTGGCGCTGCTTATACCGAGAAGCAGGCGACCTATGTGAATACGGAGGGACGGTCACAGCAAACACATCCGGGCGTCACGCCACCTGGCATGGCCCGTGACGATTGGAAGATCTTACGCGCTCTGTCGGAGGTGGTCGGCAAACCACTGCCCTATGACACGCTCGACGAGCTGCGCTCACGTCTCACGGATATAGCGCCGCATTTGACCCGCTTCGGGCAACTGCAGCAGGCGGACAGCAACACTGAAGCCGCTGCCCAGGCAACACCAGTAAGTTGATTATTGCTCCAGCTCCATGAAGAATACGAACTCCAATGCAATGTGTGTGCTTGTTTTGCAGACCAAATCCATCAGCAGCACCCCCATCGATGTGAAGCAGAAGGAGCTGCGCGACTATTTCATGACCGATGCCATTTCGCGTGCATCGCCAACAATGGCCAAGTGCATATCGGCATTCAACAAGCAGCAGCGTCTGGATGAGACCACCAAGCAGTCGGCAGCGGCCATCTAAGCGATCTGATCTGATGATTTATCATAATATATTAAATAATTAATGTTGTTTTTTTTTTTTTTTTTAATATTTTCGCTCTTGTATCTGAAACAATTGCTCTTTCAATGT
Source organism: Drosophila longiperda (assembly GCA_035042125.1). NCBI lineage: Eukaryota > Metazoa > Arthropoda > Insecta > Diptera > Drosophilidae > Drosophila > Drosophila longiperda. Next base: position 2,255,388 of record JAWNLV010000120.1, read on the forward strand.
CCTGATTGACCTGGTGAGCAGGAGGAAGCGGAGACAGATCGGAGTGCAAAAGATGCTAAAAAAAAAGAAAGAAATTAAAAAATGTTTTGCAGAGAGGCACTGAGCAGATTGTTAATTTGTCATTTAATTTGTTAAAAACAAAATACGCAAATAGGAAAACAACTTAAACCCAAAATAAATACGAAATAGAAAAATACTCGATATGCTAATGAATATATATGTATATATATATAGATACAAATACGTATCTAAATCACGATTTATGGGCTCTATAAAAATTTACATATATGTATTTTATACATATATATATAAATATATATATATATATATCTGTATCTGTATAGCCATCACGCTCTTGTGCGCTTATCCAATGCACTTTAATTGGTTGCCAACTAGTAAAATATAAATCATAAATGAAAGGGATCAGCTCAGGCGAGTTTTTTTTTAATGATTTTTTAGGGATACACTTTAAATACACCATTGTGGATTACTAAGTGATATTTTTCATATATTAAAAAATTACGATGCTGCATGAATAAAAAGCGTTAATAGATTAAGAGTGAGTGAGAAAGAGAGACAACATTAAAAACTCGCTGATTTAAACAATTAAACCAAGTTTAAGCTACTAAAATAAAGCTTAAAGAACGAAAGAGAGAGACTGTAAGCATTCGTTCCCTTTCATGTTTTTCTTGTTGCTTTAATAGCCAATATCTCAACTAACATAATAAAATATGCAATAAATTCGATTGTTTACGAACGTTAAAAGTTTCAGTAAAATAATAATATTCTGTAGTTGCTTTAAGTGAATGAACAAAGATTTGTTTATGTTGCATTGATTGCGGTACTAAGATGAATATTATTATTAAGCGTTTGTTGTTGGTGAGTATGTTATTTTTGCTCTATTTATTTATTATTTCTGGGGATATTACGTTAAGCCAAAAAAACACAATCAAACCAAAACTAATTAGTATGAATTAGTTAAGAACAAACATGCTTTAAAAATTACAAAAAGTGTATGGTTACAGGATATTTCTAGGCTAGATATTCCTCAATCGATCTCGGTGATGAAGTCTTACTAATTGTGGATTGGACTGTTATTACTAATATAGATGTATATATATATATATAGCATATACCCCTTTGGAAGAGGCGTTGCTTGCTTAAGGTTTAAGTTCGCAAATAATACAAATTTGTTTTGTATGTGGGTGAAAAAATTATATTTCATACCGTAAAAATACAAATTAAATTTTTTTTATAATATTATTTAATGTTCATACATAACGTTATTTCGTAATTTTTTTAGTGAAGGCAGCACGCTTAAGGCATTAATGGATGATAATCCCACGAAGACGCTTCAGATCGACTAAAGTTCAAATGTCCAGTGGGTTTCTAAAAATGTTAATTCTATTGCTCTATTGTGTGTATGTCTGTGTGTGTGCCAGTGCCGGGTGTGGGTGTGTATACATGTTGTGTTGCTATCGGAACTAATTAAATCCAAATCCGTTTGGTGTCCCCAGCCAGCCAGCCAGCTAACCAGATAAGCATATGGTGTGGGTGTGTGTAAATGTTGCCTGTGTAAGGGGGGATAAGGCAAATATGATCCCGTTTAGCTGCAACAGCTGGCGGGCGTTGGATCCTGGCCAGAGCGCTTTGTAATGCTGAGACGTGTAAACTCCTCGGCAGTTGTTGGATGAATGCCGACGGTGTTCATCAGCGTTGGTATGGTGAGGCCGGACTTGAGAGCGGCGGCAAATCCTTGGATAACTTCACCGGCAACTGGTCCCAGATAATGAAGGCCATAGACGCGCTGATCGCCGTAGCGCTGGGCGACAGCCTTCACATAGCAATAGCGTACACTCTTCTGGGGTATAAAGAACTCCGTCGGTTTGTAGTAGCCGTGGAATACCTCGATCTCATCGGCACCGTGCGCCTTTACCGCATCCTCCTCGCTGAGGCCGACGCAGGCGTACTCGAGCGGGGTGAACACTGTGGTCGCCACATCCGCATAATCCATGCGCTGTTTGGAGCCAGCGTAGAGGCGACGTGCCAACAGACGTCCGGCGAGTACGGCCACTGGGGTCAGTTCCGGCTTGCCATGGATAATATCACCAACAGCATAAATGTTGGCCACATTGGTTGCCTCATTGCTGTCGACCTGAATCTTGTCGTTGTGAGCCACCACACCGGCATTGGGCAGATCCAGATCATCGACGAGACCCTTGCGTCCAACGGCCCAGAGGACCGTATCAAAGACATCGCTAGCGACTTCACCGGTCTCCGTATTCTCGTACTTGACAAGGAGGCGGCCATCGGGCTGCTTCTCAACGGACAATGGCACAGTTTTGCGCAAGAACGGTATTCCGCGCTCCTCCATGGAGGCGGCCACCAAATTGGCCATTTGCTGATCAAAGCCACGCAACACAATCGAACGCACCATTACTGTCGGCTCATAGCCTAGTCCCTTCAAGAAGCCAGCGCACTCTAAGCCAATATCTAAAGAGGGGATTAGATTAGAGCATATTTAAATTATGTGTGGTGAGAAAGCAATAAGATTGAGACTTACAGCCAGCACCGACGACGAGTGTCTTGCCGGGTTCGGCGTTCAAACTAAAGAGATCATCGCTAGTGATGCCATACTCAACGGCACCGGGAATATCCGGATAGCGAGGACGGCCACCAACGGCAATAACGAAATTCTGAGCGGTAATTGTGCGAACGCCGCTCTTCAGCTTAAAGGACAGCGTATGTTGATCGACAAACGAGCCCAGGCCGTTGATGTACTCGACTTTTCTGTGTGCGAATATGGGATAAATATAATAATGATAGGCAATATATATATATATACAGATGGTTACGAATAATATAATACCACCCCCTCACCGGGAAGGTTTATTAAATTTGAAAATGTGAGCAATTTATGATTAAGTTTGTAGAAGTGAAAGAACACTCTTATGAAAGTAAGAAAGAAAAAATTGTTTCTATTTAAAATGAAGAAATTAAATTAAATTAATGAAAAAAAAATCAAATAGCAACATTTTTCAAGTGTGAATTTATAGTTATTAGAAAAAAGCCAATGATTTATTAGAAGTACGAGGGTGCTGCTATATTTTGTTTAGCTACTTTATAGCCCATTTTGCTTTAAATTAATTAAGTTTAATTTATAGGGGGAGTACTAAATAATATATTAAAAAAATTAACATAAGCAAAAATTGCAAATGTATAAAATATAGAGATATATTTAGAAAAGAGACCACATACTTGTCGCGCAGATCGACGCGTGTCACCCAGTTGACAGATTTGATGTGATTCTGCACCGAGGAGACGAGCTTCTCCCAGTCGGGCTTGATGTTCTCATTGACATTCCAGCCATAGGCGGCTGCCTCATGGACAGCTTCGCCGAGGAGCGAGGCTTGATGCATCAACTTTTTGGGTATGCAGCCGACGTTGACACAGGTGCCGCCCACGCCCCATTTGGTGCCGATTGGCGTTGGCTTCACGTAATCCAGGCAGGCGACGCGTGCCCCATTTGCCACAGCTTCCTTGGCACAGGCCAAGCCACCGGACCCACCGCCAATCACAATCAGATCGTAATCGTAGTTGCCTGCAATGGAAACACGCACAATTTAAAATATGTAAATATATATTCATTATATATATTTCAAGTATAGGTCAGTTTGTGGCTACCCTGTGGCAGCATCGTTTTCTTCTCTCGTAATCTTATATCCATATAGGCGGAACGATAAATGCTGCGTCCCTCGGCCGACTGCTCGTCCGCCTGTGATGCGGGCACAAACTCAAATAGATGCATTCGTTGTCGAGCAGAATGTGCCACACAAGGACGACTGAATTCTCGCCTCTATTTGTTGTCCCTGTTCCACTCCAATTGTGGAATTGTGTGGTTGTCCTGTATTTATCAATTTTATGCGTGTCCCTGTTGTTGTCTCGCTGTTAATCAATGTGAAGCAATCAACCAGGGACTCCGCCCTTGGCTTGTATATGGTTTGCTTTGGACCCCACAAAAAAATGGTTTGCCATGGTTACCAGGCGATTGGCGATTGGCGACTACCATACAATTATTACTCGCTTTGGGATTTATTCGAAAGGAGAGCAGGCAGCTGGGCATTGCCAGAGCTAACAAGGACAGTGCTTGAGAAAGAGGCGTTGCCTCGATTATACAAATCAAAATGGGTAATTCATTCGCCGAAGTCTCTCTATTTTTTTGTATTTTCACTTTTTTTTTATTAGTTCCGTTTGCCAAGGCAAAAGTTAAATTGTAATTGAAATAAGATTTTGATAAGCGTAGGGGAAAGAATTAAATAAATGACCTTATCGAGTCTTAAAATCAAATAAGAAATTGGACTTTATGCGGATTTTTTATTCTCAACTATACGTATATATTTATATAGTAAATAACTTTGCATATGCTAAGCTGCATTTATGGAGCTTCAAATTAACATACACATTTAACCAAGCAGTGTTAGTTTGTGGTTGCGGGTAGGGGTAGAGGTAGGAAGAAAAGTTTTACATATACAGTTAAAGTAACTAGTTATTGCCTACGCCCACGTCCGCCCCCTTCCCAATCCAAAAGTTGCAAACTCGATTACAATTTCGATAAATGCATTATCACACATTCATGATGACTGACGGTTTTTCTGAATGATGATAATCATCATCAGATGACGTAATCTCTTCTCTATCCCCCTTCCGCATTGTACTTCGGCTAAGTACCTTGTATAAGTGTGAATTGTGAAATACCAATAAAGATAATCGTAAACATTCTCGCAGCCAGCAATCAGCTATCAGTGGTACATCTTGTGAATAAGCAGAGATAAAAAGGCGTAAGTAAAAAAGTTAGAAATTGTTACCAAACACCCTTACGCTGACCGCACGATCGTGACTGAGCATAAAAAAAAAAAAAAAACTTTGCCCATGTAAAACAACGCACAAAAGCCGGCAAAAAAATCGATTGACGTTCGATAAGTTAAAACAAAGCGGGGGCGCTTAACAGCTAACACATAAATACATTTACTTGTACATATCATAAAGGAAAACAGTAAAAGCCGCCATTATACTTAGAGTGCAGTTTCCAACTGTGAATTTTGCATATTGATCTTCGCACAGAGTTGCCAATTATTGTTTCTGTTATTGGCTTTGCATAGCTTACCTCGTTCTGTTTTAATATTGCGCACGTGTTGCTTATACATGGCCTGCCTATCACAGTGGGGATGATTAAATGGGGGTACATTGGTGCCGGTTGCACTGGTTGGGTTTTCAGCGGAGATACGTGAATTGCGGCGGGTGCCCTGCTCTGCGACAGCTGTACTAGTTGGCTTCATTGTTGATAGATTTCTATACTGTTGTTGCTGATAATTGTTACTGAACGTGTTGTGTAGACGATTTGCTGCGATTGTTTTTGACGCACTTGACGTAAATAACGTTGCATGCTGTCGTCGTACTAACGTTACACAAAACCTTGAATTCCACAGTGTAAGCGACATATTTGCAGGTGTATAAATTATATATATTTATGTTGAAGCACGTCTGCCCGGAGGAGATTTGTATGGTTCAAAAATTCTCAAGTTGAATATGTGAAATTACAAACGCGCAGCAAAAACACAAATAAAAGCAACGTCTTCTTCGTCGTCACGGCGCTTGGAATGATTGGAAAGTGGGCAGCGACGCTCGCTACGTAACAGCAGCAGCAGGGCTGTAGAGCGCGAATGAGAGTCGAAAGGCGAATCGAATGAAGAAATTAGGGTCGCCAAGCACTGATGTTAAGATATAAAATAGCACATTACGCACAAATAAGAAACAACATTTACATTTATATAATTCCCCCACTCGAAATATATAGTATCAACAGTTGGTTTCCCGTCTGCACAAGGTTGCCAATCTGCAATCAACAAATTTGCGTACAGCTCTATGGCAACCCTGTCAGCTGCCGCCGGCCGCTTTGCCGAATTCTCTAAAATAGAAATACGCGATAAACGCAATCATAAGAAAAATCAAAAACGTTGCCAACCTCGAAGTGTGAGTAGCAAGCGGCAACCACAGTGTGCTAGGTTACATTGTCTGTGCCAATTTCAGTTTAGCTTCGATTTTAAACTTTACAAATTTGTTGTGTTTAATCTCAATTGCACGTTTAGATATTGTGACGAGAACGAGTGCAAACAACAACATCCACGACAATCAGGATGAGTTCCATTTTAATAACGGGTTGCAATCGTGGGCTAGGACTGGGTCTGGTGAAGGCGTTGAACGCATTGCCGGAGCCGCCACAGCATCTTTTTACGACTTGCCGCAACTTGGAGCAGGCCACAGTAAGTAAAATAAAAATATCCAACGACTCATGACTCATGCAAAACTACGCAAAATAAAAAAAAAAGACCTAACCTAACCCGTCTATCTGTCCGGTCGTCCGCAACAATGACAATTAAATAATTCTTGTCTGCTGGCATCACCCAGCTCCGACATACTCACCTTTACAATATACGGGCGCCATGTTTTTCAGTCTGGGCAAGTGTTTTAGGCTAACAAACAAGATTAAAATATGTTTCCAAATATTTAATTTTCGATTGATGAACACACTTTAAATGCGGTCGCAGAATACACAGGAACACAATTAAAAAACTCGAAATTTGTCAGAGAGCACAAATAACCTGCTACTCCGCGTCACACTTTCGCCAGCAAACGCAAATGCGAAATAAGCGGTAAACTTTTTTCAATTGCTTTTACGCTTTCAGTTCGATGCTTTGGCTATGGCTTCCAGCTGTGGAAAGCAGCAATTGCCGGCGCTCAGGAGCAAGTATCGATGCTATCGTATTGTGTTGTTTAACGCCCGTTTTAAGACAACAAACAAAAACCTATCGATAATGAAAACTCTAGGAAAAACGTTGTAACTCTTTTCTATACTGAAATCCACACAGTTAACGTATGTTGATTTGGTGAACAACTGTTCTTTGGTTTGTGTCGAAAGAACCAAATTGGGTATTGTAATGGTGCTTATCGGCAAGTATCGATGCTATCGTATTGTGTTGTTTAACGCCCGTTTTAAGACAACAAACAAAAACCTATCGATAATGAAAACTCTAGGAAAAACGTTGTAACTCTTTTCTATACTGAAATCCACACAGTTAACGTATGTTGATTTGGTGAACAACTGTTCTTTGGTTTGTGTCGAAAGAACCAAATTGGGTATTGTAATGGTGCTTATCGGAAAAATCGGTACCTGCTTTTCGTCCAATTCGTCCTCCTCCTCCTTAGTGTTTTTTTTGTTTTTCTCATACCTATTTATTTATTTATAAATATAATTTACTACAATTACAAAAAAAATTACAAAGTTATTACAATTATTTGTTATCTAATTGCAAGAGTGTGCGAATCTTTTCTTTGTTTGGTTTTTTATTGTATCTTTAGATTTAAAAATTTTTTAACCTTTCTCGAACGAAATATGTATACATTTATCGATAGTTTTTCGATACAGCAAAAACGTAGCAACTTTTAAATGTTGATTGCATTTAGATCACTTTCTTCACTTTAATAAAATGCATTCCTATCAAAAGATTTAATCGAAGAATATCGATATTGATATTGATATTATTGTCAGACAAAATACTTATCGGTGTATATTTTAACGGCCATATTAAAAAACTTGTTTAGATTTTTGCTGGCGCCATTTATGTAACACAATAAATATATTAAACATGTTTGGATTTTTTTTCCTTTAGGAATTGAAGGAACTGGCTAAAAAGCATTCGAACATACACATTCTTGAGATTGGTAATCAATTTGGGCGTCTAAAGAAATGAAAATTGAAGATTAACTGTTCGCTTTTTGTTTTGTTAGATCTGAAGAACTTTGGTGACTACGACAAACTGGTTGGCCAAATCAGTGCTGTGACCAAAGATGCCGGCCTCAATGTGCTCTTCAACAATGCAGCCATTGCGCCCAAGTCTGTGCGCCTTGGAGCCACCCGAGAGCAGGATCTGATCGATACGCTGCAGACAAATACCGTTGCTCCAATAATGCTGACCAGAGCCTGCCTGCCGCTTCTTAAGAAGGCGTCGGAGGCCAACGGGGCCGAATCAATGGGTGTCAGGCGTGCCGCCATCATCAATATGAGCTCGATTCTCGGTTCCATAAAGTCGAATGTGGAAGGGGGCATGTATGGATATCGCACATCGAAGGCGGCTCTGAATGCGGCAACCAAATCTATGAGCATTGACCTGAAGTCACAGAGCATACTTTGCGTCAGCATGCATCCGGGCTGGGTGCGCACCGACATGGGCGGCGGCAATGCACCCATGGATGTGGACACGAGCACAAAACAGATGTTGGACACCATCTATCAGCTGAACGAGTCGCACAATGGCGGCTTCTATCAATACGATGGCGTTCAGCTGCCCTGGTAAAAAGATACCAAACAAATATGTATTTGCAAATTGGTGCCTTTCAATTGTGGAATTGATTTAATTTGTTTCTGTGTTGTTCGACTAAACTAGTATTTCGTATATATAGCCCATTGTACATAATTGTATATATATATAAAAATTAATTATGCTTGTTATCTATGTGTATATTATTGTTGGGAGCTTAAAGAAATCTCAGGGAATCCCAAGTTACATTTAATTTCGACGAAGAGCGTTGCCAGATCAAAATGGCTGTGGCAATTGTTTGTTTTGGGATTGATTGCCCTCATTTCCATTCGAATTCCCGTTTTCCGTTCCGTTCATGGGATGGGCTACGCGTTTGCGCAGATCGAGGCGAGGACGTCGATTGCTGGCGTTGCTCACGCCGTCCGCGCTGCTGATTGGTGGTGGATCATTCCATCCGGGTGTGAGTGAACCTAACAGCCCGAAGAGCGAGACAGATAATCGTAGTTTGTAAAAAATCAAAGAGGAAGAGTTTTACCTGGGAAAGCGCCAGTGGGTGCAATGGTTTGACCCACTGGTGGTGGTGGCTGCTGTTGTTGGGGATTTGTTGCAACTGCTGGTGGCAGCGGTGGTGGCGGCGCCATCTTTGCCTCTAATGCATTTAATGCATCTAATGTCCGATTATCTGTTTACAGATAGCTAACAGCTGTTTTGATCAATTATTGTTGTTGTCATTCTTGTTTCGTGTCAATAATTAACAGCCAACTTCATGCTAGTGACATTTTTGCGTGCAGCCTACTTCACGTGATTGTGCATTTTGCGTGCAGCCAACTTCACAGACATGCGCATAAGCGGAGACCTTATTTCAAATTTTTAACGTTAATTTGATTAAGAAACGGCAAAAATTGCTAATGTATAAGGTGTAAGTATTTAGACTAACTGCTTTTCATGTAATACAACAATCTCCTAACATAACTTTTTTATTCTCTCCTATGACAGTAGCATTTTTTAATTTAAATAATGCTATGACTATAAAAATGTTCTTGTCATTGTAAATAATGTCCTTAAATTTGTTTGTTATTGTTTTATAGCAAGCTAATAGCTTTACATTATTTTGTACTCGACAACGCAATTATTCCACGCATATTTATGGTTTCTTCGGAAACCAGTAAATACTGAATTAAGTAAATTTAAATCATGTTTTACGCAAGTAGATTTGAGCTCATAGCATAAATGGATTTGTTTTTATTATTGTGTATAAGTTGATTTTATTTTATTAATATGGCTTGATGCTATGTGATGTCTTACAATAGCCGCTGTCACACGCACAAGAGTCCTTTGAATCTAATCTTGTGCAGTGGCCAGCAGCTGCAATAAGCACCAACAATTGAGCGCCGTTTATATTTCACTGTGTGCCACTTAAAAGCTAGTTTTGACTGTCATCAACTTACTCGTCCTGTCCTTCAATTGATATGGGCATAAGTAATGAAATTACAATAGTGCTGAATTAATGATAAGTAACACAGGAGTCGACATTTGTTTTAGTTCCCAATCGAAAGTTAATGACACACTTTTAAATTGTTAATATGGGACTTAAAATTCGAAGCGTTTATTGATTTTCAATCGTGCTCGTCCTGTGGTCTTTATTAATAATAAATGCAAAAATTTGAGTGCTAATAACATAGATAAAAACAATTGCTGCACTTTGCGCTTCCATTAACGGACATCAAAATTTGTTTTTTTTTTTTTTCAAAAACTTGCCATGCAAATCGATTATTTTTCCAATGAAGGTGTCAAAATTTAATTTCACAAATTTACAAAAAAAAAAAAAATTTTTTTTATAAAACAATAAATATGTGTTATTTTGTACATTTTTTACTGTATCCTTAATTGATGCAGTGTAAGCACTTGAAAAAAAATGATTCGCATATTTTTAAATAATATGCTTTTCTAGCCAATGCAAAATTATTTTTGCTGACTGCTACTCCTCGCTGTTGTCGCTTAATTAACAATATTTAACTGAGACAATGTTCAGGCCAACAGGCTGCTTTTATAGTTGCAGGCGAGCTACATTGCCACATAACGTCGGCCGCGTAAGCGTTTTTCTCTGCTTACGCCGCATACCTCATGTGGCAAAGGTGATGTTGTTCCTTTCGCTGTCTCTTCTTATTTTTGTTGTTGTCATCCACTTTCTCTACTGCTCACACATGCGCGTGTCTGCAAACACACACACACACACAAACACACACGCACACACACACTGACACCTACGTAACGGGCAAATGCAAGCCGAAGTCTCAGATGTGTGTGTCGGTTTGTGGTTGTGACTTTGTAGTACATATTATTGGGCAGTGCGTACAGTAGTCAATAGCACAAAAGAATTGTGTGGAAATGAGCTTTGTTCTTATATGATAATTATATGATTTTATTCGTTAAGTTTTTTTTGTTTAATCAACCAGAGACAAGATCCTTGTTAGTCTTATTACATAATCGAATTTAACACTGATCGTTGTTATGTTGTCAGGAGATAATAGGGAATCAAATTAAAATGGTTATCAAATAAATAATGGCGAAGCCATAGTTAACACCATTTTAAGTTCGCTTCCCAAGATCTCTTATGCACATATATACATATAATAATAATATTATTTAAATAATTGTAATTAATTCAAATACCTTTTAAAAATTCCAGTTCTCCTCTTGTCGAATAAACTCTTGTTGTAAGAATCAGCTGTAAGAAACATTAGCTATGATAATATTTTGTAAATAATTATATAGATAAGTCATTTGCGAGGTATCACTGTATATATTAGTGCAAGCTGCCTAGTTTTAGGCTGTAGTTCGATTGCAAATCAAAAATGACAACAAGCAGCAACATTTGAGCAAGAAAACAGACAAAAAAACATTGGATAAGGAGGGGTGGGTAGAAGGGAATGGGGATGGGATGGGGCTGTTAAAGTCAGAGGGAATCATTGAGGCAGGTTGCTCGACGCTGAAGCCCAGTTCCAAAAGGAAAACGTAAAAAAACAAAAAAAGAAGAAAAGAAAAAAAAACAAGGCAACTAGGAAATATGATGCCGCCACGAGCGATGTAATTGCAACTTCGCTGGCCACACTTGCACCAATATTGCATGCACCGCCATAGGGTGGTTAACTCGACAGCGGTTTGAGTGGGGTGCAATCTGTCGGAAACCTCGTGTCGACCAAGCTAACAAAAATTAAATAACATTGTCCTATGCATACATGTGACACCTTTAACTGACCCCCCCCCCCACACACCCCAAACGCCCCTCACTCTGCAAGACCCGCACCACCCGCCCCCATCCTATATTATAGCTGTCAGTGCCACGCCCACGCCCTCTCGACGATCACTTGTATGGCATCGCATCGTTTGGAATGCTTCGCTGCGCTGCGCCCGTACAACGGGGCCTGATGTGTGACCGTGTGGGGAATCTCAACAAGGTAACAATCAGCAAGCGGCCAGCGACCAGCGGCCAGCAGCTTAGCACCCTGGCACGGGCACGTGTGAGAAAGAGACAGAGAGAGAGAGAGAGAGAGAGAGCGTTGGGGAGAGGGGTGCGAGGGTGGGTGTTGGTGGACGGCGCTTAGTGAAAATGGCGTGTATCAAGTGACAGATTGTCTGCGGCAAAGAGGCCAATAGAGTGGCACTATTACCAATCTTCTTCTTCTTCTTCTTCTTCTACTGCTGCTTCTGTTTCTGCTTCTGCTTGTTCCGCTTGTGCTTCTTCTGCCTAATGTGCAGTTCTTCTTCTTGTTGTTCTTGCTGTTTGCTGCCTTGTGAAACCATAATTTTCAAAGCAGTTGACAGCCAAATACAATTTGCATGCCACCCACACCCAAACACACACACACCCACACACACACACCCACACACACACACACACACATGCACATGCACATTGCTTGTTAAAAAAAAAAAACGCTAGCAACACTTTTTTCACACATGTTGTTTCTGTTACTGATTTTCCCCCGTAGCAAGTTTCCTTGACCACCTGTGACACCTACTTGTATTTAGACTACTCCCAATTAGTATCGCCTTACGATGAAATAATATATGAGAAACTGACCAATGCATAAATAAATTTGCTCAGACAACGCATATGCCTAATTTATGACGCTTCTTGCCTTGGTGGCCCCTCAAAAAGTATGCTACAACAACTGAGAAAATGCAACACTGTGCTGTCATTTGTGATATAGTAGTTATATCTTGCAACAAAATTGCAAAACAATGCTAGGAAATTGCATTAAATCCAAATATCTCCCATAATTTGAAAGAAAATGTTTTATCTTGCACAGTTTTTCAGCTAGAGTCCACAAAATTGTGAAATAGATGCACAGAAACGTCTTTTCAAGATTGTGGATTTATTGGCCAAGCCCATACAAATCGCGACAAGTAGAGGCACGCCCCTAAAGGTTTTTTTGGCACCTGTTCTGTTCCCACTTGTTTGTTCAATGTCTTAGCCAAGATTGTCCCTGAACGTGTTTTACTTATTTGAATAGTGAAATTTGCTTGATAAGTCTTCAGCTCAGAATATATTTATTCAACATTTTGTGATAAGCATTATTATTCAAAATTCGTGTGAAAAATTAAGCTATTAATTAAAATTATTGCATTAGAAAAAAATATTTATGTAATTTTAATTTCAATGGGAGTGACTACAATTTTTTGTGGACGTGGAATAAAAGTAAATAAAAGTGAATTTTAGGTAAACAAAATTTATGTTTAAGAAATATAGATTTTTTTCCATGTTCAAAAAGGTATTAAAATGGTTTGGCTTCATATCTTTGGTTTAAGGCAAGATATATGGTTTGAGCCTGTATCTCAGTCTTTGCTTGTCATCGTATTAAAGAAATCGTCAATCTTTTTTCACCTTAATATTATCCCTGTTCTATGGTCTTCATAACAATAAAAAGATCTGAAAACTTGCCAAACTGTGTTAAACTTATCTTACTCTATAGTTTCAGAGATTTTTATATCTCTACTTGATTTTTCTCTCATCCTTTAACTCTCGATTTCTTTCTTTCCCTTTAAATAACCTAATATCGATTCATTACTTTTGTTTTTTCTGGGTTTTCACAATCCTTACAATAAATGTTAGATCATTTTAAAATAGTTTCCTGCTCGAAATATAAAAAATAAAATCACACAGCTAAAGTAAAGAACCAGCGAAATACATATTAAAATTTCAAACGGAATCGATTTTTAAAAATTTGTTGACAGTAATCAGTAAACGTTAAATTTATAAATTAGCATACTGTTTGGTCGGAGGGGTGTTGGGGGGGAGGGGACAAAGCACCAACTGCATACAAGCCCCAACAAACTAGCAAGCTAACAAACTGACAAATTAAATATCAATCAATATTCATTTAATTATATCGTCAATATTAAATGAGCTTGTTGACAGACGAACTGACAGTCTGACAAACTGACAGTATAAGCGATTTTTTTTGCTTTCGCTTTTTTATGGTAAATTAAATATTCAACTCGTTGAAAATTTGTAAAATTTTGAATTGGAGGGTTTGGATTGTGAATGCTGAGCAGGCATGCATAATTAAATGCAAGTGGAAAAATTCAGCAGAGACTTAACAATTTTATTTTACATTCTTATACTGAAAATATATTTAATTTTTTTTAAATTAATTGCAGAAAACATTTTGTTTTAAATTCATGAAAACTATGTCTTATATCTAAAACGCAAGTTTATGTGTTTCTTAAAATCAGAAATATGTCTAATTTTCAGCATATTTTAATTTTGTATGTACACACAGAACTCAAAAATTTGAATTTTTGTTAATTATTCTTCTGTATTATTTGAATATTTTATTTATACCAGCTTTTTTATAGTTTATAAAATGGCAAAACAATTCAAATAGAAGGGGGGGGGGGTGGGGGAGGTGATGTGGCTTGAGGTCGCAAGTCGGTTCATGAGAAGTGGAGGTCAAAGTTGCAAATGCAACTTGGCAAATTTTTGCAACCTTCGCAGTGTGACGCGATATGCACCGCCCATGATCAGCGCCACAATATATGGCATATATAGATGTTTATGGAAATGTATATGTATTAGTATAAATATGTTTATATGTATATGTGTATTTGCATGAATGTAGTTAAAATATGAATCTAGGACACGCTACGAGTCCACACAAACTGCTTACTAGCGTTGATAGCGTTGATGACGTCACGGTCTCGTTTCGTTGCGATTTGTTTTTCGGATTCAACTCGTCATAGGGTCAATGGGATGCTGAGTGGGTGCAGTCTGTCCCTGACCTGGGTCTGGCCATGAGGCTGTTGCTCTGTTACCGATGACTATGACGTCAAGAGCTGGGCGGGTAAATGGCCTTTTCCAGCATTCTATCACATGTTGCTGGCAAACAGCCACAACAGCAACAGCAGTGGCAGCATCAGTTGCTGCATCAGTGGCAGCGCCTGTAAGATGGCAACGATTTTTACTCAGTTTTTAAATTCACTTCACTTTATTAACAATGCATCAAAGAACTTTGCACACTTCATTCAGCAAAATCAGTGGCGAATTTATACCACGAATTTATAAAACGAAAATTATTTTATTCACTAATTAGCGGGCGCAGAATATAATTTTCGTTAAGATTGCACTGTAGTGAGTATAGATTTTTCGATTTTTTAGCTGTTGTTTTAACTGCTTCACTGATTTTTATTCATGCCGTTTTCAATGACAAACATAAAAATAAAACAAAAAAACTATCTGCAGTATTTTTTGTATATATTTATTACGCTAAATTGCGAATACTTAAAATATGAAAAACTTACCTTAATCTACGCTTTCAAATGGCACACACAAAACTGGATCTTCGATAAAGATTTTCTAAAAATTTTAATTTTCTACAATTACAGTGCAGATTTTTTAGTTGACAAAAATTTACTGATTGTTCGTACGGCCAATATATATAGCCAATATATGCTGATTACCTATTAATATTAGGTAAAATTGGCATAATGAAGTTTTGCAGAAAGTGTGTAACAGAATGAAGGAATATTTTCGCCATATAAGTTATATATATATTCTTGTTCAGCATCAATATTCGAATCACTCTAACTGTCTGGGTGTCTAACTGTCCGACTGTAAAATCAGACGAATTGCAAAGAGATGTGAATTACTGATTCACATACGCAAATCAAGTTTATTTCATCTCTTTCGCGAATATCGATTTACTTTGAATATAGGCAATGACTCTCTCCGTATAAGAGCACCACCAAACCATCCCATCGACTATTTCAATTAGATATAAAAATATGAATTGATCAAACTTTTCGTTTATGTATTATATTAGAAAGTTTTTTGAAAATGTAAAATTAAAAACAACTCTAGTTTATTTTATTTTAAGTTGCAACTTTTACATGTTATAAAAAATTAGATATTTCCCCAGAATAAGTTTGTAATTCAAGAACCAAAGTAAGAAATAGCTCAACTTATAATTTCGAATATATTTGCATAAATTAAATAAAAGTCATATTATTAAGGCATTCAGTAATTATTTTGTACATGGGTAATCGTCAATCTTTTTTCACCTTAATATTATCCCTGTTCTATGGCCTTCATAACAATAAAAAGATCTGAAAACTTGCCAAACTGTGTTAAACTTATCTTACTCTATAGTTTCAGAGATTTTAATATCTCTACTTGATTTTCTCATTCATCCTTTAACTTTCGATTTCTTTCTTGTGTTCTAACGTTGTTCTTTCCCTTTAAATAACCTAATATCGATTCATTACTTTTGTTTTTTCTGGGTTTTAACAATCCTTACAATAAATGTTAGATCATTTTAAAATAGTTGCCTGCTCGAAATATAAAAAAAAAAATCACACAGCTAAAGTAAAGAACCAGCGAAATGAATATTACAATTTTAAACGGAATCGATAATTAAATATCAATCAATATTCATTTAATTATATAGTCAATATTAAATGAGCATATTGACAGACGGACCGACAGTCCGACAAACTGACAAACTGACATGTACACACAGAACTCTAAAATTTGATTTTTTGATAATTATTCTTCTTTATTATTTGTATATTTTATTTATACCAGCTTTTTTTATAGTTTGCAAAATGGCAAAATAATTCAAATTCCACTAAAACAGAAAACAGCTAAAATAACAAAGAAAAAAACAAAGAATTGGAAAAAATAGGGCTTTATCAACAAATTAATTTTAAAAAAATTTCTAAAAAGCCATTTTTAGATTTTTTTTTTGTTACCTTAAAAATAATTTATAAAATGAAGAAAAGTTTTCTATTTTTAAGGACGATTCTTTGAAAATTTTAGGGCGATATATATGTATATATATTTGTGTTCTTATCTATTTAATACTTACTCTGGATATCTGTTAGCCAGGAGCGTTCTTCTCGGGCAATCTTACATATTTTTGAAAGGGATTTAATTGGTGGTGCTTGGTGCTGGCACGTCAAACGTATCCTTATCGATGGTGGGTGAGAGACGGCGTAGTGACACAGTGTCGTGGGTGGGGGGGGGAGGGGGTATGATGTTGCATGAGGCCGCAAGTCGGTTCATGAGAAGTGGAGGTCAAAGTTGCAAATGCAACTTGGCAAATTTTTGCAACCTTCGCAGTGTGACGCGATATGCACCGCCAATGATCAGCGCCACAATATATGGCATATATAGATGTTTATGGAAATGTATATGTATTAGTATAAATATGTTTATATGTATATTTGTATTTGCATGAATGTAGTTAAAATATGAATCTAGGACACGCTACGAGTCCACACAAACTGCTTACTAGCGTTGATAGCGTTGATGACGTCACGGTCTCGTTTCGTTGCGATTTGTTTTTCGGATTCAACTCGTCATAGGGTCAATGGGATGCTGAGTGGGTGCAGTCTGTCCCTGACCTGGGTCTGGCCATGAGGCTGTTGCTCTGTTACCGATGACTATGACGTCAAGAGCTGGGCGGGTAAATGGCCTTTTTCAGCATTCTATCACATGTTGCTGGCAAACAACCACAACAGCAACAAAAACAACACACACAACCACACACAAAAGTGGGTATATTTGGGAGACTCCATAAATAAGTCTACATTTAAATGCGTGTTGAGAAATAGATAAATATAATCTTGTGCAACTCATCAGTGTCAAACTCAGTTCACTTTAATTATTCATAATTCTTATTAATAATTTGTGGCTTTGCGCCGCACGACTTTGTTCAAATATTAATATTTATTAATATATACGTGTATATATATATATATATGTATTTGTACAATATTAACAACGTAGCCAAGGCTCAAAGAATCCTGGCATGACCAGCTCGTAGAAGGTTGAGTGGCGTGCCTGGACCACAGCCAACATATAAAGAGCACCCGGGGATCGGCGCAAGGGCAGTCGCAATGCCAGCAGTTGCAGCACATTTGGAGGCGCCTTTTCCGACTGCCCCTTGGCATGGAACTGGGCGAATGGCACAAAGCCCTCAATGCCTCGATAGATGAAGACGCGTACACGACAACAGCCCTCAACGAAGGCCAGCAGCGTCTCGTCGTCTCGCACCCGCATCGCAGTCAACTGGCGTGCACCAATATCGGCGGCCAGTGATTGGAAAAGGCTGCCATTCGCATGATGCAGCTGTACGTGAGCCGCTGGTGCTGTCGACGGCGCCAAGGGCAGTTCACCCGAAGCGACTAAAGTCAGACGGGCATACAGCAGCTTGGCGCTCCCTGATGGCCCAACATGCAGTCGCACCGTTTCCACAGGTTTAGGTTGTGGCTGCTCAGATGGATGAGGCAAGAACATGGCATGCATGCTGCTGCTGGCAACATCAATGTTTGTTTCCGCTTGCAGCTGATGTTGCAGCTGACGCAATCGTTCAATCACCGCATGCAGTCGCAGAGTGTCATCATCGACATGGGAGGTTTCCTCATGTTTGCTATCATTGTTTGCCAACAGCAGCACATCATGGATAGCTTGCTCCAGGTAACGCACCAGCGCTTGCTGCTGCTGCTGCTGCCCTTCGTCTCCTTCAAGCCGTGAATGCAGCGCCCTTAGCTCCTCCAATGCTGGCCAAATCAAGTGGGCAGCACGAGCTGCCAACACGCGAGCTGGCGTATTGGGCAATGGCAGCGTATCAGTTGGCAGTGATGCAAACAATTTCGATTTCGATTTGGAGGCCAGGTGCAGCTGACGCATTAGATGCAGAAAGTCTTTCACAAGATGCTCATCATCGTACAAATCGCTCTCGGGTATGCTCAGTTGTGTGATGTTCACCTCGGTTTGCAGACGAAAGTTGAGATGCTGCAGCAGGCGTTCCAGTAAAGATTCGTACTGCTGCTGGCTGATCGGATGGGTTGCATCGAGATTTGGCCGCAGCTGCGATTCAATGCTGGGACGACTCAAGTACTTGATGGCTTCTTGATAGGTTGGCCAACTACGTTGCTGTTGTTTAGTGTCGTGCAGCTGCTGCAGCATCGGAGCTGGTACATCCATTGGCTCAATCTCAACTTTGGCGCTGGTCCGCCAGCTTTGTAGATTTGCCAGGCTGCTACAGTTCCAGTTGAGTTCGAGCTGTTCATCGCTTAGGTCATAGCTGGTCATAAAGCTGAACTGATCAGTTGTTGCGTTGCCCAGCTGCAGCACAGCAACTTCATCAACGGGTCCGCTCTCGAAGCCACCAGCTCTGTCGTAGTGTGTGCCATTCCAGCGATAGATGCGCGTCCAGCAGCCCAGCTCGTTGATAAGCAAATAGTTCTCTGCACCCCCTGCCGGTGACTGCAGTGCAAAGACGCGACGCACATCCGCCTGATCCGCAGCCTGGTGCAATGAAAAGCGGCGTCGCAATTGCTTCACCTGATACGGCAGACGTAGAAGACCAAAAAGTCTGGCCATTCCAGCGCACAACTTTTGACTTCGATCGGTCAATGCTGTAATCTGGCGGCGATAGACATCATGTGCCGGAAGCTCTGTTTGCTGTGGCAAATTTAGGCGCAGCCAGCGCACCCTCCAATTGCCACTGATGACCTGCGTCGCCCGACCCTGCGCCCACAAGCTCTTCTCATGCCAGGCACTGTAGTTGAATCCATTAATGTGCAGGCGCGTGCGCAATTCAGGTGCATGCAGCGTGGCAAAGTTGAGCGGCGTCTGCAGTCGCAGCTGTTTCTCGTGCAGCGTGGCAACATCACTTAAATTGAGATTGGGATCCCCGTTGATAGGCCAGTTGGCCAGCATGGAGCCACCTACGTCCACTGACTGCATAACCAGCGGTGTTTCCACACGCTGCACATGCGGCGCATTGGTCTAAAATATAAAAGCGAACAATAAATAGATAAATTGCCTATGTTCATATATAAAAATTATATTATAATTATTAACCAGCAAGGTATTGGCATATTCCTCAGAAAGATTGTGGCCATTGACCAGCCCATTCAGCTGCACGTGGCCATCGTCCAGATGCAGCTCCTTGGCAATGATGGGAAAGCTAAGGTTTTGCGGCGTGTGCAGAGTAACCACGCGCGATAGATTCAATCCATTCAACTGGCCGACGTGCAGCGCATTGGTGTCCAGAGCGCCTGCAGAAAATCTGACTGGATCTGGGGAATAGATAAACAATCGTTAGTCTTTCGCAAATGGTATATGATTTATATTTACGTTCTGCTTGCCAGTTGCGATCAACGCGCAGCGTGTCGTGAATCCATTCGCTGATATTGCAGCCATTGATGCGGTCACCTTGCAACACCATGTTATCCACATGGAGCGCATCCATCTGCACAGCAGCCTCGAAGTGAACCGGCGTATGTATCATCACTTCGTTGACGTCATCAATGAAGATGAGTTGGTGCAGCAGCTCCTCCAGCTGAATGCCATTAAGATTGGTAATATGCGTGTCGCCTAGAATACTCACGCGACCCGTAAAGATTTTGTGACCATTTAGACTGAGTTGAGGCTGTCGCTTGTCGAGTAGATTATCAAAAAATGTACTTAGCGGCTCCAGACTGCGATTGCCCAGGTGGCCCAGAACTGTCAATTGCTCCAGTTGAAGTTGGGCTGGTAATCCTATCTGGCCACGCTGCACAAAAGCGCCCAGCTGCGAATCCCAGCGTAGGTGCTCATCTAGCTGATTAACTTCGTCGCCATTAAGTTGACCTTGCAACTTTAAATGGTTCAAATGCAGGCGCCCCTTTAAATGTACATCGCCGTCAAAGTTTAGTGGTTCCAACTTGTTGGCAAGTCTCTCGAAAGGCACTCCATTTAGTGCCTGCAGCTGCAAGGTATCCAGAACATTAAGACGACCCCCGAAACTCTTGGTACCCACAATGAGAAGCTTCTGGTGGTCATCGCTGCGAAAGACTATATCGTCGAGCAGTTCGGGTAACAGACGCTCATTGTAGCTGCCCAGAAGCAGAAGATCGCTGGCAAATATGGGCGACTGCTGGAAACGCCAACGAGTGCGTAGCTCATTGGGCTGATCCAGCCAGACAACATCGTGCTGCAGTTGGGCCAGATTGCGGCCGTTGACTGCGCCCAACACTTGTACAGCGCCATTGACCGCAATGTGTTGCACTTGGATCTGGCCATTGAGTATTAGCAGAGGCAGTTCATCAAACTGACGAAGAAAGTCCAACAGTAATTCGGCCTTGAGACCCTGCAGTTGCAATGCATGCGCACCCATTGGCAGTATCAAGTCCTCCACTTGTAAAGTGTCCGATTTTGGCGGCGTCGTCAGTACACTATTGAGATTGAGTCCATTAAGGCGACCCGTGCCCGTCACATTGTGCGTCACATCGAGTTGATTGGCCTGCAGGTGATCAAAGTGCGCTTGGCTGAGGTGCACCGGCTCGTGGAGCGTCTGATATCCGCTGGATAGGGGCACATCGTTCAGAGCGTGCGTCACCTGCAATTCCGACAGCTGTGGATCATTGGCAAACCGAAGTCGTGTCGTTGGCGCCAACAGTGGTGCATCGACTCGCAATGCTTGGGCCAACAGGTGTTCCAGCTGAACCCCGTCGTAGGCGCCGCTGAGCTGCAGCTGTTGAATATATACATTTCCCGCCAGACTGCTCAGATTGTGCAGCGTCTGCTCTGTGTGCTTGGTTACAAAACGTTCGATGGGAATGCCGCCTACGGTGCCATCTGACACATGTGTGTCCACTGGTAGCGCCAGGAGCTGCACTTGCTTAGCCGCTGGTATGAGCAGCTCCTCGTTGGCATTGCCTGTTCGCTGAGCCAGGTCACCCAGCAGCGAATCGTAGCTGCTATTGTCCAGCAGTCCACGCAACTGCAATTCCCCGTTCACAATCAGCTGGGCAAAGTGGCAAGCGGCATGGATGTGACGCGACTCGGTCAACAAGAGATTCAGTGGCGCCTCTTCGAACTGACGACCCTGCGCGCTACCCTTGAGCTGTAAATTGATAATCATTCAGTTAGAATCTAGTTGCCAGAATTAAATGTTTTGATCGAAAATTAAGATTCTAAGTTTCAGAATTTGCGAATTTTTAAAACCACGTTTTATTTTTTGGAATGAAGTTGCATGCAAACCAATTATGTAATCACCTCCAGCTCCTCAGAAACTTCCAGTTGTGTGAAAGTGACTAAGCCCGGCCAGTCTTCGTTTTCGCTCAGTGTAACCACATTCGAGGGATCGACTCCGTTGATCGTGCCGGCAGTGTCGACCATATTCGCGGCTAGAAATATACAGAGATTCACATGAAGCTTTGCTCAGTTATTCCTTATATTTGAGCAACCTACACAGTGTCCGGGTAAACTGTTTGGGTGAGTGAATGATGCTCGTGGAGCTGCCCTGAGACCAAAGATAATCGCCCGGAAAGTTCAGCTCATTCAGTGCACTCAAATGCAGCGAGTCCTCAAAGACAACAGCCTGAAGCGGGTTTTGGGAATGTGGGTTGCATGTGATTAATGATCCAATGGAATAATGCTGTATATATAACTTACGCCATGCACCTGCAGATGCGAGAGGTGAAGCGGCTTTTGACGCCAGACCAAATCCTGTATGAATTGCGTCCACTTCAGGCCATTGATGAATTCACAACTTAGATCGCCGGCTTGGTCCAAGCGCTGTTGCGTGCTGGAGGGCAAGGATTCAAGTTGCTCAATGATCTTTGGTTGCAGTAGCTCCAGGCGTTGCCCATTGATCGAACCGTTGAACTGCAGTATGGCATTCTGTACGTAGAAGGGCACATGGTTCAGCATCTCGATGTTCAGCTCCTTAACTTGGACAACATCAAATTCCAGCTGCTCATAGTCAAAGCTGAATAGCTGTAGCTGACGCTTGGAGCGATGACTGTCAAAACCTTCCAGCTCTTGCTTTAACGCGCGTATGTGTTGCAGAAGATCATGCAGATCCATGGCAGCATCCGCAGCGGTCCAAGGTTCTTCGTTCACAAGCAGCGCCTCCAGAACGGCATCATCATTGATAACCAGCGGCGTGTTGAGCTCCTCATAATGGCTTAGCTCTTGCTCAGCTGGTGCTGGAAGGAGCTGAGCGGCGCTGAGCGCCAGGAGCTTGGTGTGATCCGCCACCCAGTCATGCATAAACTTCTGTATCTCTTGCAGATCGTGCAGCTCTGAATTCCGCGGTAGCAGCTGTGTGTGTAGTCGGAACAGACCGGAGGGCGCCGCATGACGAGGAACTAGCAGCAGTGGTGGTTGCATCTGACGAAGCAGCACCGCGCCCGCCAAACCCGCGTCCTGCTGCTCATCCAAAATGCAGCCGGCGCCATACCGTGTCTGGGTGCCAAGTTCACAGGGAGCCGGAAGGCTCGCTTCGAAGGCGACTCCATTCCAGACCAGCACCTCCAACTGCAGCAGCGAGTGCGTGTCGAAGAACACTCGATGCTGCACAAGCAGCAACAGATCATCCCGATAGCTGCGCACTGGCACTGGCAGAAACCTCTCCACCAGATTATAGTTCTGACCCAGCAGCGTCTTGGGCACCAGCTGGCCCTGCACATAGCCGAGTATTTGTGGCCGCAAGCCGCCCAACGCCAGATAGCTGATCCCACCCATTTGGAAAGCGGCAATGTCAACGATCTGTGGGGCATCCAAATGTTGACGAAGCTGCAGCTGCAGGCCCGCATCCGGCGACAATTCACGCATGTTATGCGCATAAATAAGCGCCTCGTTGGACTGGCCCACGGCAAGTAGAAAATCGTGTCCCGTGTCCAGCACAGCTAGCGCCGTAATCGTCTGCTCCAACTGCAGGCGCTGCACAATCCAAAACTCCAGCCCGTCCACATCGTAGGCATAAATGCTCAGTGTTCGATTGTGCACCTGCGCTAGATAATCGCGATTCTCGATAGCAAATGCCAACAAATTGCTAATGTGGCTGCCCAGCGGCCAGTGCCAGAACTGTGTCAGACCCATATCAGCATCGAGGCGATACCAGTTCAACTGCTGCTCTGTGGCAAGGAGTAGCAGACTCTCTTGAAGCTGTGCCTTTGCATTCCATCGCTCGAAGCTGAGTGTCGCATCAATGCCACCCTCCACTGGCAACGGTTGCAATGGTTCATAGATTGGAAAGTCGGTGCCATTGACGGCAATTTGTTGTTGCTTCCATAGCAGCAAATTATTGCTGCTTCGACCCAACAAATATATGCTGCTATTCTGCTGCAGCTGTTGCCAATGCGACACATCCGCACCGAGCGTAAACTGCAGATCTTCTACTATGCGAGTAAGCACAAGCATTTCACGTGTGCGTCGCTTGGTTAGTTCCAGTTGCTTTAGCTGTGACAGATCAATGTCCAGCGGAATGGCATCTACCACATTAGCCTCCATCACAGCAGCCTGTATACTACCGCCAAGCATCTTTTCATGTACAATGCCAGCAACTGGGTTAATTTGTATACCGCCTGTTTTCGCTTTAATGGCCGCCTCCAGTTGCCGCACATCCTCTGTGTTACCCTGCGTGGCGACCGCCTTGTTGATCTCCGAGCGTAGAGCCTTTGTTTCACTCAGTGCAGACTGGGTAATAAGCACCTTGCTCGGCTTGAGATTGACTTTCTGCTCTTGCTTTGTCCATGCCGGCTGCACTATAACGCCTTCCTGTGAATAGATGATGCCAACGTTCATATTTGCTTCATAATTTTGATTTGCAATTTCGAATACCTGAGCTACATTTTCCGCCTGAAATGCTGCGTGTATTTCGGTGCGCAGTTTTGCGATCTCCTCACGACGTGCTTCCGTTAAGATGGGCGGGGATTGTGAATCGCAGCTGCTGCATGTCGTATAGAACAGCAGGAAAAGAAGCAATTTCATGTTATTGCTTTTAATACACAGTGCCACAAAACAATTAGTTACAATTAGTTACAATTAGTTACAATATTAACAATGAACACGTGAACACATTTTTTTTTTTTTTTTTTTTCGAAATTTACCGTTTCTTGCTTGCGTTGCCAGCTTGCTCTTACTCTCTTAAAAATCTGGCAGCACCAATATTCTAATTATGCGCAATTGGGTGAAATTAATGGTAAATTTGACTTATTGAAGAAAATTATTTTTTTGAATTTCATTAATGCATAAATACATTTCTAACATTTTTAGAAAATGGAATGGAATAAAAGAAACTCTGAAAAGACTGCAATCATTTTCTTTTGGTATTTTACACGCGTAGCCGAGGCAAGAACCCTTAACGAAAATTAACTCTTTTGATCCAGTTCAATTGTTGAATTTCTAAACTGAAAATATGTTATATTTAAGATTACTTGAATGTTGAAAAAAAAACAAAAGCACTAAAGAACTTTTGTAATTAACTTAATGCAGTAAACTTTACATACATGTTCTGGTATATTGTTTGTTGTAAAACAAAACCCTAGCTAAGTACACGATAAGCATCATGGAGCTTGTGTTGTGTCAAATGTTCTCCAATAGCAGCCAAAGCTGTTAAAAATGTATTTGTTGAAATCTGCGGTTACTTTGAATATATGCAATGACTCTCTCCGTATAAGAGCACCACCAAACCATCCCATCGACTGTTTTAATTAGATATAAAAATATGAATTGATCCAACTTTTCATTTATGTATTTTATTTCAAAGTTTTTTAAAAATGTAAAATTAAGAACAACTGCTAGTTGATCTAATATCTATATTAAGTTGCAACTTTCGCATGATATAAAAAAAAATTAAAACATTGGCTTGTTTTTATTTATTTATATGTCATTGTATTTTCAAATAACAATGATAATTTAAATAGTGAAACGCTTTCAATGCGTTAATCTTATTAAAACATTTATAGGGTCTGTGAATTTGAAAAGTTGCCAATATCATGCAAAAAAAAAAGCTAAAGAAAAAGAAACTGTGGGATAAGTGGAGAAGAGTGCAAAAATGGATTCAACTAGAAACTAGACTTAAACATTACAAATATTCAAGTAGCGTTGTACGTAAATGGGAATATGTGTGAATTCATATTTTTTTTGAGTGGCCTGCAAACGTCCGATTTTGCAACAGTGTCGCTTCGAATCCAATGGCTCGCAATTTGCCGCGTCCACTTGCGGCTCCAACTGATAAGCCGAATGCAAAATTGGACAAACAAAACGACTGCGACACCTCCTCAAGTAAAGTGCCAGGCAAGCTGGTTGTGGTCAGTTGAATTGTGTATCTAAGTCAGTGGTAATCGCAGCCAGTCGACCAAATCCAAAGCTATTAACTTCATCTCGGCTAAGCGGAATTCCCGACAAGTGGTTGCTGCGAAAGCTGTGAATAAAAATGAAGTTATAATAATAATAATAAAATAAAAATAATAATACCAAACACATTTTCCCTGAATAAGTTTGTAATTTATGGGCCAAAGTAAGAAATACCTCAACTTATAATTTCGATTAAATTTGCATAAATTAAATAAAAGCCATATTATTATTTAGGCCTTTAGTTATTAATTATGCAAATAACTGCATTGATCTATCTGAAGGGCCTCTCTCAATTAATATTGATATCTAAGCTGTATGTGATTAACGTTTGAATATGTTTGTGAGTGCATTGTGAGTATATTCGTTGTGGCTATTGTTATTCCTTAATGGAAATATATGTAATTGAAATAGCTACTACGCACAAAAAAAAAATTACTTAATAATGCCCAAGATAAAAGGCAAACAACTACAACAGCAAAACCAAAACAACAACTCAAAAGCAACACACAAAATTGGGTATATTTGGGAGACACCATAAATAAGTCTACATTTAAATGCGTGTTGAGAAATAGATAAATATAATCTTCTGCAACTCATCAGTGTCAAACTCAGTTCACTTTAATTATTTATAATTATTATTAATAATTAGTAATTAGTAATTCGCACCGCACGACTTTGTTCAAATATTAATATTTATTAATATATATATATATATATATATATATATATATATATATATATATATATATATTTATATATATTTGTTCATTATTTACGTTCATATTACGCAGTGCAAAGACACGACGCACATCCGCCTGATCCGCAGCCTGGTGCAATGAAAAGCGGCGTTGCAATTGCTTCACCTGATGATGCACGTGGCCATCGTCCAGATGCAGCTGCTTGGCAATGACGGGAAAGCTAAGGTTTTGCGGCCTGTGCAGAGTAACCACGCGCAATAGATTTAATCCATTCAACTGGCCGCCGTGCAGCGCATTGGTGTCCAGAGCGCCTTCAGGAAATCTGTCCGGATCTGAGGAATAGATGCACAATCGTTAGTTTTTCATAAGTAGTATTTGATTTATATTTACGTTCTGCTTGCCAGTTGCGATCAACGCGCAGCGTGTCGTGAATCCATTCGCTGATATTGCAGCCATTGATGCGGTCACCTTGCAACACCATGTTATCCACATGGAGCGCATCCATCTGCACAGCAGCCTCGAAGTGAACCGGCGTATGTATCATCACTTCGTTGACGTCATCAATGAAGATGAGTTGGTGCAGCAGCTCCTCCAGCTGAATGCCATTAAGATTGGTAATATGCGTGTCGCCTAGAATACTCACGCGACCCGTAAAGATTTTGTGACCATTTAGACTGAGTTGAGGCTGTCGCTTGTCGAGTAGATTATCAAAAAATGTACTTAGCGGCTCCAGACTGCGATTGCCCAGGTGGCCCAGAACTGTCAATTGCTCCAGTTGAAGTTGGGCTGGTAATCCTATCTGGCCACGCTGCACAAAAGCGCCCAGCTGCGAATCCCAGCGTAGGTGCTCATCTAGCTGATTAACTTCGTCGCCATTAAGTTGACCTTGCAACTGTAAATGGTTCAAATGCAGGCGCCCTTTCAAATGTATATCGCCGTCAAAGTTTAGTGGTTCCAACTTGTTGGCAAGTCTCTCGAAAGGCACTCCATTTAGTGCCTGCAGCTGCAAGGTATCCAGAACATTAAGACGACCCCCGAAACTCTTGGTACCCACAATGAGAAGCTTCTGGTGGTCATCGCTGCGAAAGACTATATCGTCGAGCAGTTCGGGTAACAGACGCTCATTGTAGCTGCCCAGAAGCAGAAGATCGCTGGCAAATATGGGCGACTGCTGGAAACGCTAACGAGTGCGTAGCTCATTGGGCTGATCCAGCCAGACAACATCGTGCTGCAGTTGGGCCAGATTGCGGCCGTTGACTGTATCCAACACTTGTACAGCGCCATTGACCGCAATGTGTTGCACTTGGATGCTCGCAATGCTTAGGCCAACAGCTGTTCTAGCTGAACCCCGTCGTAGAAACCGCTGAGCTGCAGCTGTTGAATATATACATTTCCCGCCAGACTGCTCAGATTGTGCAGCGTCTGCTGCCCAGCGGCCAGTGCCAGAACTGTGTCAGGCCCATTTCAGCGTCCAGGCGATACCAGTTCAGCTGCTGCTCTGTGACAAGGAGTAGCAGACTCTCTTGAAGCTGTGCCTTTGCATTCCACTGGCAACGGTTGCAATGGTTCATAGATTGGAAAGTCGGTGCCATTGACGGCAATTTGTTGTTGCTTCCATAGCAGCAAATTATTGCTGCTTCGACCCAACAAATATATGCTGCTATTCTGCTGCAGCTGTTGCCAATGCGACACATCCGCACCGAGCGTAAACTGCAGATCTTCTACTATGCGAGTAAGCACAAGCATTTCACGTGTGCGTCGCTTGGTTAGTTCCAGTTGCTTTAGCTGTGACAGATCAATGTCCAGCGGAATGGCATCTACCACATTAGCCTCCATCACAGCAGCCTGTATACTACCGCCAAGCATCTTTTCATGTACAATGCCAGCAACTGGGTCATTTTGTATACCGCCTGTTTTCGCTTTTATGGCCGCCTCCAGTTGCCGCACATCCTCTGTGTTACCCTGCGTGGCGACCGCCTTATTGATCTCCGAGCGTAGAGCCTTTGTTTCACTCAGTGCAGACTGGGTAATAAGCACCTTGCTCGGCTTGAGATTGACTTTCTGCTCTTGCTTTGTCCATGCCGGCTGCACTATAACGCCTTCCTGTGAATAGATGATGCCAACGTTTATATTTGTTTCATAATTTTGATTTGCAATTTCGATTACCTGAGGTCGATTTTCCGCCTGATATGCTGTGTGTGTGTCGGTGCGCAGTTTTGCGATCTCCGCACGACGTGCTTCCGTTAAGATGGCCGGGGATTGTGAATCGCAGCTGCTGCATGTCGTATAGAACAGCAGGAAAATAAGCAATTTCATGTTATTGCTTTTAATACACAGTGCCACAAAACAATTAGTTACAATTAGTTACAATTAGTTACAATATTAACAATTAACACGTAAACACATTTTTTTTTCTCAAAATTTACCGTTTCTTGCTTGCGTTGCCAGCTCGACTTTACTCTCTTAATAATTAGTAATTAGTAATTCGCACCGCACGACTTTGTTCAAATATTAATATTTATTAATATATATATATATATATATATATATATATATATATATATATATATTTATATATATTTGTTCATTATTTACGTTCATATTACGCAGTGCAAAGACACGACGCACATCCGCCTGATCCGCAGCCTGGTGCAATGAAAAGCGGCGTTGCAATTGCTTCACCTGATGATGCACGTGGCCATCGTCCAGATGCAGCTGCTTGGCAATGACGGGAAAGCTAAGGTTTTGCGGCCTGTGCAGAGTAACCACGCGCAATAGATTTAATCCATTCAACTGGCCGCCGTGCAGCGCATTGGTGTCCAGAGCGCCTTCAGTAAATCTGGCCGGATCTGAGGAATAGATGCACAATCGTTAGTTTTTCATAAGTGGTATTTGATTTATATTTACGTTCTGCTTCCCAGTTGCGATCAACGCGCAGCGTGTCGTGAATCCATTCGCTGATATTGCAGCCATTGATGCGGTCACCTTGCAACACCATGTTATCCACATGGAGCGCATCCATCTGCACAGCAGCCTCGAAGTGAACCGGCGTATGTATCATCACTTCGTTGACGTCATCAATGAAGATGAGTTGGTGCAGCAGCTCCTCCAGCTGAATGCCATTAAGATTGGTAATATGCGTGTCGCCTAGAATACTCACGCGACCCGTAAAGATTTTGTGACCATTTAGACTGAGTTGAGGCTGTCGCTTGTCGAGTAGATTATCAAAAAATGTACTTAGCGGCTCCAGACTGCGATTGCCCAGGTGGCCCAGAACTGTCAATTGCTCCAGTTGAAGTTGGGCTGGTAATCCTATCTGGCCACGCTGCACAAAAGCGCCCAGCTGCGAATCCCAGCGTAGGTGCTCATCTAGCTGATTAGCTTCGTCGCCATTAAGTTGACCTTGCAACTTTAAATGGTTCAAATGCAGGCGCCCCTTTAAATGTACATCGCCGTCAAAGTTTAGTGGTTCCAACTTGTTGGCAAGTCTCTCGAAAGGCACTCCATTTAGTGCCTGCAGCTGCAAGGTATCCAGAACATTAAGACGACCCCCGAAACTCTTGGTACCCACAATGAGAAGCTTCTGGTGGTCATCGCTGCGAAAGACTATATCGTCGAGCAGTTCGGGTAACAGACGTTCATTGTAGCTGCCCAGAAGCAGAAGATCGCTGGCAAATATGGGCGACTGCTGGAAACGCCAACGAGTGCGTAGCTCATTGGGCTGATCCAGCCAGACAACATCGTGCTGCAGTTGGGCCAGATTGCGGCCGTTGACTGCGCCCAACACTTGTACAGCGCCATTGACCGCAATGTGTTGCACTTGGATCTGGCCATTGAGTATTAGCAGAGGCAGTTCATCAAACTGACGAAGAAAGTCCAACAGTAATTCGGCCTTGAGACCCTGCAGTTGCAATGCATGCGCACCCATTGGCAGTATCAAGTCCTCCACTTGTAAAGTGTCCGATTTTGGCGGCGTCGTCAGTACACTATTGAGATTGAGTCCATTAAGGCGACCCGTGCCCGTCACATTGTGCGTCACATCGAGTTGATTGGCCTGCAGGTGATCAAAGTGCGCTTGGCTGAGGTGCACCGGCTCGTGGAGCGTCTGATATCCGCTGGATAGGGGCACATCGTTCAGAGCGTGCGTCACCTGCAATTCCGACAGCTGTGGATCATTGGCAAACCGAAGTCGTGTCGTTGGTGCCAACAGTGGTGCATCGACTCGCAATGCTTGGGCCAACAGCTGTTCCAGATGAACCCCGTCGTAGGCGCCGCTGAGCTGTAGCTGTTGAATATATACATTTCCCGCCAGACTGCTCAGATTGTGCAGCGTCTGCTCTGTGTGCTTGGTTACAAAACGTTCGATGGGAATGCCGCTTACGGTGCCATCTGACACATGTGTGTCCACTGGTAGCGCCAGGAGCTGCACTTGCTTAGCCGCTGGTATGAGCAGCTCCTCGTTGGCATTGCCAGTTCGCTGAGCCAGGTCACCCAGCAGCGAATCGTAGCTGCTATTGTCCAGCAGTCCACGCAACTGCAATTCCCCGTTCACAATCAGCTGGGCAAAGTGGCAAGCGGCATGGATGTGACGCGACTCGGTCAACAAGAGATTCAGTGGCGCCTCTTCGAACTGACGACCCTGCGCGCTACCCTTGAGCTGTAAATTGATAATCATTCAGTTAGAATCTAGTTGCCAGAATTAAATGTTTTGATCGAAAATTAAGATTCTAAGTTTCAGAATTTGCGAATTTTTAAAACCAGGTTTTATTTTTTTGGAATGAAGTTGCATGCAAACCAATTATGTAATCACCTCCAGCTCCTCGGAAACTTCCAGTTGTGTGAAAGTGACCAACCCCGGCCAGTCTTCGTTTTCGCTCAGTGTAACCACATTCGAGGGATCGACTCCGTTGATCGTGCCGGCAGTGTCGACCATATTCGCGGCTAGAAATATACAGAGATTCACATGAAGCTTTGCTTAGTTATTCCTTATATTAGAGTAACCTACACAGTGTCCGGGTAAACTGTTTGGGTGAGTGAATGATGCTCGTGGAGCTGCCCTGAGACCAAAGATAATCGCCCGGAAAGTTCAGCTCATTCAGTGCACTCAAATGCAGCGAGTCCTCAAAGACAACAGCCTGAAGCGGGTTTTGGGAATGTGGGTTGCATGTGATTAATGATCCAATGGAATAATGCTGTATATATAACTTACGCCATGCACCTGCAGATGCGAGAGGTGAAGCGGCTTTTGACGCCAGACCAAATCCTGTATGAATTGCGTCCACTTCAGGCCATTGATGAATTCACAACTTAGATCGCCGGCTTGGTTCAAGCGCTGTTGCGTGCTGGAGGGCAAGGATTCAAGTTGCTCAATGATCTTTGGTTGCAGCAGCTCCAGGCGTTGCCCATTGATCGAACCGTTGAACTGCAGTGTGGCATTCTGTACGTAGAAGGGCACATGGTTCAGCATCTCGATGTTCAGCTCCTTAACTTGGACAACATCAAATTCCAGCTGCTCATAGTCAAAGCTGAATAGCTGTAGCTGACGCTTGGAGCGACGACTGTCAAAACCTTCCAGCTCTTGCTTTAACGCGCGTATGTGTTGCAGAAGATCATGCAGATCCATGGCAGCATCCGCAGCGGTCCAAGGTTCTTCGTTCACAAGCAGCGCCTCCAGAACGGCATCATCATTGATAGCCAGCGGCGTGTTGAGCTCTTCATAATGGCTTACCTCTTGCGCAGCTGGTGATGGAAGGAGCTGAGCGGCGCTGAGCGCCAGGAGCTTGGTGTGATCCGCCACCCAGTCATGCATAAACTTCTGTATCTCTTGCAGATCGTGCAGCTCTGAATTCCGCGGTAGCAGCTGTGTGTGTAGTCGGAACAGACCGGAGGGCGCTGCATGACGAGGAACTAGCAGCAGTGGTGGTTGCATCTGACGAAGCAGCACCGCACCCGCCAAACCCGCGTCCCGCTGCTCATCCAAAATGCAGCCGGCGCCATACCGTATCTGGGTGCCAAGTTCACAGGGAGCCGGAAGGCTCGCCTCGAAGGCGACTCCATTCCAAACCAGCACCTCCAACTGCAGCAGCGAGTGCGTGTCGAAGAACACTCGATGCTGCACAAGCAGCAACAGATCATCCCGATAGCTGCGCACTGGCACTGGCAGAAACCTCTCCACCAGATTATAGTTCTGACCCAGCAGCGTCTTGGGCACCAGCTGGCCCTGCACATAGCCGAGTATTTGTGGCCGCAAGCCGCCCAACGCCAGATAGCTGATCCCACCCATTTGGAAAGCGGCAATGTCAACGATCTGTGGGGCATCCAAATGTTGACGAAGCTGCAGCTGCAGGCCCGCATCCGGCGACAATTCACGCATGTTATGCGCATAAATAAGCGCCTCGTTGGACTGGCCCACGGCAAGTAGAAAATCGTGACCCGTGTCCAGCACAGCTAGCGCCGTAATCGTCTGCTCCAACTGCAGGCGCTGCACAATCCAAAACTCCAGCCCGTCCACATCGTAGGCATAAATGCTCAGCGTTCGATTGTGCACCTGCGCCAGATAATCGCGATTCTCGATAGCAAATGCCAACAAATTGCTAATGTGGCTGCCCAGCGGCCAGTGCCAGAACTGTGTCAGACCCATATCAGCGTCGAGGCGATACCAGTTCAACTGCTGCTCTGTGGCAAGGAGTAGCAGACTCTCTTGAAGCTGTGCCTTTGCATTCCATCGCTCGAAGCTGAGTGTCGCATCAATGCCACCCTCCACTGGCAACGGTTGCAATGGTTCATAGATTGGAAATTCGGTGCCATTGACGGCAATTTGTTGTTGCTTCCATAGCAGCAAATTATTGCTGCTTCGACCCAACAAATATATGCTGCCATTCTGCTGCAGCTGTTGCCAATGCGACACATCCGCACCGAGCGTAAACTGCAGATCTTCTACTATGCGAGTGAGCACAAGCATTTCACGTGTGCGTCGCTTGGTTAGTTCCAGTTGCTTTAGCTGTGACAGATTAATGTCCAGCGGAATGGCATCTACCACATTAGCCGCCATCACAGCAGCCTGTATACTGCCGCCAAGCATCTTTTTATGTACAATGCCAGCAACTGGGTCATTTTGTATACCGCCTGTTTTCGCTTTTATGGCCGCCTCCAGTTGCCGCACATCCTCTGTGTTACCCTGCGTGGCGACCGCCTTATTGATCTCCGAGCGTAGAGCCTTTGTTTCACTCAGTGCAGACTGGGTAATAAGCACCTTGCTCGGCTTGAGATTGACTTTCTGCTCTTGCTTTGTCCATGCCGGCTGCACTATAACGCCTTCCTGTGAATAGATGATGCCAACGTTCATATTTGCTTCATAATTTTGATTTGCAATTTCGATTACCTGAGCTACATTTTCCGCCTGAAATGCTGCGTGTATTTCGGTGCGCAGTTTTGCGATCTCCTCACGACGTGCTTCCGTTAAGATGGGCGGGGATTGTGAATCGCTGCTGCTACATGTCGTATAGAACAGCAGGAAAAGAAGCAATTTCATGTTATTGATTTTAATACACAGTGCCACGAAACAATTAGTTACAATTAGTTACAATATTAACAATTAACACGTGATCACATTTTTTTTTTTTTCGAAATTGCTTGCGTTGCCAGCTCGATTTTACTCTCTTCAAAATCTGGCAGTTCCAATATTCTAATTATGCGCGATTGGGTGAAATTAATGGGAAATTTGACTTAAACTTATTGAAGAAAATTATTTTTTTGAATTTTATTAATGCATAAATACATTTCAAACATTTTCAGAAATGGAATGAAATAAAAGAAACTCTGAAAAGACTGCAATCATTTTCTTTTGGTATTTTATGCGTAGCCGAGACAAGAACCCTTAACGAAAATTAGCTCTTTTGATTCAGTTAAATTTTTGAATTTTTAAACTGAAAATATGTAATATTTAAGATTACTTGGATGTTGAAAAAAAAAAACAAAAGCACTAAAGAACTTTTGTAATTAACTTAATGCAGTAAATGTTACATACATGTTCTGGTATATTGTTTGTTGTAAAACAAAAAAAATAGAAACAATTCAAAACTAGTCTATAAATTATTCAATATTTGCTTAACAGGGCTTAAACCAAAAACGATAGCCCAAGTCAAATGTTATCAATAAACGACTTTTAATTATAAAAGTGAATGGGAGCATAAAATTTTGTTCTCCAACGGCACCCAAAGCTGTTAAAAGTGTATGTGTTAAAATCGATATAAATCGATGCTCGATTATAATGAAATCCTCAATTTAAGAGCTACAAAACATTTAATTGATATATAACGATGAGCTGTATATTTTTACATATACATATTATAAATAAAAACAAGTTCTAACATTTACTTTTATTCTAATTACCATATGCGTAATGAGAATAAAAAATCTATTTAATATATTTAACGAGAAGATTTCCTGATCGAGCTCTGGCCTAGGGTATATTACTTGGTTTTTATGGTTAAAATCAGAGGAGTATTATAAATCAGCTTCTTCACTTTTATAATTGAAAATTGTAAATTTCATGCATTCAATATGTGATTATAGTAAATTTTCTAATTTTACAAATTCCAAAAAATCTTTACAAAATTCGAATTTTTTTGTTTTAGGCCACTGTTTTGAACAAGATAACAATTAATTGAAAAAAGGACGAAACTGTATTTATTTAAGAAAACAAAACGTCTGAGTTTCTCGTAATTTAAACAAAATAAAATTCAGAAAAGAAAATAAAATTTGAAAGCGAAACTTATGTTTCAATCTAAATTTAAACTTTTCTCTTACTAGAAATATGTTAAAAAATTAATATTTTTAGAACTTTTTGCACGATTCGAGTAAGTTGATTTCCGCAATGCACAGAAAAGATCAACAATACAAGTTTTTGAGTTCAAATACACAAAATCCTTAAATTGTGGAGCTCTTATGTGTGGCGGGCAACCGGATGCACTGCTGAAAATAATATCAAATCTAATCTTTTCTCAAGATACTTACTCAGAATAAATGCGTTTTCACTTGTCTCAAACTTGTAAGAACACTGGCCAACAAACACTTCAAAAAAAATTAAGAAAAAAAAAAAATGTTGCTACAAAGAGCTATTTATCACAATAAGTGTGATAAACTTCTTGTTGCAAGTTTTAGAGAGAGCTGATGAACTGGTTGACTTGAGGATGTCTTTCCGACTGATGTTACCAAATGCGCCAGCCTCAAAAAGTTAACTTAGACCCAGATGCAGCTTGCAAGATGCCAATGGCGACGGCGACGGCAGCAGCGACTGCAACTGCGACGTCGGCAGTGATTGCGAATGCGACTCGTTTGTTGCACTGAATATCCTTTGCAGCGTTTTGTTTTGTTCGGAGGCTGCTGCGGCTGCTACTGCTTTTGCTGCCTCTTTTTTCAATGAAATTTAATATGTCCTGTCCTTTTGCCAACTATTACCTACCCACCATTATCCAATGCTCTGCTGTTGTTGCTGCTGCTGTTGCTGCTGCTGTTGTTGCTGCTGTTGCTGCTGCTGGTGGTTTGACCGCACCTTGGCTGCACAACCACGAAAACGTTGAGACGCCTAATATCCTGTGAATGAATGCCTGCTATGACGTCACTAAATCGAAGCACCCAAAAGCACGACTTCGTCGACGCCTTTGCCTCTTGCTTTCGCTTTCACATTCATTGACGACGACTATGATGACGGCCTCGCCACTGGGTCACTGTGTTAGCAGCATCCGCAGGCGGCTAATCGATGCTGGTTGTGGGACTAGGTTTGGCTGTGGAGGAGGCTGGTCGCATTGGTTTCGGAGTCGATGACGTAGGCGCCATGCGAATCATTTCAAGGGGTACTTGTGGCAAACGGTGCAGTCTGCGATGACGTCGACACCTGTTTGACATTGCCAGTGTCATACGTCACAAGCACACACACACACACACAATGACCTTAAGCGTGAGAGTGGTATTGACAGAGAAAAAAGGTGATGGGGGAGGGGGGAAGTGTTTTTTGCATAAAATAGTTGTTGCAGCCTGGCATACCCACCCAGTGGCTGCGACCTTCGCATTTATTTTTAGTGCCTCAGCCTCAGCCTCTTCAGCCTCAGCCATCAGCATCAGCCTCAGCCTCAACAGCAGCAGCAAATCTGCATCAACTTTACACCTACAAAACCCCTGAATAAGCGCCTTAAAATCCAGCGGCAACCAGCTGTCAATTACTACTCATTTCCAATTCAATTTGCATTTGCGTCACATAGTTGCAACATGCAACTGCAAGGGATCGCCAGGAGAGTGGGTGTCGAACAATTCGCAGCATGTCCTTTTTTTTATCCATACATGTTTTTTCCATATGCAAATTTACCATGTATAAATGTAAATTAATTAAGCAAGTTTTTCGTTTAATCTGATTATTATTATTTTCATTTTTATTTGGCATTAATTAAGGAAATATAATTAAATTTTAACAGGTATGCTGAGTGCGTATTGAATACTAAATATATATATAAAAATATATATAAATTGTGTAGTAATTTAAACAAGATATATATATACAGTTAATCTGATAATATTTATATATATATTTAAGAAATTTTTCTTTGTATGCAAATTTCACTTTAATTGATACAATACACATTTCAACAATGGCTGTTGCATAATTGCGCTAATTTTACACCCACAATCTTCGCACAGTCGACCACGAATCCTGCAGCAAACCAGCTGCCAATTACTAGATAAATTGAATTCCAATTGTGTATGCGTCACACGGCTCGTGTGGAGTGGTTCCTGTCACTGCAACTGGATGTGTGTGGTTGCAGCAACAGGCTCATTTGCTATCGAAATATTTTTCTTATTTCAAATAAATATATTTCTGTTCTATATGCTAATATACAATAAATAAAAATATATATTTATATTGAGAGTATTTATAATAACTAAAGAAAAATTATTATTGTGTATCAATAGAAGTTCATGTGTAAATTTCTATTTCAAAATACATTTTTAAATCTTCTCTTAACATTATAAATACACTGATAATGTTTGTGCTAGCCATAGCTATATGTATATATATAAATATATTTGTAATATGAACACATATTTGCATGTGCTCTACTAAATGAATACATACATATTTCTGTGTATTTATACCAGATGTTTTTTTGGGCTGTGAATAGAAATAATCACGCTGCGGATATTTATTAAATCAAACACGTAATCATTTTATGCTTAGCTAAAACTAATATATAAACTAAATAACAATAAGTAAATAATTATACATATGGGTGTATCTGTAGCCAGATGGTTGATTTTTATAAAAACTTAAAAAAAAAAACACTTTATTTTCCACAAAACTTTTAATAATTCGCAAGCTTGAGGGTAATTTGTTGTTTTTTTTTTCTTACCGAAAGTCAATCCGCAAGCAAATGCTTCTACACTCGAAAAATCATCTTAATTTTCCAAAATTTTCCATTTTTTTTTTTGTCAACCAAGTGTATTTTTTTCTCATAAAATATTTTCTTTTAGAGCATTTCTAAAATTTGCATATTTTTTGCCATAAGTACAAAGAACTCTATAAAATTGTTGCCTTTAAATATGATTACAAAAACATTTAGGTTTTACAAATACAAACATTTTAGATAGTTTTTAAATTCATATAATTTAAATTTTATAAAATAAATTTACGGCGATTGTATAGCTAAATTTGAACATAAAAGTCGAGTTACTAGGTTAAATTACTTTTTTTTTTTGAGCTAAGGATTATTTCTAAAAATATTTGTAAAAATGTTTTTTCTAATGTCGTAAAATTGGAAAATATTTTTAAAAAATGTTTTTTCTAATTATGAAGTATTTTTTCCTTCTTATATTAAGAAATTATTTCTAAATAGAAGAAAAACTTTATAGTTCATAGGGTTATTTTTTGTGAGAGTGTACATTTCCTGTCAGCTCGTCCAGCTAACAAAAACGTAGCTCAAATTCCTGGAATATTTCTCCCGCCAACCTATAATCGGGGATAAATTGCCACAAGGGCACTGAGTGGGTGCGGCTTATGAAAGTAATTTAACATAGCAAAGAGCACTTGTATTTTCATATCTGAGATTAAACGAGATTTGCAATTTAATAAAGGTCGCCTTTGGCCCTCAAGTTATTGCATAATTGCTCTTGGGTAGGATCTCCACAGCCACTCAGCAATGCGCCACTGCCACCACCCACAGCGCTAACGCCCCCAAAGTGCTCCTTTTGTGCACTCTATTCAAATATGGACTCAAAGCTGGTTGAGTAAATTGAGCAGCTCATAAGGAGCTTTAATTTGCATCATTAAGTTGTTTGCCTTACATCATGCAACATATCAAAGACTATACACAAAATGTTTAATCTCTCCTATTTTATTTTATCTAAAGAAGAGCTCAATTTTTTTTTTCATATTGCTGCAGAAATGTCCAATTATTATTTTACTGACAAAGTATTCGCAAGGAAAAAGCTATGCATTTTTTTTTTTGCAAAACCCTAATTGAATTTAATCAACCTGCTGTCATATGAAAGTTCTTTTTGAAGTCTACATTAATGCAACCAATTAAAATCTTGACATTCGTGTATGCAAGCCACACACAAATCCCAGGAAAAAAAAAAAAAACAAAACACGAGTCAAAGCTGCAAAAGCCAACACAAAAACCCAGGCGACCAGAGCTAAAAATATCCTCAATGCCGGGCTGAGCCAGCGCGTGTCAGTTAATTGGTCTCATTATGAGAATGCCCAGTTAACATTCCATGGAAACTCTTTTTTCTCTCTTTCTCTCTGTGTGTGTGTGTATGTGAATGGGATGTGGGTGCTTTTTCCCCAGTTTAGCACAGCGAAATAAGATATTCATTGCTGATGACACGTTGCAGCTTGCAAATTTCATTTACAAATATTTCATTTCAAGGTCAAAACGGCAAAGCGGCAAAACGGCCAACAGTCAAATGACAAAATGCTATTAACGACAAAAGTAAATACGCTATTTCAATTTCGATTATAATTATATCAAACTTCTCATTTCTCTTAATGATCAAACGCGAATGTTGGGTTTTCACAGTAGTTCCCATGGGTCGGTGAATTTTCAATTGCATCTGCCACCTGCTGAGGCATCAATTAGGCGCCACTAACTCCATTCATTGTTGCTGCTGTTGTTGCTGCTGTTGTTGTTGCTATTATTGCTGCTGTTGTTGCTGCTGTTGCTGGTGCAGAGGTACTGGCAATGGCTAATGACGTCATCGCCGGTCTTCAGTGACGTGCAACATAAAACTGCTGTTGCCTGCACGTATATGTATGCATATATATATATATATATATATATAATATATATATATATATGTGTGTGTGTATTGCAACTGCATGTGCGTCATGTCAGCTGTATAACCTGATATGGGAAAGCGTCAGCGGCATCAAACTGTTGCCAGGTAGCGAGCATTGCCAATGGGGTTGTAACAACGACTTGTGCAACAAATGCCACAAACACACAATTTTCATCAATGTGGACCTTTAACTCTTACCTTACCTTCTGGTTACTCTGCCCACCACCCCACGTTTCCTGTTTGCCAAAGTTCTAAAATAGCACACACACAAAAAACTTGACCAAAAGCAAAACAACAACTCCCACACACTCACACAAACAGAAGAACAAACACACACACAAACACACACACACACAGCAACACACACACACATGGGTAGGAAAATCGGGCATCATAAATTTCGTGGACCATTTACTGAAAATCTGTTTAAAACTGTTTCAAACGGCTTTCAGAATAAAAATAGCTTCAGAAGCAAACAGCAGAATTCTACCTAAATAAGTCGTCAGGCATAGAAGAATTGTGAAAGCGCCTACCTTAAGAATACTTGATTGTTCCTATGAAATCAATATGATATGCTCATCCCAAATATATATATTTCAAATTACATTAAGATAGCTTTCATCCTGATGGACTAGAATTGACTCGGCTTTTCAAGAAAGTTTAAATATTATGCAAATATTATAAACATTAAAACAAATTAATATAAATTATTCATAAGAGGATTATCAAATAAATGAAGAACAATTTTAATTATTTAATATATGAGCTTGGCAAAAATGATCTTTTTCAAAATAAGTTTCAAGTTTGAGTCAAGAGAAACCAATTTAATATTATAAATGAAATTTAATAAGCATTCAAAATCTTTGCGTAGAGATCCTACAAATAATAAGTTTAATTCGACTTGAAAGAAACTAAATATTTGACGACCTAATTTTTCATATATTTTCTTGAGTTTGCGAATCGAATTTGGAAAATCCAGATAATCGATAGACCATTTTATACAATTGGCAATCCAACAGTCATGCTTAATAAATATAAAATAAATAAATATATATATATATACATATATATATATATATATTATTATTATTACTATATATATGAATGAGATTGTTATTAATCTCCAATATTTTTGCATTTGTGTGCGTGGCAAAGTGACTGTGTGTATCTGATGGATGCGTTTGCTAATGCGCTACACGAATGGCTGTCGAAAATGTTCTATTTAAAAAAAAAAAAAAAAAATAGAAAGAAAAAAAAACAAGACAAAACAAAACGCGGCCAACAAAAGAAATAGAAATTCAAAATTCACTCAAAAATATAAACTAAAAAATAAACAACAACAATAATTTCGAAATATTCAGAAGAAGACAATTTCAGCAACGGAATTCTTTGTGTGGTTTTCAACACAAAGTTTACACAGATCGAAGTAGACACACATTATAATATAGTGTGTATAGCATATAAATGTTATGCATACATGTGTTCTGGCTATATCGCCTACACAAACACCTACGCACACACATTCACACACATCCAAACACACACACACACATGTGTATATATATATTTATACATATATGTCTGATTGAAACGTTTCGCATGATAAATTTTGTTGCCTTTGGTGTTTTGGTGCTTTAAATATGCTGCTAGGCTATATAACAGAAGACCAACAATAACAACTGCAACAATAACAACAACAACAACAACAACAGCAACAACAACAACAACAGCAACTGCAATCACAACAACAAACAAAATTATTTTAGTTTGGGATTTCTGTGAAATTTTTGCACATTAGCACTGGCTGCAAGGCAGTTTATATCTGTATCCGTATCTGTATATGTATTTGTATTTGTATCTGTATCTGTATATGTATCTGTATGTGCAACGTTTTTTGTGTGTGTATATTGTTCTTTGTCTGTTTGTCTGTTTAGTTTTTCTGATTGTTTGGTCTTTGGCAA
Organism: Drosophila longiperda; assembly: GCA_035042125.1. NCBI lineage: Eukaryota > Metazoa > Arthropoda > Insecta > Diptera > Drosophilidae > Drosophila > Drosophila longiperda. The sequence goes on from JAWNLV010000120.1 coordinate 2,297,392, forward strand.
ATTGCGCATACGACGCGTTGCAGCGTCATCTTCACATAGTCTCTGCCAAATTACACACACACACACACACACACACACACACACACACAAACACACATGCGTAGTTAGTATTTATAAATACATATATATATATATATATATGTAAGATATATATATATATATTTTTTTTATACGACTCTAGTCTAGGGCAAGATTTCCGCACTTAATTGTTTTCTCGTTACAAAATTAATGAACAAATATTTCATTTACCCAATTGGAAACCTTTGTGATTTGACCTTTTCCATTTTAGTTATGCTCTGACTCAGGCGTACCTTTCAAAATGGTATTACAAAATAAATCAATAACCATTTTACCACAAAGTTTAAAGGCTGCTTTCAAAATAAGTTACGCAGCATGCAACATGCTGCAAGGGCACAGCTGTCAGTTGCAATTGGGCATTGCAAAATGAATGTTAACTTCAATCTGCAAACAAGCATATAAATATTTAATATAATTCATATTTATTTTTATACTTTATGCAAAGGGCAGACTATTTTATAAAAAAATATATATATTCTGCCACAGATGCTAATGATAATAATAAAAATCAGGCTTGAATTTGGATCATAATTATAGTTGTATCATTAAAAATGGCTTTCAACTAATAAGCCTGACCTTGACTATATACCGATAAGTCGATTGCTCTATGCTTAATATCGATAACAACAAAGCCTTCTAAGTAGGAATATAGCTTGATAACTTTTATGAAACTTTTTTGTGGTACAGCAGAGAAAAGTTAATATTAAACTTATTTTATTATTAAACTTTTAAACTAATTTTATAAGCGAAACTAAACACGTATCAAACTGCATAACTAGTAAATTTATTAGTTGCCAGGCATTTGATAGTCAGACAAATATGTTTTCAGATACACAATTTCTGACTAACTGGAGAAGATTTAGTTGTATTTTTAATTGAATTTCTTGCATTGATTTGTTGTGCAGCTGTTTTGTGGTGCTCAGGGCACATTTGAACCAGGGCTGGCTGTTACTTTGGACTATGCAACAATCTGTGTGGCTCATGTGGCAGTTTCGAGTTATTGGCACTGTTTGCATGCCTGGTTAACTGCATATGGGACAATTGGCTAGAGCAGAGCCGGCGGCAACGGCAATGGCAACGGCAACGGCAACGGCAACGGCAGAAAGAGAATTTCTTTGGTGGCCCACTCAATGCTCAACTGGAGCAAATTTATTTTTAACACATGCATTGAATTCCAAGCGGCTCCGCTTACACCGCACACACATCGATAGTCGCATACATATATACACACATTTATATATATATATATGTATATAATTGGTGAATAGACGGTTTCTCCAAATGTGTGTTTTTTTTTTTTTTTTTTTTTTTTGACCGCCTGCAACAGGCTGCTGGCTGCTGGCTGCTGATTGCCGATCGTCGCTGAGCGTTGAGCGCACGAAACGGGCAAAGCAGATTTTTTTGGTATCCATTTCGATTTGGGTTGCGGCAGCGCCAACTATTTTTAGACCGTGCGCCCAGATACAGATACAACTACCAATACCAATACAAATACACGCACAAACACAAATACAAAGACAGATGTTCGCTGCTCTCTTTCGCTGTGGAGAAGCCAGAGAGCCAAGCGAGCCAAACGAGCCAAGCGCCAAACGCAATCATCGAAGGACGGTGGGCAGGTGGGCGGCATATCTATATATGTGTGTGTCACTATGTGTGTGCGTGTGTGCGTCTGTGTGTGAATCTGAATCGAAAATCGGTATCTGTATCCATAAGCTGGCCGCCTCTAGAATATAGTCTGCCGTGGATCGTCGGACCGTTCAGTCTTTTTGTTTCGTTCAGTACCATCCGATTCGTGTGATCGACAGCAACGCTCAATTTTTTTCTTTTTTTTCTAATTCCTTGAAGGTGAGTGGGTTGCTGGCGCACCAAAGTGCAGAATGCCACAGCCAGAACCAAGCAATCAAAAATGCAACAACAATCAATAAATCAAATACTGAAGCAACCTATTAGCCCAATAACAATACAATAATCATCAACGAAATCAAGAATAATTACAAAAAAAAAAAAAACATTGTGTGCAAAATGCAAACATAACTGGCAAAATCATATGTATTCCAAAAAAAAAAAAAAAAACCTTTATAAACAACGAAGACTATAGCCTGCCAGACATCTCGTGCGTGTGATCCCTGAACTCTGCAAAATAACTATATATCTACTTTTTTTTCCACTTTTTTTTTTAAAACATTTTTTTACAATATTTTTTTCAAGTGCTGAAAGTGTTGCAGAAGGCTGGGTAAAAGCCAAAAAAAAAAACAACAATATTTTGAACAATTCAAATACTTTTCTAGTAATTCATTTAATCTTCATTTTTTTTGTTGCTGAATTTTTGAGAAAAACAATTTCATAATTCGTTGAGCCCAACGATTATGTAAGGAGTATGTGGTGCACATTATATATATATATATATATATATATATATATGTTCATATACATTGCTGTGTGTATGTTGTGTGTGTGTGCGTGCAAAAGCTATAAATGTAGCTGGCAGATACAACATACATTTCGTATGAGCAACAGCCCCAGCAACAATTCTCTGCGGACAGCAACAAAAGCCTTAGAAGCAACAGCAACAGTGGCAACAACAACTGCCACCCAAAATAGAAATGTACCACTGTTTAAACACACACACAAAGGCACACACACACAAATGCACACACACACACAAATGCACACACATATTAATAAACACACACGCATACATATACATAAATTGTGTGTGTGTTTTTTCCTTTGAATTTCGACAAGTCTCGAAGCAAAAAGAAAATAAATAAAAAAAAAACCTGCCAATTGGCAAAACTAGAACAATGGAAAAAGAAAATTGAACAATAATATTTCGAACTTGACAGATATATACATTAAATCACCTGATAGTCTCAGTTAGCCACTTTATCTGTAAGAAGATTTTTCAGAAATCTGAAGAGACACTTGAAATATTATTATTACCCCTTCTTAATGTGTACTCAAAATACTTCTTCTGAGCACAGTACTAATTTGATAAGTACTTCAGTCGACTTATAACTGTAAAGCATTTCGAATATATTTTCAATGTTCTTAATTAAACATCAAAAACTTATACAAAATATGCTTCAGATACTTCTTGAATACATTGAAAAAAATGTTGCAATGAAAGTCGGCTATAAAAGCTTTGCAATTTTATTTATATTCTCATTGTCTGGCGGTATATTTATACCATAGTCCATATAGATATACAATATGGATATATATATATATATATATATAAATATACATTTTGTAGCTTTTGTTATTGTTGCTGAAATGCTTAAAGCTAAATTGAACAGTTTTTAAAAGTTGTTCGCGACCTTCGATTTTGACACGCTGAACAACTTGTTGTTCAATAACGGTATAGCTATAGCAAGATATAGCAACAAGTTCAGCAATGCCATGATCACTTTTCGAGCATTATCTATACCAATTTTGAGGCAAATTCAAATGAGAAAACTTTTACTTAAAGCTTTTTTGGCGATGCGTGTGAGAATATGCGCCTCTGTTTCTCTCTCTCTCTCTCTCTCTCTTTCTCCCTTTCTCTTTCTCGTTCTGACTTTCTGAAATTGGATATCGATGGGCAAAAAGCAGCCGCATCATGAAAACTGTTTGTCCTGCTTGCACGCCTCATCAAATGAATTTGAGAGTGATTTAAAGTGTGCGTGTGAGAGAGAGAGAGAGAGAAAGATACAGAAAAAGAGAGAGAGTGTGTGAGAGAGAGAGAGAGTGTGATCAGCAGGCGGTGCTCCCATATACGGTGCGGGAACCGTTAGCGTATACGTAATGTGCTTATCTATATTGATTGCGCATACGCACTCTGACGCCAGACAAGTATGTATGTGTGTGTGTGTGTGTGTGTGTGTTGCATGGCATCAATGTGCGAGGGGGAAAAGTTTCTATAATATGCTTAAACTAATCAGCCAATTATTTTGGAATATGGAACATATACTAGAAGCCAATTAAATGACAGCCTGTCTCTCGAATGAATACACACACATACACACCCACACACACACCCACACATATACACACCCACATAGAGAGACACCCATAGAAAACACTCATACAGAGATATATTGGCGTGGGCTGAGTGGGTGTGTTGATTATGTTGATATTGATGGTGCTGTTGATGATGTCAGGCAGGCAGTCAGCATTCAATAGTCGGCAATCAAAAGTTGCATTTAAATTCATTTAAATCTCACACACCGTTTGGTGGTGAACTCTTTTTACTTGCAGTAACTCAACAAAACACAAATCAAAATGGCTGATGATGAGGTGAGGTGAGTATCGGCAAAATGCATAATCTACAATTCAATGCGAATCAGGATTAAATAAAACCCTTCAATTGCAGTTAAAATAGTGTTTGCTTAAAGCAAGGCAATTTGGAACGTGGAATGTAGAATGTGGAATGTGGAATGTGAACCCGTGAACCGTGGCTGGCACTGTGAGCTGGAAAGCATTTGAACTTGAGTTGAGGTGAGTTTACACAGTTTATTTCTGCTTCTCTCTCTTTATTCTAACCCAAATGAATCTAACCTAAAATAAGCCCAATTAAATGCTAAAACTAACTGCGCTAAATATGCGAATGCATTTGGCTTCTTCTGCTTTCACAGATACAAATAGCTGGTGCTGTGCCGGTTCCGATTTCGATATCGATATCAACAGTGCTGTTGACAGACATGCAAAAAAAAAAAAAAAATGGAACAATAACTGCCAAGTGATCAATGTTATTGTTATCGTTATATTCAATTGTCAATTGTTGTTCTGTCCACGATTGTTGTGCTGTCTGTTTTGCGTCCTTTTTCTGTTAGATATTTTTGGATGTGCTATATTTGTCGATAACTAACCGTTGGTCTATCGATCTGTTTCGTTGCAGAAAAAGCCAGCAGCAGCTGCACCAGCAGCAGCTGCACCAGCGGCAGCTGCACCAGCGGCAGCTGCACCAGCTGCTAAGGCTGCCGCACCCGCTGCCGCCAATGGTAAAGCAGCTGCGCCCGCTGCAGCCAATGGCAAAGCAGCCGCGCCCGCCGGCCCGCCAAAGGATCCCAACGATCCCAAAGTGAAGGCCGAGGAGGTACACTGGTGTACGTGTGGCCGCCACTCACGGCCCCAATCGCCTCACCAAGTCAAATGTCCAATGTTCACGAAGCCAAAAAAAAAAAAAAAAAAGATCAATGATTGCCCCGTATCCAAACGACATATGCGTGTGCCCATCTACATGTGTTGTGCTAGCGATAGCGATAACGATAACGATAACTAATCACCAAATATGTTGCACTGCTTACAGGCTAAGAAGGCTAAACAGGCTGAGATCGAGCGCAAGCGTGCTGAGGTGCGTAAGCGCATGGAGGAAGCCTCCAAGGCTAAGAAGGCCAAGAAGGGTTTCATGACCCCAGAGAGGAAGAAGAAACTCCGGGTAAGTGTCTACAAGCAAAAAAAGAAAATTCCAATCATGTCTCGAATTCATTTGTAATTATTTTGCACTAATTAAATCGTTCAATTACCATAAAGTTTGTTGGCCAACTTTATTGACCTTTAACTGGCAATTTGCTTGAAAAAGAAATGTCAAAAAAGGGCGAACAAAAATGTCACAAATTAAGTTGTGCAAAATTTAAACGGACAGCTAAGAACACTAATTAATAAATAACAAAAAAAAAAAACTTCGATTTACAGTTGTTGCTGCGCAAGAAAGCCGCTGAGGAATTGAAGAAGGAACAGGAACGCAAGGCGGCTGAACGTAGACGCATCATTGAAGAACGTTGCGGCAGCCCCAGGAATCTCAGCGATGCCAGCGAAGGTGAGTGCCAGCGGTCCAAAATAACACCCAAATGCAATCGATATGCGAAGCAGAAATCAATAAATATAATTTCTATATAGAAATTCTAAATGCGAAAACAATCAAATTAAATAAATAACAAATGCAAAACGCAAAAAAAAAAATTCGCAGAAAATCAGCAAACAAAATTTGATACATTTTCTTTGCTGCTTTTTGCTTAAAATTAAATATAAAAAAAAAGAAATAAATTAATAAGAATTAAATTAAAGCATAAACATTAAAGTCTACAAAAGTGTCATCTATCATCACACACACAAACACACACACACACACACATACACATAATCACAAATAGACACACAAATACAAAAGGAAAAAGAAAAAAACACATTCACATCAACAACAAGTTGCGCTTTCCACACCCACATTAATATATATATATATACCCATTCACACACACATACACACACACACACACACACACACACATTCGCACACTCACTCACACAACCAATACCACTTGTTATGTATTTGAATATGTTACTTATTCTCTCTCTTTCCCTCCCTGTTTACCCATCTCTCTTTTTACTGCAATATAAATAAATACACACACATATATACACACATATACATAAAAACACACACACACAAATGTCCCCTGTCCATATCGAATGTTACTCAACTATATGTATATCTATATATATATATATAAATATATATATATATATATATATATATACATGTATATCTTGTATATTTGTATCTGTGTGTGTTTTGTCACGCTGCCAATTTTGGGTGTCCGCAAACGTCAAACGCACAGACACACTGAAATCCCTGATCAAGCAACACTATGACAGGATTAATAAACTGGAGGACCAGAAATATGATCTTGAGTATGTTGTTAAACGCAAGGATGTTGAGGTACACGCACATATCTACTACAAAACTATCTATCTATCTATTATTAAATATCCAAATGCCTATCTATCTATTAAAATACTATCTGCCAAAAAGCGTTCCACATATCAAAATCAAAATCAAAAAGTCTAAAAAAAAACTTAATGCTTAACAACAACAACAGCAACAGCAAAAATTGCAAATTTTACAAAACCAACACCTTCTGTTAGCAATCTCTTTCTTTAACTATCTATCTCTTTTTATATCTATCTATCTTTATTTATATATATAAATATATATATATATATATATATAAATTTATAATTGCTGTCTAAACTACTTATTATTTTGTATAATACACTTAATTTTCAAACAATTCCGTTTTGTATACAGTATAAACTCAAGCAAACTAAACCTAAACTGATAAATATCGTCCCTGTACATACATATACCTATATATACTTATATATATCTACTCGTATACTTAACTTGTCAACCAACCAAAAACGTATTCCAATTAATGAATAATTTTATAGTTTATCAAACAGTGTTGTAAACAGAGCAATTATTATTTAATTACCATGACAACTACTTGAGTAATCGATTACCATTTCTATATTTTAATTATTTTCGAAGTAAAAAAAAACTACTCATGTAATTATTATTGCCTGTGATAATTACTCAATAATTGTTTTGGTATTAAAAATATTTATCTCTCTGTATCTTTTTTTTTGCCCCTCTCCCCATGTCTCTCTCTCTCTCTCTCTCTAGCTCTCTTTGTCCCTCTTCTTCTCTGTCTCTCTCTATCTCACACACCCTGGGAAGTTTTTCAGAATCACGTACTCAAAACACACAAACACCACACTGCCCACGTCTATACAACAACTCAGCACACACCCAAAATACACCCGACCTCACCGATATATATATATATACAATTTCAAGAATATATACACACCCACACACACACTCACAATCGAAAACACACACACACGCGCACATATTCTGTCTGCAGTTCTTCAGAGCCAAACAGGAGGACTCGAAGAGCAAAATTTCGCAGAATACTCACTGGTTTTACCATTCACAGATACACTACAGAAAGTTTGTCAGGATTATAACAATAAGATACTGAAATTGGAGTCTGAGAAATACGATGTGGAGCGCGAGGTAGCCAGAAAGGAATTTGAGGCAAGCGTTGCACACAATTCTCTCCCATAGCTCACTCAATCTCTCTGTCTCTCATGATTCGAGTTCCATGCGACAAGGAATGAGATAATACAGATCTAGAGAACAGTCGATCGATGGAACTTATTGTCGCTACTTCTCGTAGTCCATTTGAATATCGTTAATAACAATCAATACTCCACACACATTTCAGATATTATACGTACATTTACATATAACCAGCACTTGAAAGATATATGCAAATATTGCAAAGATGCTGCCACAAAAACGCCCCCTGGCGGCCAGTCTGTGTGTGTGTGTCAGTCTGGGGTCACCCGTAGTATAGAGCACAATGTTTAGCTAGCAAAACAAACAAACAAACAAACAAACAAAACCAAAACAAACCACAACACGTAGAAAATGTAGAGCTCTGTTCATCATATTTTTTTTTTCTTCTGTTTTCTTCCTCTTTTTGAAATTTGGAAGAGAGCTGTGCAAATTTTGAATACATTCATCAAGAGAGAACATTCAAAATTTGTCACATCCCACTTTGAATTTTGGTCGAAATCAAAGAGTATATAAAACGAGTATAACTCCATTTTTAATGCCATTAACCAGCTAACCACTAAGCCAAATGGAAGGCCCCGTTAACTTATCGACGGGTGCAAACCAAAAATAACTTGCTGCCTCTACTAAAACGAAACTTGTTGTTGTTCCAACAACAACCAACAACACCAAATACTCGCTGTTGTTACTTATCCCCCATAATATATATATATATATATATGTTTTCTAAAGTAGAATAAACCAATTTTTTTGGCCAACATTTTGCTTTTTTGTGGCTTATTTGAAATTTTTTGAAATGACAATAATGATAAGAATTCTTTTAAACTAGAATAAGTATTAAAGCAAAGCTTCGTTGTATTTTTGTTGTCGTAGAGCAGCTGTTGCTATTTTTGAATTTTGCAAAACAGCTTTTACTAAAACTAATTGCAACGATCAACGCACAACAAACAACGAATAACGAGTAACGAATAAAGAGAATAAAAAGCATAGGGCCAAAAACAACGAGACCAATTACGATAACGAGTACGAGTGTTTTGTACTCACACAGACAAATGTCTCGTTGGTTTAGTTTGTAAGCAGAGCCACACACATACCCAAGTACAGTCACTAAGCCACCACAACAACAACAGCCACAACAACCACAGCAACTACAACAACAGACACCTAACTCATGCAACCCAACACCAAGCGCACTACACTGAAAAAAAAACAAACTCTGAAAAAAAAAAACAACAAATTTAAAACAAAAAACGAGAAACGTATAACAAATATAATAAAAGCAATCAAAGTAAAATTATTATGTATGTATTTATGTATATGCAACTTGTAGGTGATAAAACTAAGGATATAGCTGAATAACTGACTTTATAAATTAATATTTAATATTCCTTCTCTTTCTCTGACACGCGGCGAACAACTCGCGTTACATGTGCGTCTCTGTCTCTCTCACGTCTGTCACTATTTTTCTCTCTCTCTCTATTTCTCTCTCTCTCTATCTTGTCTGTTTCAATATTTTTCTATCACTTTACATATCTTTATAACTTTATCCTATTCCAACACAAAATACGCACAAAAACTTACAACACACTATCAAACTATTTCTTCCTCTCTCTCTCTCTCTCTCCCTCTCTTTAACTTTATCTCTCTTTCTCTCTCTCTCTCTCTCTCTCCGTCTTTAAATATATATCTATATATCTATCTATCTCTTTCTTACATCCGCATCTATCTGTGTCTCTTTTTGCACACGCACTCACATACACACACACGCAACAAACGACAACGACTCTCTCTCTCTCTCTCTCTCACATACTCACACACTCACACACTCACACACACACACGCTACACGCACACCTCGAACTCTGTCGATTTACGCTTTTACGCGCGTTACGTCATATAACGTAAACGCTGACGTTCACTTTAAACTTTAAACTTTAAACTTTAAACTTTACCGCTACCGTTACCGTTACCGATACCAAAACCGTTACCGTTACGATACCACAGCCGAACTGCAGACAATATGCAAACAATATTTTCAACGCGTTTACTCTTTGGAGGGCGATAAATTTGATTTAGAGCACGTGCAGAAAGTCAAAGCACAAGAGGTAAATTCCCCATTAATTTTGCCATGAACCCAAAAAGAAAACAAAATACAAAATATACAACAAAAAAACACACACAAAAAAAGAGCATCCAATATGCGAATGATTATTATTATTACAAATCTATTGATAAAAGCAAGCAAAAAAAAAAAGAAACAACAATATTTGCCAACAACAACTACAATAATAATTTTAATAATAATAATCAATTATTATTATTTATAACTTTTTTTTTTTAATTATACCCTTGATTTGATTTTTTCTAAATATATTCTTAATTATATTTTTTTTTAGTTATTTTGCGATTATTCTTCTTAATTTTTTCTTAAACCTAATTTTTGATATTGTTTTTAACTGCGCTAAACTACAAAACAAAAAAAGTACAAAGCAAAAAAAAAAATTAAATAAAAATATCTATTTAATAATTGCATATATACATACATATATATAATTATACAAGGCGCACGATACTAAGCAAAATCGGCGCGCGGTTTGAACTCTGCGTGTGGGAGACCCCCTCTAAAAGAAACGTTGTTCAGTTGGGTCTTGTATATCGACAACGTTATCGATATCGATTCTTGAACTTAAAGTCAAAGAACAATTGAGTTAAAGTTGCATATATTCTCTCCGTCTAGCTCTTTTTATCTCTTTCTCTCTTTGTCTGTCTCTCTATATCCCTTTTATTCTGTCTTGTCTGTCTCCTTATGATGGATATATGTATCTTTAACCGTGCTCAATTGAGAACGTTTCTTATTCACTTATAACCCACAAAACCGATACCAACCGATACCAACCATAACCAACAACAATAACAACAACAACAGCCAAGACATTGCTCAGACCCGTACGTTGCGCCCCATTCCAAGAAAAAAATCTATTAAAATCACTTAAAGTCAATTTCGAATCAGTTCTCGAAAAGTTAGTAAATTTACCGAACACATAACATCTAAAAGAAATAGAAAACAATAAACGATATAATTTGATTATGATATTTATATATATATATATATATATAGAATTATAAAACAATATAAAAACATAAATCACGCATACATAAATGTAAAATAAATACCTTAAGATTCGTAAGAAAAATGAAAGAAAAAAAACAAATCGACAAAAAATCCACCCAAAAATGTGTTTTTACAGGCGAATTGCAAGAGATTTGCGAAGAGTATTACGAGCGTATGTATATTTGTGAAGGCCAGAAATGGGATCTGGAATACGAAGTCAGGAAAAAAGACTGGGAGGTACTGCAACAATTTTCAATAAATTAAAAAAAAAAAAACAAAATAAATATAAAAACCAAACTCTTAATACAAAAGAAAAAAAAAAATACAAAAACCAGACATACAATTTTTTTTAGTATCATATGTTTTTTACGTTTCCGTTTTTTTTTTTTTGCATCAACTATCAAAACTTGTTGATACTTGTGTTACATATTAAAAAAAAAAAGTATTTGACTCTCTTACTTGTAACTGTTTTTCTGAATTGCTCACATACAAAAACTTACAAACAAAAAAACCGTATCTATACATATTATAAAACATATATAGATGATTCTTTATACTTACCACTCTTTGTTCGATTTTACAAGTTTTTAATATGCCGTTGTTAATCTCATGTTACTTGTACTCAATACGGAAACACAATCCAATCCAAAAAACAACAATGAAATATCTGTGAGTTGAGAAATTGACAAACAAAACTGCAGCAACAGCCGAAAACTTTTTAAAACAGCCGCCAGTTAAACGAACAGTCAATCAACACGTCAATCAATCAATCAAACAATGAATCAGTTGTTTTAATACAATAATTTATCATCACTTTTTCTGATGAAATGCATTCACAATGAACAATTGCAACTGTATCTTATTTCCGTTATGCACCTAAGCACAGTATTCATTTAGTGTTGACTAATTGTCTATAAAAAAGTGAGGTTATATCTCTTTCTCGATCTCTCACTGTCTCTCTCTCTCTCTCTCTCTCTCTCTCTCTCTCGCTGTGACGACGGCACCGCGGCTGTTTAGTTACTGTTATTTGCTTGCACTTTCATTTGGCAAATGCAGCACTCACATTGCACAACATAACACTGTCAAACTTGTCGAAACTTTCGTCGTTGTTCAGCACTTGAGTTTTTTAAGCAACAACTTAAATTCTGACATTGTTTTGTGTTTTCCACCCACCACATATACATTGTTCAAAATTCTTTTGCAACTTTCTTTCTTCCTTTCTGTGATAATTTGTTTGTTACGCTCTCGCGTCATTTGCATCGTTTTTGTTGCCACTGTCAGTGCGTCCGTTAATCACACACGTACACACACACGTACACACACCCCCACACACAACAGCACGCACACAACAAACAACAATAGACCAGAAAAAAAACCACACGAATACACAAAGCACGTCAGCACGCTGATCACAATGTAGGCAATGGTTATTTTCAATTAGAAGTTCTGCATGTGCACTTGTCAACAAAAAAACATCAGCAGCAGCAGCAGCAGCAGCGGCAGCGGCAATCAGAAAAGCCACACTCCAAAACGAATAACAAACTACAGACAATAATAACAATATATCATCAACAGAACACCTATTCCATCCAATATATCCAAACTCGAAACAAATACCCCAACCTCAACCCCAGCCCCAAACCGCTCGCACTTCATTGTAAATAATGTAATTTGGTTGTAAAATGTACTTCATTGAATCGTTAATTGGTTCGCTCTCTCTTTCTATCTGACGCTCGCTTTAACCTACAACCTACAAACAAAAGAAAATAGAAAAAAAAAAACAAAAAGAGAAACACCAATGCAATAATAAAGAAATTTAAAATTATGCGATAAATCGTTAAATCTAAACCATTGAAGAGCATAAGCGCCAAGCGTCGATTTACTCGAGTTCTAAAAAAAAACAATAATAATATTTAAAAAAAAAAAAAAAATATTTACAATATTTTACAAATTAAAAGTTATTAAAATGTTTTAATAGTCCAAAAGTCGGTTCGCTTCAACCAGCTAATGCTAGAAAATTGCCACCGCTGCCCACTAAACGTTACTGTTACCGTTACTGTTACTGTTACCGTTACCGTTACTTTTACCGTTATCACAAAAAATAAAGCAAACACGTTCCGAACTCGAAGTATTTGCAAAGAAGAAAAAAAAAGTAAAGAAAGAAAAGCTGAACAAACAAATGAGGAAGAAGGAAAAGAAAAGCGAAAATAAACACAAAACAAATCAGAAAAATACGCAAGGAATATGTTTAAAATAGACATAAAAACGAACAATCAAACAACCAATCAATCAATGTATGAAATGTATGTAATGTATGTATGTGCCATGCTGTGCAGTACCTCAGGCCCCAGTTCCGTACGCTCAAGTCTTAAATGTATAGCTCATAACTCTAGTCTATATCAAAACGAAATATCGTATATAAAAATAAAATGCAATAAAAAAAAAATACTATAAAAAGAAACAAACAAAACAAAACAAAAAAAAAAAAACAATAGAGGAAATCGACATTTGGATGTTATGCTGTTCAATCGAAAAAAAAAACAAACTAAAAATAAGGACCCAAAACCTCCACTCAAACAAAAAAAAAAAAACTAAAACTTATAAAGAAAAGAAAGAAACCGACCTTAGCTGCCCCATTAAAAAAAAAAACCGTTAGACCAAAACCTAACTGCGTATTCGGCTCGTCTTGCTAGCTCGCTCGCACGCATTAGCTACAATTGTAACCTTAAAACATAAACAAAAAAAAATAAAAAATAGACATAACTATTACCATAACATGTATCTGATGATGTATCTATATCTGTATCTGTATCTATATCTTTATCTATATCTGTAACTGTAGTGTTTAAAACAATAAAGCGATAAGTGTAACGCGCTGCATGCAACACGTCTGCTTGCAACCGTCTCTTGTGCACGACTCTTATGCCACCCCTCCCATTTGCTCGCATTTTGATTTTGATATTGCAATTTCAAGTAGTTTGCCACATTTTGGTACATTTAGTTTATGTCTATTGAAACGATTCTGTAAAACGTTCTTACATTTCTCACGTATTCTAACTGTATTTATTTTCTCTTTGATCTCTCATCGCACTACACTATAGATCAACGATCTCAATGCCCAAGTTAACGATCTTCGCGGCAAATTGTAAGTAATTCGATACCCTTGCAGACATTCCAATGTGCCGTTATTCTCAACTAAATAACTACTTTTTTTTTTTTTACTTATCCAATATATAGCGTTAAGCCAGCCTTGAAGAAGGTCTCCAAATACGAAAACAAATTTGCCAAGCTGCAGAAGAAGGCCGCTGAATTCAACTTCCGCAACCAGCTGAAGGTGGTTAAGAAGAAGGAGTTCACATTGGAGGAGGAAGAGAAGGAGGTAAGTTCGCATTGGGTCAGTGTGTGGATTGTGGTGGTTACCATTCCAGGTGCTACCTTCAGCTAGGCATAGATAGAATAGCATTAGTTTTGTATAACTTGCATATGTATATTAATACTCTATATACTATACCCATATATATAACATATATATATATATATATATACATCAATATATATATATATATATATACTTCGATCAACCACAAATGATGTGAACGCAACCATAGATAAAGATTAAAGATGCCGGTTCTCTAAAAACAACCAAAAAGTGTAAGGATGAGTGAAATGATGTGTGTTTAAATATGTTTGAGCACCACGTGTCCTCCATTGTCACTTTATGTACTACTCTATCTGTTTATCTATCTCTCTCTCTCACACACTCTCTGTCTCTTTTACTCGTATCATCTAACTACATATCTGTCTATCTATCTGTCTCGCTCGTTTTATGGAACACCTAAAATAATAAAAATAAAAAAAAAAACACCTTTCAATATTAGTCTAGTCGTCACAATCTGTCACAATATGTATCCGTATTTACTATATGTATGTATTATGTACGTAGTTCCGTAGTCTCGTAGTGCACAGATCACAGTTGTTAGTCATCTGTTCCGGAATGTACTGGTTAAATGTTAAGCGACATTTCACTTCCACGATAATACTAATGCTCGATATTTCTTAATCTATTCCACATCGATGCTGTTGTTGGATCTGCAGAAGAAACCCGACTGGTCCAAGGGCAAGCCCGGCGATGCCAAGGTAAAGGAGGAGGTTGAGGCCGAAGCTTAAGTGTCCACGTCCACGTAGTGTCCACTGTACCACCCGTGACTCCTGCCCTAAACAATATATAATTCAATACAACCAATTATTTCACCAAAATACAAAAGTAAAACAATTATCTGATGCTAAATACAAATATCAAACAATATACGTGTATATATATATATAACTCACACTATATATATTCTATATATATGTATCTATGCATACATATGTGTATGTATGTGTGTGCATATGAAATAAAGTACAGCTAAAGCTTAATCAGAAACATTACAAAACACCAGCTATCGAAAATAATTCACACATCAAGAAGAATTCAAACAATATCCCAACATCTGAACGTTCTGATGGATTATTTTTTTTTATTATATTTCATTAATTACAAATTCTATTTTTTAATGTAAATTAAACTAAATTACAAAAAAAAAAAAAAAAAAAAACTCTTGGCACACTTTTTGTATTTTGGGCACACCTTTCACAATGGCATGTGCACTTGAGTTACCACCGAGTATCCGCCGTTTCCTAAGACTCCTCCAGATTCCTCCATCGATGTCGTTTTGCACTGCACCTTCGATTTGCACCCTCTATCTGCAAAATAAGCACCAGAGCACCAGCATCATCTGTAGCAGTTCCGAGTGAGATTCAGTTGAGTGAATTATGATGTGATGTGCTTGCAGGAACTGGCGCCCGAGACACCAGCGCCGGCATAAGAACAACTCATCGAGTAGCCCTCGCTTAATGGACGCCGATACAAATCAAATTGTTTTTTTTTTTCATAAAAAAAATGTTTTTTAAATTATTACAAATATATCTGAATATATATATATATATGAAATTAGTTCATAAACAGACAAACTTTGCATTTGGGTTTCTGGGTAGCTAAGCATTGTTCCTTACCAAGCATTTCTGTTTGTAGATAATGTTTTAATGCAGCATGTCCTTCATAAGGATTTGGCTGAAGTCAATAAATTCGCTTTTAACATGTGCCCCTAAAAGTATGCCGCATTTTGTAGCTTGATGGAAATTTAGCCAATACAGCAACCTCCAGCGAACAACAGTTATTATTTCCCATTCGCCAATCAAACAGAATAAGACAAAAAATAAAAATCAAATTTTTGCACTTTTCTTTTTATTATGTTTTAACGATAGTTTAGGAGATTTTCGTGTATGCGTGTACCGAGATATATATATATAAATATATACTATATGTGTGCACGTGTGTGGATGTACATTACAAACTTATAGTAAATTTAAAACTAGTGTTAAAATTAAGCAGCGAATTAACGTTAATAGTTGAACAACTTATGGCTAAGAGCTTAAATGATGTCTACAACTATGCATCTTTATCGTAGTCTTTATAATTGCATTAGATTGGGGAGTGGAGGACTTAGAGGGGCACTAACAAATTAAAGAATTCGAGTTGTCGTTGCGTTAATTAATTAAATAAATAAATAACCCTAAATACACAAAATACAAAAAAAAAGAGAAGTTAAATACCGAAAAAAACACAACACGGCTCAAAGTTGTAGTAAATAATTATATATATATATAGTAATTTTTATAGATTAAGATCGTAAATTCAAAAAATTTTAAAAATAAAAGCATTCAATTTTCGGATATTTTGCAAATATTGAAATCTGCATAAACCGAATATTCGAAACAGAAGTAAATTTAATTCGAATTATTCAATCATTCAGTTGGCATTTACTGCCAGCGGCTACTGTACATTGTGGCGTTGGAGCCTAGTTGTAGGCTATATAGGATTAGGATTAGGTTTAGACCTCAATACTGTTGAGGCTGCCCGAGGATATGTTGTCCGTGTGGCTGCCGAGGCGTGTCCGCTTGATGAGGGCCCGTCCGGGCATCGGGGAGCGCTGGACGCGCGGGCTGCCCGGCACATGGGGTATGCCCACCACATGGCTGTGATGCGGATGTGGATGCGAAAGCGGATGTGAGTGCGGATGCGGCAGCGGTGCATGGTGCACATGATTGTGATGATGCAGCATATGATGCGGCACATTGTTATTGTTATTGTTGTTGTTATTATTGTTGTTGCTGCTGCTGTTGTTGTTGTTGTTGTTGAGATTGGTGTGGCTATTGTGCTGACTGCCAGAGGCGCGTCGCTGTCGACGCAGCGAGGGTATACGAGTGGGCGTGGCTATGCCATCCTCCATTCCAAAATGTTGCTGCTGCTGTTGTTGTTGTTGCAGGCTACGCACGCTGCGCTCCAGCGTGCGTCGCTGCTGATCCAGCATGGGCGAGGCGCCACCAGATGGCGTCTGTTGCTGCTGCTGCTGTTGTTGTTGTTGTTGCTGGTAGTTGGCAGCATGAGGGGGCACGGGCGGCCCTTGCAGCTGCTGCTGGAAATCGTGCCGCTTGTGGGGAAATGTGGGCGTGCCGGGCGCATGATACGGTTGCGCATGATGCAGTCCCGGCTGATGCAGTGCAGCAGCGGCCGCAATTGCCAATGCATTTGTCTATAATGCGAGACAGAGGCAGCAGATAGAGGGATAAATAGAGAGAGAGAGAGAGAGAGAGAGGGAGAGAGAGAGAAGATTAGACAATTAGTGAGAGATGTATAACAAATATGCTGCTGAAATGGGAAGTTGCTGTGATTGTGATTGTGGTTACTTAAGTGGGGCATGTTCTTGGGTTGTTTGGCTTAGACTTGGCAACAAAATATAAAAATCGATTCTCAAACTGCTTTTTTTTTTATCATTTTTCTTACAGTGATCGCTCGATAGTTGAAAACACTTTGATAAATAGATCATCAAATTGAAGATCAAATGAAAATAAAGCTTTGCATAATTGTTGAACATCTGCGGCAGTTCTCATTATCAAGCGATCACTGTATTTAATTGCTTTACTTCTTGTTGTTGCTGTTGTTGCGCTTTGGCAGCTGCAGTTTTCTTGGGTAAAGGCAGCGGCGGCAACGGTTTGCTGGGCGCCTCCGCTGCTGGCAACTTCTGCTGCTGCTGCTGCTGTTGTTGTTGTTGTTGTTGTTGTTGTTCTTGTTGCTGTTGTTTTTGTGGTGTTAGACCGTCGCAGGCCTCCAAGGTCTCGCAGGAGGAGGAGGCGCCGCCCGTCTGCGCATTCTCACTGGCAGCAACATTTACATCCACATCAATATCAGCATCGACATCCAACTCGGCATCTGCAATCCCATCTGGATCAGCATTAATCGGCTCGACAGTGGTGCTGCTCTTGTTGTTGTGGTTGGTGGGATTGGCGATGGTTGTGATGCCGCTGCTGCTGCTGGTGTTGGTGGTGTTGGTGGTGGTGGTGGTGCTGGTTATGCTGGCAATGCCGTTGGGCGGCAGGAAGCGTAGCTCCATCACATTGCGATTCTGGAACAGGGGACGCTGCTCAGTTTGGCTTTTGGCGAACGGAGGCGGAGAGAAAACCGACAAGAGCGTTCAGAGTCCACAGAGCAGAAGATCAAAGACCACAAGCCAAAGAGGGAGAGGAAGAGGGAGAGAGATAGAGAAAGACAACGAAAAGGGAACCGACCAAAATCAGGCGGGAGAAACAGCAGCGAAATATAGAATGGGAGAAATAAATTGTGAGTGTGGACAACCAATAGAAATCCATAAGAGAAATTTTGAGAAATAATAAAACCAGGCAAGGAGAAGAGGAAGGAGGACGAGAGAAAGAGAGAGTTGGAGACAAAGAAGAAAGAAACTCATAAGGAACGAGAGACACAGAATGAGAGCAAGTGGGAGAAAAGAGGAGTGGAGTAGGCAAAAGGAGTAGAAGAGGGAGAAAGAGCATAGATAAAGAGAAATATTTGTAAGAAAGAAATAATAAAAAAAAGGCGAAACAGACAGAACCATTGGAAAAGAAATTAAGACAGGGATAGAAGACAGAGATAGAAAAAATATAATAAAGAAAGAGTAAGAAAGAGAGGGAGAGAGAGAGAGAGAGAGAGAGAGAGAGAGAGAGAGAAAGAGAAATAAGGGACATAGCAAAAGATAAGACAAGGACTAAAAACAGTCAATGACTAAAATAGATGTGAAGACAGTTGTATAGAGAAAAAGTGCAAGGGGCAGATAACTGTCAAAAAGATCAGATCGAGATGCCAAGAACTACTTATAGAGGTAAATACTATAGTATATGTATATATATACAGAACATACTCAAGAAGCAATTTGGATCTTTTTTTTTACCAACTAGTGTTTCTAATCGAAAGTAAGTATAAATTTATATTTTCTTAATATGATATATATATATAATAATTATGCTATTAATGGCGAATTCAATAAAAAGGATTCAATCGATTCAGATTCAAATCATTTGACGCTTTTCAAATGTTTGTAAAAACTTCCTGATTATATTTGTACATGGTGTTGGAGCCGAACGATATTATTCCAATGTAGAATTTAAATAGTTGGGTAGTCCACTCAAAGCGACGTGGAAGAGACAGGGACAGCGAGTGGGAAAGATAGACGGAATGATAGAGAGAAAGAGAGAGAAATATGCCAGCAGCAGCAGCAGCAGTTTAAAAGCAAAGCGAGGCGAGAAACGTTTTTTAAATTTTGACCAAGCAACCAGCGAAAAGGTTTTTTTTTTTTATTTATTTTTATTTTTGTCTATATTGATTTTTGTTTGTTTTGTTTGATATACAAAATAGATGCGAGTGAAAAGATATGGCGAAGTGGGAGCATTTGGAATAGGTTAACTGACGGCAGCTTACCTTATCAGCGGCGGGATCCTGGGCGAGAGGATTGGGTGTGATATTCATGCGTGGAATAACCCCATTCAATCGACGCACATCGCCCGATTTTTGACTGTGATTATGGTTGTGGTTGTGGCCGAGGCTGTGGTTATGATTGTGATGTGGCGCCACGCCCAGCACAGAGGATGTAACGAAATCAGCTTGAATGTGATCCAATTGCGGCTTGTTCTCATCTAGACGGAAAGATAACACAATTGGGATTAATGGTGATCGAACTGATTTAGTTTGGATGGAGTTTGGACGTACCCTCGGGCTGTGCATTGTTGCAACGACGCAGGTAAAACAGGCAAGCAACCACAATGGCAATGAGGAGCAGTAAGCCGCCACCGGCGGCGCCTGCAATGAGCGGATAAATGGAGTTATCCTGCTCCCCGGCGTTGCCATGAGCACCATTAGGCACGGCCACAACTGCCGGTGCGGCGGCGATACTCGAGTGACCCGAAGTTTCTGTCAGGAAGGAAGATGGGGAAATAATTAAGGTATACATTTTTGAACATTCTGCAAGTTAATAATATTAGTCGCTCAATCAATCAGTTAATTATAGTAGTTGAGGCGTCGTCAGTCACTCAATCAATCAGTCACCTAATTGCACTTGTTGTACGTATTGAAAACAGTCAGAGATTGAGATTGACTGACATTAAGCAGACCATCAGAAATCTATCAGTTAGTATTGAATCAATCACACATCCAATCAATCAATTAGTCAGTCACGCAATAAATCAGCTAGACATTAAATAAATTGATTTTATATTGAGTCTTAAGTCAATCAATCATTTCTTAAGCCAATTAGTTTGTTAAGCAGTCAATCAGCTAGACTGTTAACATCGGTCAATGAGTCAAACAGTTCTTCATTCAATCAGTCATCAAGTCAATCAATTAGTTAGTCAAGCAAAACGCTAAATAAATCAATCTCAGTTAATAGATTAAACACTTTTTAAGTTCGCAAATAGTCATTAAATCAATCAGTTGACTGTCAGATAAAAATTTCATCAATATATCAATCAATTCTAGTACTTTACCAGAATCCGTCAGTCAATCAAGCAATCAATGTAAATGTGCATAAATCAATTAATGAAGACTTACTCAGAGTGCGTCCCTGTTTGATCTCACTGAACTCGGAGGCGGCGTGAGCATTGAACGATTGCAGCTTGAACTCGTAGGCGGTGCCCGGATCGAGCAGGTCAATCTTAAAGTGACGTGCGTGGCCCCCATCGACGGTGGCCTTCAGGTATTCGGCGGCAGAGGCCGCAGGCCTATAGTAGGCATAATAGCCATCGATGGTGTGCTGCTGTACGGCTGTGAGTGTCCAGTGGAGGATGACGGTCGACTCCGAGTACGGCTCAATTTGATGGAGCTCGGGCACGGGCAGGTTCGATTTTGCGGCGCCACGCTGCAGGAAGAACTTGATGGAGGTGCTGCCCTCCTTGTTGTCATTGTTCGTATATACGGCAATGATACGGAAGCGATAATTGCGATCCGGACGCAGTCCCGACACGGACGATGTGAAATTCTTGACGCTCCCCAGTGCCGTGTTCATGGCATGCTCATGGTGATGGTCACGTTCACGCTCTCGCTCCCGCTGCCTGCCATATGGTATATTCTCGTTGGTCGTCTGCCAGCTTTCGCGCGGTATTTGGCGTGAGCTGTCGCCGAGCATGCGATATTGCACCTTGAAGAACTGTATGGGCAGACCATCGTTTTTCGGCACATTCCAGCGCAGCATGACGGCGCCGTCCGAAAGGCGGGTAACATTGGGCCGCGATGGTGGCACCATATTGGCTGAAACATTTTAACAGAAGCAAAATTAAAATCAAAATAAACTTGTTCAAAGATATTTTTCATGGCAGGTGCTGTTAAAGGTATGTAGCGTTGTGGAGTTGACTGTAGTTAACAGTGCCAAACTGAGCGCACGCAAAAGTGCGTTAACAGTGCACTGTTAGCGCTCCGTACATTGAGTAGCATCGATATGCGCTCCGTACATTGAGTAGCATCGATATGCGCTCCGTACATTGAGTAGCATCGATATGCATAGAGTAGTATCGCAACGCAGCGTTGAGTAGTATTGTTAGAGCTGCGTACGCATTTTGAGCGACATTTTCTTGTGCTGCCTGTCACAAAAATAATACCTGAGCCGAAAACAAGCGCGCGCGTTTACATTAAATTCTAAAACACAATTAATATCAAATAATTGTGTGTGCCAAGTGTTGCAGCAACATTTTCATACAATTCTGTAGTGCAATATTGGATACGAGTGGCGACAACGACTGGCGACGACGACGGCAAGCGAACGGGACAGCAGACGACAACAGACAAAACAGACTCACACACACACACACGCACTCACACTCAGACACGAGCTGTGAGCGAGCCAGCGAGCGTGTGTGTGTGTGTGCGTATGTTTAAAATCTAAACGGGTGCAATTGATTTTTATACATATAATACTAGTCGCTCTCGGCATCGCATTTTTCTTGTTGACTCAGACCTGGAGGGAATCAGAATCGGAATTGGACACGAAATTGGCATTGGCATTGGCATCGGCATCGGACTCGGACTCGAACCCAAATTCTGCATTGAGTGATTTGCGTTTCATAAACAAACTCAGTATTGGGAAACAAAACAAAGCCCAAGGAGAGGAAGAAATTCTCAAGCGTACACTGAATTTGAGAGAGATCGACAGAGAAATACATATATAGAAAGAGTGAGCATGTCAGCTGCCGGGGATGCGGGCTCCGCTGCAGCAGCGAATGTCAGCGTCGTTCAGGTCCAGACAACGGTAAGTGCAGTTGGGAACAGCGACGGCAGTCCCACTAACAACAACAGCAGCAACAACAGCAACACCAACAGCAATAACAACAACAACAATCCAAACAACAACAATGCAAATAACAAGAACTCAACGGCGGGCAGCTCAAAGGGGCAGCTGCCGTTAACGCCCCGCTTCACCGCCGAGGAAAAGGATGTGCTGTATTCACTGTTCCATCTGCACGAGGATGTCATCGACATCAAGCATAGGAAGAAGCAGCGCAACAAGTACTCCGTCCGGGATACATGGGACAAAATCGTACGCGATTTCAATTCGCATCCGCATGTGAGCGCCATGCGCAACATTAAGCAGATTCAAAAGTTTTGGCTCAATTCACGGTAAGTGGATCAAGGAACAGGGAAGATAAACCCCAACATTATCGTCTCACTCGTTAAATCTATCTCTCTCTGTCTTTGCAGGCTGCGCAAACAGTATCCGTATCGAGAAGTGTGTGCCTCCGGCGCCGGCGCATCATTGGGCAAAGTCAGCAGAGTCTCATCCAATGCACAACAGCAGCAGCAGCAACATCAACACGACAATGTCAAAGTGGAGCCAGAGTATCAAATCAGTCCAGATGCATCCGAGCATAATCCGCAGGGCGACACGTTCGATGACATTGAACTGGATGGCAACGATGTCAGCGAAATGGAAGATGATCCCCTCGATGCACAGCAACAACAGCAGCAGCAGCAACAACAGCTGCAACAGCAACAACAACAGGCGGCACAGGCACAAGTCGAGGCGCAACAACAACAACAACAACAACAGCAACAGCAGCAACAATCGGCTGTTGCCGAAATGCAAAAGTTGCACGTGAGCGCCGCAGTGGCAGCGGCAAGTGCAAGCATGCTCAACACCCACCAGATCAATGTGGACTCAATCAGTGCGGACAAACTGACGCTAAACGATCTGCTACACTTTAAGCCAGCCCGGCCGCGCGAGGAGATCATACTGCAGCTCAAGCATCCCACAGATGCGACAGGTGAGTGAGAGCCAAAAAGCAACTTAAATTGAAATCAATTTTAAAAAATGTGTGCTATTTTTTTTTGGCTTGCTTTGGGCTGGTTGCATTTTACAGCCACGCAGATTCACACAATACCTGCGCAGCCGCAACAGCATACGATGGCAACAATCACCGCTGGCGGCTACAACCAGCAGATCATCAGCGAGATCAAGCCGCAGCAGATAACGTTGGCCCAATATCAGGCGCAGCAGCATCAGCAGGCCCAAGCCCAGGCCCAGGCCCAAGCTCAGGCGCAAGCACAGGCTCAAGCTCAGGCTCAAGCTCAGGCACAGGCTCAAGCGCAGGCGCAACAATTGGCGCAACAGCAGCTTGCCGCACAGCAGCAACAATTGGCGGCGGCGGCGGCACATCATCAGCAACAACAGCAACAGGCCGCTGCTGCCGTAGTCGTACAGCAGCAGCAACAACAGCAGCAGCAGCAGCAACAACAACAGCAGCAACAGCAGCAGCAACAACAGCAGCAACAACAGGCATCGGTGGCAGCAGCAGCTGCTGTTAAAATGCAGCTAACTGGCGGCACGCCCACATTCACATTCAGCGCCCTGCCCACGGTGACGGCAGCGACATCGGTGCCAGTGTCCGTCCCGGTGACAGCGGCGCAGGCAACCGTTCAGGTAGCAAATGTAAGCGGCGTCGGCGTCGGCAGCAGCAGCGCTGGAACGCTGACTGGAACAAATGGGCAAACGGCGAACGATAGCTACGAGGAGCGCATCAACTATTTCAAGGTGAAGGAGGCGGAGCTGCGTTGCAAGGAGCAGCAGCTGGCCACCGAGGCGAAGAAGATCGAGGTAAACAAGGCGCAGGATGAGCTCAAGTATATGCGCGAGGTGCATCGCTTGCGCGTCGAGGAGCTCAAAATGAAGATACGCATACTGCAAAAGGAGGAGGAGAAGCTTCGTAAGTGGTCCAGTACATGAGATTTGGAGGATATCAGTGATGCGGAGCCGGAGCTGGATGCGGATGTATGTGCGATCGGGGATGGGGGTGCGGATGTGGATGCGGCAACACAAGGAGAATACATGGACCTGGACATGCAATTGCTGCTCTAGCATGGACGCGGCTTATTATATATACATATATAAAATATATATAGCATATTTTACATTTATAAATAATTTTAGATTTCTTTTTTTTTCACTTCGATTTTTTTTAGACATTTTGTTTTGTTTTTGTAACAAATTTATACTCGTATTGTTTTCGGGTGGGAGGGGCGATCAGCTATTTTTCGCTGATCACGATTAACGATTACTGATTACTGATTACCGTTTACCATTTACCAATTACCGATTATCGACTATTCCTAAGCAATTTCTCTTATTGTAATTGTATATCGTGTTATGAAATACAATGAACACTTTAAACAAATCTAAACGAACAATAACAATAACAAAACATAAAAAGCGGAACACAAAATCAAACTCACCAACTCTCATGTATTTACGCTTCTTGTTACGGGAACCACCCCCATACGAACCGGATGAAGAGGATGTGCCGTATGATGGCCCACCATTGCCTCCACTGTCATAGATTGGATCGTGCGGCGATCGCATGGGCACATCGCCCAGCGGTGGATAGTCCTCGCCACTGATCTGCAACGGATTCACACGCAACATGTTGCCCTCGCTCGTCTGCAAAATTTCAAAAAAAAAAAGGGTTTAAATAGTACGTGGCATCAGAGATAGATAAATGCATATCTGATCTTCATTCATTGTTTAAACATGAAATGGTTTTTTTTTTTTAGGAATACCCATTTGCTAAATGCTCTTTTTAATTAACAAAATTTTATGTAAAACTCAAACAATTTTCACTTTGCAAATCATTTTGTTTATTCCACTTTATGTTGTAAAAATGTTATTTTTTATTTGAATTTTGTACACAAAATCTGATTTATTATTCATTTAATCAAAAAAACTGTATGCATTCAAACTTTATCAACATTGACTTGCCTCAGGCCTATTTTCTTTCTATAGCTACACAAAAAATTTGTTAATTAATTTGAAATTGTATATCAAACCAATGATTTGAACAGATTCAAGAGTTACATTGATAATGGTTAAATGTCAGTCAGTATTTGTATTCTCATCTCCGTTGCAGCAAGAGCAATTGAAATATTGCTCTGCTATTCACTTTGCATTCAGGAAGCAGTCCAACAAAATGGGTCATCAAATATTCCATAACCGAATAAAAGTAGAATGATTAGGTAGCAAATGTGCAATTATTAATGGAGTATCAGGAGTTGTACACAGCTGCTATGCTCTCGTTTTTTTCTGCTATTGCTGCTACTACAGAGGGCATTTTTTTTCTACTACTTGCAGAGAGAAAGAGCATTAATTTAACTTTTCAACTATTGGCTATTGCTATTGCTCTGTTGAACTTTGCGGCAGTAAAAATAGTAAAACGAAAAACTATAAAAAAAAACGCATGTTGATATTATTTACACCAATCTTTTCCCATCAATCATTAATAAACTCATAAAATTACCCTAAAATTAACATCGTCATAAAAATAACGAATTTCTCGTTTTTAAAAATAATTTCTAAATATAAGAAAATATTTTTTTATGTTGTTTTGAATTATTATTTTTTTTTTATTACTAAGCAACGCATTTTGAATGCAAGCAAACATTTAAAAAAAAAAATCTCTTTTGAATTGTAGAAAACGAAAATGAAATCAGCTCTTAAAAATGCTATTTTAGAGTTTGGTTGATAAATATTATTGTAATAATTTAGTGAGAACTGTAAACATTTTTGCTTAATAATTACTTTAAGCAACAAAATGAAAAAGCGATAAAATGATTAGAAAACAAATCCTTGAAATTCAGAAATACATTTAGCACTGGGTTTCCGAAAGCTCCTCAACCTTAAATTTAAGAAATTTACTTTGAGAACATACATAATTTAGATAGATTTTTTCTTAGTGTATTGAGCAAGTTTTTAAAACTCAACTTGTTAAGTTTTGCGAGAAACAAAAAAACATAATTAAAAATTGTACTCACCTCGCCGAGTTGATTGCGGGCAAAGCATTGAACGACGCCCGCGTGACGCTTCTGGACATGATGGATGTGGAGGAGATTGGGCTCGATGAGTGTTTCATTGTCGGCGCTGGCATCCTCGCCATTGAACAGCCAATAGATCTCCGGCTGCGGATGACCGGTGGCAACGCACTCGAGCGTGAGGGCATCGCCTTCATTGGTGAGGGTCATCTCTGGGCCACGCACGATGCATGGACGCTGCAGCACGCTCAGCTTGATCATGTGCACGAGGACGGGCGCAATGCCGTTGTCCAGGCGACACACATACGAGCCCTGATCCTCGGGCCGGACATCACTGATCTGCAGTCCGTAGGCGAGCACACGGCTTCGATTGTGATAGATGTTGCGCACTTCGGGACTGCTCCAAACGGCGCTGGGTCGCGGCGAACCGACGCCCGGACACTCGAGCACAACAGTGTCGCCGGGACGTGCCGCTACCTGTGTCGCCGGCTGCTGTAGCAGAAAATATGGCGGAGTGCGTTCCGTATAATCCACACGCAAATCGATCACCTGCGGCAGACGCAACTCGACGCCGGTTATCGCATTCGTTGCGGCACACGAATAGTTGCCCGCATCCTTGGCAGTCACGGAGCCGAGAACGAGGGCGCCGGCGGCGCCGGACAGCAGCAGCTCCGTTTGCGGCAATTTGTCGCCGTTGCGATAGAAACTCCAAATGGCCGGCGGATTGGAGACAACCGATCCGCACCGCAACAGCACACAATTATTGGGCGCAACGCTCCAGCGGACGGCATGCCGGCCATATCCGTTGTTGGCGCCATCCAGCGATATGGAGACGAGCGTTAGTCGTGCCGGTGTCGAGGCAATGGCA
The DNA here is from genome assembly GCA_035042125.1 of Drosophila longiperda. Taxonomy (NCBI): domain Eukaryota; kingdom Metazoa; phylum Arthropoda; class Insecta; order Diptera; family Drosophilidae; genus Drosophila; species Drosophila longiperda. The sequence goes on from JAWNLV010000120.1 coordinate 2,325,067, forward strand.
CCGGGTCCATACCATGCCACACACTGATAGTCACCCAGTGTCTGGGCATTCACATAGATGCGCAGCTTCCAGGTGCGTCCCTCGTTGCTGCTGGTCACATTGTAGCCGGCTGCCGGATGCAGATAGCGATACGGATCACTGCCACTCACCCGAAATCGCCACTCCAAACGATCCGGCTTTAAATTTAGCTCACACTCGAAAACTACCTCGTCACCCTTGGGTGCCACAGCCGATTCCGGGGCACGTTCAATGTACACGCCCAGCATATTGCTGTTGCTGCTGCTGCTGCTGCTGCTGTTGCAAGTGGAGATCATCAGGCATCCATTGAGTATGGCCACAGCCAGTGGCAGCAACAATCGACCCATATCTACGACCGGCTGCAGTTCAATGATGTGGCAACAGACACCAGCAGAAAAAAAAAAAAATTTATAATAATTATTTTAATTATAATATATTAAATATTTTATTTATTTATATCTATTAAGAAAATCGCTAAGAAAAGTTAACAAGTTTTTCTGCTGGTTTTTTTTTGTGTTTTGATGCAATTTTAATAATATTTCTAATTTGACAGCAGCTATTCGATATGGTGGTCCGATCCATTTGGATATTAATTAAGGCGTATAAATCGGCTGATTAAATATTAATATTATTAATATATGAATATCAATTTTTAAAAAAAAAAAAACTAATTATAATAATCAAAATAAAAACTGCGCAATGCGCTTAAAAAATGTCATATAAAAAATGCATATATATTATTAAGATCTCAATTAACTAGTTATTTTGGTACTCCAAAAAATAAAATGGGAAAATTCTATAATTTAAAATGAGTACCGTTAACAACTGGCAAATGCTCGAATATGGACAAACTAATACTAATTTGAATAAAGTCATTTATGAATTTTATTACTATTCTCCCATAAATTATACATTCTAAAGTTATTGTTGAGTTTAATGTGAGGCTTAACTATGACTAAAAATATTACAACAAATTTGTTGCCAGTGCGACTCGTATTTATGTGTATATATATATATATATATATATATATCATAAATATGTCAGAGGTAAATAAAAACTGTTTTATGTCTTTTGATGAACAAAACGAGCGCAACTCAATTTAATTTTGTTTTTATTTTTTTTTTTTACAGCAAAAGTGGGCGGTAAAATTGTAAGGAATGTCATGTCTTGGATACAACTGTACCACAAGCGATTGATTGCGGTGTGTGTGTGTGTGTGCATATGTCAGTGTGTGTAAGTATGGTGGGACGGGTGAAAGGGTAGCAGGGTTGTGGAGCTGAGTTGAGTTGATCCGATCTGCTGTCCTTTGGTACGCGAATGGGGCGTGACAACGGAAGCACAGTCGCTTGCAATGTGCCATTTAAACTGGAGTGAAGCTGAGCTGCCTGCCTGTTTGCCAGCCACTTGGCATGTTGCATGCAGCATGTTGCCAGCCTGTTGCCTGACTGACTGCCTGCCTGCCTGCCTAACTGCCAGCCTGCTTGCCAGCCTGCTTGCCTGCCTGACCGAGCAGTCCTTTTGGCAGCCAGGGCATCAGCTTCTTAATGGCGTGTCATTATTATGAGCAGCCAAGGCTGCAGGTGCTGCTGCTGCTGCTGCTGCAAGGGGGTTTGTGGAGCGGGGGGACGGTAGCTTTGCTGTGCGGAACGGGTTCGTGCAGCATTTGCCCTGCGACAGTTTGCGCTTCTATATTTGAAATTTAAAAGCGGGCAGCAGCAGCAGCAGAAACAGAAATAAAAAAAAAATAACATACGAATCCTCAAGAGTAGAGCTTGCCCGACTGCAAGATACTCTGTAATCAACAATAAGCCGATAGAAATACCTCAGCACTATTGATAAAGTTGTATTTTACTTACAGCGAATAATTGCTATCGGAAATCGATAAATATCGATATGCGCTGGAGTTATCGATATGAATATTTAACTATTATAACTAATATTTATATATAGCACCAACTGATCAAGTATATATTTTTAAGTTCTCGCTGATAGCAAGCAAATCGATATGTATCGATATATATCGACAAATTATCGAGTAGAAAGTTGAAGTTAGCAGGAAACCTGCCAAACATATTTCATATATTGATAGACGACATATTTATCGATTTGCAGCAGGAAGCTATCTGAAACATTTATCTATAGCTGATCAAGAATCTATATATATGTATATATATATACCTAAACTCAACTTGTTACAATTGGTATGCAGGGCGTATAGAAAAACTGAAAGAAAAAACGAAACACAAAAGCGCGCGCGGAATTCCAAGAAACGGCCTCGCGATCTGCCCAGTTTCCCCCTTCGCCTGTCTACCTGCCACTCTCCCCACCCTCACCTCCGCCAACCACCCTCCATCTCTCTCACACTCTCTTTGTGTGCGTTGCTTGCTGTCTCTATTTGGGTTGTGGCAGCTCTTTTGACGCACATAAATCGCAGCGCGGCTCCCATTTGAAAGTCATTATGGGGCAAAACTGCGAGTGAGGCAGGCGCGTGCAGCTGCCCCTGTTGCTGACTCCGCCGTCTTCGTCTCCATCTCCGTCTTTGTCTTGGTGGCCACTTGTTAACGCAGGGAGCAGCCCCAAAAACCGGACTGCCTACACAGGTCCCAGTCGCAAGTTGCCAGTCGCCAGTTGCCAGTCGCCAGTTGCCAGTCGCCAATTGCCAGTTGGCAGTTTGCAGTTTGCAGAGCCAAACTCGGAGCGATCCTCGAAAGCGGCAAACGCTGATTTAAAACATCTGACAACAAAAGTAAAGCGCGAAATTGACGCAGGTTTCTTCGGCTGCCTTCGCGACTCTCGTTTAGCTGCTGCTTTTGTTGTTGTTGTTGTTGCTGTTGTTGTTGATGCTGTTGTTGCGTGTGTTGAAAATTAATGCGCATTCCAGTGCCACAACCAGCAGGCAAGAACAGGAACAACAGCAGCAAACAACCTTAAGCAAAAGAACAAACTCAACAGAGGAAGTGAATGGCGCGTTGCAAGTGTGTGTTGTACACACACTCACACACACACACACATTGAGCAGACATTAGTCTGTGGTTTTGGGGCAGGTGGTAGTAAAGGGCTCCGGCTACTGTGCCTCACATTGCAATCAAAATAAATGTTATAATAATAAAATATTAATGGAAAGCAGCAACGCTTTTGGTTTGATTATTTTTTTTTTGGAACGTGCAACATGTTGCATGCTGTTTGATTACTGCCACGCACACCAGCTTTCAATATCAAATTTATTATATGAATATCATAGAATATAATATTTATGGAAGGAAGAATAATTTTATACAACGTTTTCTTGTTTTTAGAACTAATTTCTAAATATCGAACTTTATAATATATTTTCTTTTGGAAACATTTAAGCAAAAACATTCTAAAAACTGAATATACAAACCATAATTAATAGAAAAAATCAATTTGGAAATTAAGAAAACCGTATTCAAATTCACTGAATCTGCATTTAAATTAGAAATAAGCTGTCCTATGCATTTTCGGAACTATTTAAAATTGTTGTGTATATTTAAAGTATAAAAATGTTAATGTGTTATAATAATATAAATAACACAAAAGGTCCGGCAATTTCCTAAAGAAAGCTTTGAGGCATGGCTTTATCAACTTTGGCCAGTGGTGCTGATCAAGAATATATACTAAATAGAATCGGAGACGTCTCGTGCAATGTGTTACTTCACCACAAAGCTTTTCACTAGTCTCACCAGGGAATTCAAACGGCCTTCAATTATGCTAAAGTACAAAACAAGCGCTAAGCAACATGTTGCTAACTGAAATGTTGCTTAATGTCTACAATTGCTGAACAGCATTATTGTTACTGTTGCGCGTCGTTGTTCGTGTTGCACGCTAATTTGATTAGTCACACTTTGAATGGGTCACATAGGATACAAAAACTAGAACAATAAAAAGAGTTTTCTTGTTTACTTGCAACACAGAAAAGGGGCAATAATAGTTATTAATCAAATGAAATGCCAAATTAAATAGCATAAATTAACTGTCAAAATACACATGTCGACTGACAACAACAACAACAACAACAACAACAACAACAGCAACGAACAACACTCAACGAACAACAAATGGCAACGTTGTCAGCGGCTTCTTCAAATGTTTGCTTGTCCACAAATTAGCATAAAACTGTTAGAAATTAGTGAAGGTGTTGTGCACACCAGGAGGAGGAGGAGGAGGAGGAGTTGGTGTCGGAAACTGACTGAGCCGAGGACAGCTAAACAGTTGAACCTGGGCTTAGACAATTGCGTTTCAAAATAGGCGTGCTCTGCCCAGATGCCAATAGCAAAGACAAGTAGCTCCAAAGCAGTCAGAGAAGACAACCTGCAAATTATGTGATTGGCTTGTGTGTGTGTGAAATGATCGACGCGCAAATACCCATTATAAGAAAATTGTCCCATTTAAGAGAAATACATACGTGGCAGGCTTACAGAGTGCAGTTAATACAGAATAAAAATGTGATTATTATATTAGGTAAAGCGAAATTGTGTCTTCCAACTGTAGAAAACGAGTGTAATCTAAAACCCATAAATATATAGAATAGTTTCGATTCTTTCAGCGAATAAGGAATATCACTTTATATCTTTCATCACACATATAGCATTTTTAGCTACTCTTTCGATATTTTGTCAGTTTTCACATGGAACTTCCGTGCAGTGGAAACGTGTTACTTTTGACACATTTTTTGATGCAGCTTGGAATACCTATCCCATCGGAACATTCATTTTCGATAACAGGTAAATAGAAAACCCAATTTAAAACATTAACTCATCAATTCTGATTATATTATTTATGAAATCTTCACAACTATTTATTACTATTATATTGATTTACTTAGTTTTATTGTACATCGCATTCTCAAAGTTTGTGTTCAAATAAAATGCTTGCAACATTTAAAAAATGTATTTAAAGTATTTTATTTATAACGCATTTGTTAGTATTATATTGGTTTACACACCCTGGATTAGGTATTACAGGGTATGCAAGTTACGGGGTTTTTCTGAGCTGTGAATCTTTTTTGAGCGTGTTTTTCATCAACAGTTGCGAGGTGTAACGCAACGACAACCATGATGACAACAACAACAACAACAACAGTTGCTGTTAGGTAAAATTGTTGTTGTTGTTGTCATAAGAGCTTAACTCAATGTTTTTGTTGTTGTTGTTGATGTTGGTGTGGGGTTCTGCTTTCCCATTAAGTAGCAGCAGCAGAATCAGCAGCAGTTAAGAGCTTGTAAAACACTAACACCTGCTACAAGTTTGTTGTTGTCATTATTGTTGTTGTTGTTGTTGTTGTTGTAGTTGCTGTTGCTGTTGTTGCTCAGAGTTCAATAAAACTTGAGAGCAACAGCAGCAACTATTGCTGGCAGAAAAGGAGCAATAGCAATAGAAAAGTCACGAAATGGGCAACAGCAAAAAAGAAAAGCAAATCGACAACAGCAACAACAACAACAACAGCAACAACAACAACACAAGCAAAAAAAAGCTGGCCCTATACAAACAAACGAAACCAACTCTATATATAAATTCACTACATACCTATATATATATATATATATATATGTATATATATATGTATGTATGTATAAAAAAGTGATGGCAAAAAAAAAATTCTTGGCGAATGGAACCTGTTTTCGAGCGAGCAGCTGAAGCCGAGAGTCTAAAGAAGATGACCGGAACCAGCAGTCGATGAAGCTGCAGATGCGGCACAGGAGCGCACCAAGGGCACCAACAGGCCACCCGAAAAAATACTAATAATAATAATAAAAAAAAAAGAAAAAAGAAAAAAAGCACAGCACGAAAACGAAAGGGGAGCAGACGCTGGCTGGCAAGAAACCAGAACAAGAACAAGAACAAGAACAGGGAACAAGTCTCAAGCGCCACAAGCAAGCCAAGCCAAGCCAAGATAAGCAAATGGATGGCGTGAGGGGGGAGTGGGGGGAGAACGGGGGAACGAAGAACGGGGTGGCATTTGAGTTTCACATGTAAACGAGTTCAGAAATCTGCATTCCTGGCAACAGGATTGTGCCTTTAAGTGTGGCATGCAGCAGCAGCAGCAGCAGCAACAAGTGTGGGCCAAGCGTTGCGTCTTGTCTAATTTGTGCGCCCCACCTGTTAAATGCATGCAGCTGCAGCCAGCCTCCCCCCCATCACCCGGCCTTCCAACAACACCAACTCCACCTCACCCTTGTCCTAAAACCATCACATGCAACTTTAGTTCAGTTCTTCATCATCTTCATCTTATTCTTTTGGCATGCGTGGGCAAAAAAAAAAAAAAAAAAAAGAAAAATTTAACAACAACAACAACAAAAGCGCAGAGAGATTTGTATTGTTGCGGCGCATTCTCAGCTCTGATTGCTGGGGCCTATGGCCTGGGACGATTATTGGGGCGCGGAGCGTGTTGCACGCCCACACCTGGTCTGAGCGTGGCACAGCGTGGGCGAAACGTTGTGCTTGGGCTTGGTCTGGGGATCTGAGCGCAGGATTAGCTTTATATATTATTCAATTTGTGGCAAGTTCAGAGCCATTTAACTTTTGTGCAAATGCGTTGCCAATATAAACAAAAAAAAAAACAAAAAAAAAAAAAGTGCCATCTCTTTCTATATAGCAGCAGCAGCAGCAAGAAAAGAGGCAGCGCTGCCACGCTGAGCATAAGTATTGAAAATAGATGACACTTTTAATGAATTTCAGAATAATTGAGGCCTAAACTGGCACAAAAAAGCTCAGCGACAGCTAGAACTAAATGCGAAGCCTATAAATAAAAATAATAAAACTAAACGAAAAGAAAAGAAACGAGAAGAAACGGGATGAGATGAGACGACGACAACAACAACAACAACAACAACAAAAATAAGCTAAGCCAATAGAAAAATGCGCAGCATTAGGGTTACTCACTACAGTGCCGAACCATTAGGGTGTACGAAAAATCATATGAAATTTAAAAACTTTATACAGACTACGAATTAAAAAAATTAATATAACAAAGAACGAAAATGTTGTCTTGACTAAAGTATTTTTTTTTTTTTTTTTCATAAATTAGGTGACGAAAAGGCAATTTGATGAGTGCCCCTAATGCGTTAGGGGGTCTCGAGTTGTAAGTCCCTTTTAGTGTTTGCTTGTCCATTTAAAAATACATAAAACTAAAAACGAACACAATTCAAACACAATCTTTTGACGCCTCAATTGCACTCGCCAGCCCAAGCATACCACCCCCACCACCCACATCCAGTCCCGCTCCCTTTGCGCCTATTTAGTGTGGAACATGTCGTAAATAACTCAAATAATTTTTGGTTGACTTGGTAAAAAATGTGCCAAAAAACACATAAATAATAATGAGCAGCGAAAACAAACGTGTGCCAGTGTGCGTGTGTGTGTGTATATGTGGTGGTGAAGGGGGGGAAAGGTGATAGGCGAACTATCTGTCCGTCAAGTGGGTCTTTTTTGATGTGGAATTTCATTTAGTGCATTGAATATGCTTTTAATTAATTTATGTTTATGATTTGGCGCTTGTCGATCGCTTCAAATAACACCCCCACCCCGAACACACACACACACACATACCCCACAAACCCCACACCCAGCCACCCCTCACCGGCGACAATGTGTGCAGTTGCTGGCCCATAATTTCTAAAATATTTTGAAATGTCGCCAAGTCAAAGAGCGCGTGAAAAACTAAAAACAAACACACAATAAAACAAAAAAGAAAAACAACAAAAAAACAGCAACATTTGGGAAATGAGAAATAACAACAACTTTGTTGTACAAAACAGCCAAAAACAAAAAAAAAAAACAACAAAAAATACGTGGAAAATAAAACAACGAAAATTCCAACCCCAACCAGAAATAGCTGTAATATATATATACATATACACACGTGCATAAGTGTGTGTGTGTGTGTGTGCATTCAACGACAGTTGTCATTTTTCATAAATAGCTTTTCAATTATTCTAAGCAAATAAGTGGCATCAACAAAAAATAAAACATCAAGAAAAGCAAATAGAAAAAATGTAATTTTTTTAAGAGCTCAAAATATTTAAATACATTTTCATTTTGGTTAAAATTTTAACATTTAAGCGCCATTTGCAATAGGTGCAAGTAGCAACATTTGCTTAGCAACAAAATAATAAGCAATAATAATATGTTGCCAATGCTGAAATGTTGCCAACATTTATTAGCGCTGTTGTTGCCGTTTTTGCTGTCGTGTTATGCTTGTTGCTGACCAAATTTGACGACATGACGATCACGATGCCAATAACGATGACGATGACTATGACTCATCGCAGTCGGCACACTTTTTTATATTTTTTTTTTTTTTTTATTAATTTTTTTTTGTTGGTTCGTTGTTTTGTGCCATTTATTGGTCAGCAAATTAGAAATAGCTGCTGCAGCTGCTGCTGCAACGACACTTTGCTTCTTCTTCTTCTTCATCTTTTTAGCTTTTTTGTTTTTTTTAGCTTGCTCTGTGTGTGGGTGTCTGTCTGTGTGTGTGTGTGTGTCTGTCTGTGTGTGTGTGTGAAGCATGGAAGGCAATCGCCTAATGTTGTTGTCGCATCGCTTTTATTTCTGCTGGCTTCTCACAGCTGACGTTTGCTGCATGTGCAACTTTTGTCATAATTATTGCTCGAGGCATGCAATTTCTTATTGCTACTGCGGCTGCTGTGGTTATTTTGATTGCTATTGTTGTTGTTGTTATTATTAGCACTTGCAGGGCAAACAACAAACAAGAGCAGCAGCTGCAGCAGCAGCAACTTTGCCCTGCGCCGCAGGCATTTGAGCCTCATAATTGTTGTTGTTGTTGCCGTTGCTGCTCGCATTCCACGGGTGAAAGCCACATGCATTCACATCCATGACATTCACATGGACACGCGCCCCGTCGGCAATTGCAGCTGCTTCTTCTAGCCGCATGCAAAAACTATATAAAACGAGAAGAAAAAAAAAAAACACAAAAAGGCAAAAACAAAAAAAAAATAGTACTGGCAACATGCTCCAAAATTTATGCGTTGTCTGCTGTCTGAGCCGCCTTTGCCACTCTGTGTGCTTTCCACAAGGAGAGCGCGAGCGGCTGCCACTTCCAGTTTTCAGTGTGAGCCTCATTTAATTTGCTCTCCCACTGTCCCACTCTCTCTCTCTCTTTCTCTCGCTCTTTCTCTCGCTCTTTCTACAGCGCTTGCGCGCAGTCGCTGCATTCTTTTGCTGCTTTTGCCGTTGCGTTTTATCCATTTTTGGATCGATTTACAGGAACCCCCTCCCCACCGCCCCACAAACGCTCTGCCCGCACTCAGTCACTGTCTCTGCTTAATCTTTGACTATCTGCTATATTTGCATGCTGCTTATGCATTTTTCAAATGCTTCGTTTTTGGTGTGCCGCTCTCGTTAAACGCTGCTGCTGCGGACTGCGACGCTGGCGTCGGCGTCAGCCCACCATGTTCAGTGATTGCTATCGTTGACATTGTTGTTGTTGTTGTTGTTGTTGCCTTTTCATTGCAATTTATTTGATTTTCATTGCATTAAATTTCTGTTGTCTGCTCGTTTGGCTTTGTGTTGCTCGTTTTGTTATTGCTGCTGTTGTTGTTGCCTTTTGTTTTTAGCTTGCGCCTTTGTTTTTGGTGCGTCGCCATCTTTGATTTCGATCTTGGAATTTCAATTTGCATTCATTTTGCTGTTTGCTGTTATTCTTATGCTTTAGCTTGGCGCTAGCTCTCACTCTCCCTGTCTCTGTCGCTCTCTCTCTCTCTTTCTCTCTCCCTGTCCCTAACGAGACTGTTTTTGGGGCAATTCATCATAAATATTGCCACACACGCACACGCCTCCCCCACCCTCTGCACAGCTGTGATCATTAAGATATATATTTTTGTTGCCGTTTCCGTTGGTTTCAAATTTAAATTTTTTAGCTTTTCATCATTTTTTGTTTCATTTTCTTTTCTTTCTTATTGCGTCTGTCAAGTCACCCTTACGTGCAACGGCAACATTTGCTGCTACCAAATTGCGGCTCATCCATGTGGGCCGCCTTGCGGCTAACTGTTCATGTGGGCGCCCTAATGAGCCACCTAATGAGCTGCAATCGGCTGCTGCCTTTGCCTCTGCTTCTGTCTCTGTCTCTGCCGCAGTCGTTGCCATCTCTGCCCACGCGGCTGCCGCTGCTTTGTGCGCTGGACACTTGGCAAATCGTGCAAATTAATTTGAAATTCATCAACATATTTATTTGGCAGCCAAACAGGAAATGCTATAGTCTAACACTACTCACTCTCTCTCCCCCCCTCCAGACACCTTTCTCGCTCTATCTCTCTCTGTCTCTTTGTTTATATCTGCTTTTCGTGATCGCTGGCGGTGCTTCACCTAGCTCGGCAAACTTCTGTCGCTGCCACATGCCTCATGTGGGCCAAACATATAAAAATAATTTTTTTCGCACGACAAACTGGCAGCAGTGGCAGTAGCAGCCGCTGCAGCAGCGGCAGATTCATCAGCAATTGCCGCACACCTTGCCGATCCACTAAGCTGCCCCCTTAACTCCTGCCTCATGCCTCATTCTGTTCATTTTCATATTTTTTTGTTGCACAGCCAGTTGGCAAGCAGCCACCAGACGGCGAAGGCGACACGTCTCTGCCACCGGGTGGCATCAAATTGGCCCACATTCGCTTTTCAGTTCAAATAAATTCATACCCTTTTTTTCTACCAATGCGTATGCTCGGCTTGCCATTAACTATGTAACACTTGCATTATTGATAAGCTCTGCTGCACACACACACACACACACACACACACTGAGACACACTTACTGTTCGAGTAGACTCAAGAAGTCTGCCACATGCAAAGGCTTATCTAATTTACTCGAAATGTTAATTTTGATATTTATTTATTGTTGTTAAAAATTAGTTAATGTTTTTGAATATTTACACATATTTATTGCACATTTTTTGCTTAGACTTCTAATATATTTATATATAAAATAATAGTCCCACAATTAAACTTAAATTGTATTCAATAAAAAAAATAGCATCACTTTATAAAATGTGCACTTACAATTATGAAAATTAAATTTTCTTAAATTCCATTTCATATATCGTTTTTTTTGTTTCAATAGAAATAGCAATTTTTATTTAAATATATATTTATATTTCTTAAGTAAACTTTGAGCAATTGTAGCACTTGGCAAACTAGTTAATCAAGTCCACATTTTTTTGTTGCAATTAATTGAATTAATTCACATTTTACAGTATTAAATTTGTAGTATTCATTTTCATAGAATATTTGAGTGTTACTTTTATACTTTGATTGATCGATAATCAATGGGAATACAGACTTTGCATGTGCTAAAGTTTTTTTTTTACAATAAAAAAATATATATATATTTTATATAGCGTTTTGTTGAGTTGTTGTTTAATTTTCAAAAGTTGGCCAAGTTAAGGGCAACAATTTGAAGCCTTTGCACTAGCTTGCATTGCTATAGATAGATAATAACTAGATGCATATATTTTTATGTTTATATATATGTTTATCTTTATAAATCATAAAAAGGGTTGTAATTTTAAAAGAGCCATTAACCCCACCCCACCACGCCCAACCCACCGCCCCGCTTTCGTTGGTGAGGACTCCGTGTGGCTGTCCCAATTTGCGTCAGACAGTGTTTATTTTTTTTTTTATTTTATCTTCTTTTATATTTGTTTTATATTACTTTTTGTTTGTGTTTTGTGTGTAATTCAAAACGCAAGCCAACTTCTTGGGTTACCTGCGGGCAGCTACAACAACAACAACACAAACAAAAATATGCTTGACCAGGGCCATTGTCATATTCGTTGCCTTCCAACTGCCTGCGCCTAATATGTTCATTAATTTTAATTATGCATAAATGGCCAGCGATACACAAAAAACAGCTTGAGTAAAGACTAAAAGCCAAAAAACAAACTCGAGAAACTAATACATGAATTATGACAGAAATATGAGCTTCTGCTAATACTCTTGGTTCCCAATTCAATCAATCAGTTATATTATTATATTATGCTTTCGGTATATTGCAATAAATCTGTTAATATGAAAATTTATATATATTTTATGCTTGCGCCTATTTGGAGCATGCCTCTTTATTGTACAGCAAAGTGATGGCATTTGTTGAAGCCATGAAATCTGATAAACATGATTTAATAGGTGACTTTAATCCGAAAATTTCAAATTAAATCAATTAGCAGCAAATTATTCAATTTACTCAAGCTATAAAATTAGACAAAATGTATTTAGCAGGTGAGTTTTATAAAAAAAAATATTAATATTTATAAAATATTAATATTTATAAAATATATCAAAAATGTATCTTTTGTGTTTGGTGGCTCAAGCTCAAAAAATGGGAAAGATTTTGAATTTTTTCGGATCGTGGCAATATTAAAAAAAAAAAATGTCTAGCTTCGAAATTGTGAAAGATATTAAATTAAATTAAACTTATCGACGTTATTGATTATAAAAAGAAATTGTGTCAAAATGTTGCACAGATATTAATTGCCGGAACGTATGTACAAATACGTTACACATTGGATATAAAAGGCATAATACTCCATTGCATGGATATCAAAAACAAAGCAAAAACAAACCTTTCGAAATTCATCATGAAAATTTGATACTACAAATATATGTTTTGTGTGGCGGGGGGGCCGCAGAGGGGTGAACGAATGGTGACGGGGCTTAAGCTTCCAATGAATGTTGTTTTTTTTTTTTCTTCTTTTTGTTTGTTTAGTTTTTGCTTAAAAACTCTCTCGACCCATTCAGCGCACAATTTGGCCCCCAAGTGACTTGACGGGATGCCGTTCAAAACGTGGCCCGATATTGGTTTACAATTTCATTATGTGCGAATGTCGGAATATGAGTGTAAAAGTGTGTGCGTGTGTGTGTGTGTGTGTGTGTGTGTGTGCGCGCATGCACTTGTAGAATGAGAAGCAAAGAAAGGCTGAGAAATATGGGAAATGTTTTCAAAACACACAAAAAGTTTGTTGCCAATTTGGTCAACGCGTAAATTGAGCTGTAAATAGCAGCAGAAAGCACAAAGGGGTGATCAGAACAAAGGGGGTGGGTGTGGGGGACAACTAAGAAGTAGACGAAGAAGAAGAAGAAGAAGCAGAAACAGAAACAGCAGCTGAGCAGAAGAAGACTGAAACTGGCGTCTGGCCAAATATAAACAAAACGTGATATAAAAATCACATAAGAAAAAAAAAAAAAAATGAAGAAAAAAAAAACTCAAATTAATTATTCAATTAAGCACGCGTCGTTGTCCGCTGATTGTTTGTTGTTGTTGCTGTCACTGACTATCATAATCATAAACAATTACACGCAACAACAACAACAACAACAACAACAACAACAACAACAACAACAGCAGCAGCAGCAGGAAGAGGCATGCAGTAATTAAGTGGCATAATATCAATTTGATAGGCCCGCAACAATTTCAACAGCAACTGTTGAGCAAGCAGCTCTTGCTAAGGGCTATCAAAGATGGATTCTTTAGAAAATAAAAGTTTCCGCACAATTTGCTGTTATTGCAAAAAATGAAAGAAAAAAAAAAAATAAATAAAAAACGAAATGCATCGAAATGAAGATTTCCCGGCCGCTTGCATTTTTCACATGAAAAATGCAATTGATGCCAAACGTCAGCCACGTTGTGGGCGCAAGTGGGGCGTGGCAAGTGCAACAAGCAAAAACCCATCTGAAGGAAATTGGAAACCCAACAAAAGGCAAACTTTCAAAGCGAAACTCGATTGCAGATTCAGATCTACACTCAAGTTTTATTTTGTGCAAGTTGTTCTAAGAATATTAATTATATATATATATATATATATTGAAATATATCTAAGTTTTTGGAAAGGCTTTTCCTGTGAATAAAAAATGGATTCAAACGAAGCAAATTAACCGATTTAGTGTCACGTCCAGAAACTCAACTGAACAGTTTTAATGAAACAAAAAAAAAAATGATAAAGAAATAAATATATAAAAAATCAATTTGAATAATTTATTAAAATGCTATTAGTTTTCAATACTTTTGTTCGAAAAGTGTAATTTTCATTGTTAATAAATTCCTTTGATTGACAAAATTGATTTGATTTAAAACATTGTTGTTTGTTCGCTTTGTTTCTTCAGGTATCAGAAACATTATCAGTCACATCGTTCCCTAATTTTTTTGTTGTTATATATATTCTAAGTAAATCTGCTGGAAAATAGATATGTGTCTCAATGTATTTTCAAAAAATTAAATCATTCATTCAAATCTATTTCAAATACAAACGAGTAAATTTTTCTTCTTTTACTAACACAATAATTTTGGCAATAGAAAAACGTGTTTTTTTTTTGGGAATTGATTGGTTGATTGATAACAGTTTCTCTCACATTCAGAGAAGACTTTAATACAAATTATTTTTCCCTGTTTTACGACTTCTTTCTCGTGATTAAGTTAAGATTTTTGGATGAAGAAAAGATCAGATTTGATGATCTCATGTTAAGCATAGCTTTTAACATAGTTTGACCCATCGCCACTCCTTTCGGGAGCATAAAGTATTACATTATTAAATGCGATTTTGGTCGATTCTTTAACAATTTCTATTCTTAGTTTCGGTGTTTTTTCTTCTCTTTTCTATTAAGTTAATTTTTTTGTTTGTTTTTTTTTTTTTTTGTATTTGCTTGGCTTTAATTTGTTATCGGGAAAAATGAAAAAGCGAACAACCAGAACACACACACACACACCGAAAACCCGCATAGTCATCATTCCCCCCGCCCTTTTTTCAGATGCCTTTTGTATTTTTATATATTTGCGTCGAGGTTTTTTTTATTGTTGTGCGGCTGCTCTTTCAATTTTATTAGATCATATTATCTATTTTGGTACGACAAATTTGTAATTTAGATCGGACTCAACGACGATGACGACGACGACGATGCCGACACTTAACCAACCAGTCAGGTAAGGGAAGGGGGTCAACTTTAACCGTTATGGGCTTTTAATTAATTGGCATTCGGTTATTTAATTGAAGCAGCCGAAAGCAAAACAACAACAAAATTGAGAACATCAACAGCAAACATCAAGAGTTGCTCCCACAGTAAGTGATGCGTAAAGAACCAACTAGTACCTCCCATGCAATACCCCTCCCTTCCCCGCCCCCTCATTGCCATACCCCCTCAAATAATCAACTATTTGTCTACCATAACCTTAATCGATGATCGACTCGACCAATAAAGCATTCTCTCAATTGAAAGTTCGTCAGTTGATTGTGATACTCTGCCCAAAGCGGAGGATCTTTTGATATTCTCATGAAATATGTTGGTTAATATTCATATATCTGAATAGTTCATGAAATCACCATAAATTATATGTCATAAAACTAGCTTAGCGAACTTCGTGCTTAAAGTCCATTTCGATTAAACGAGTTTTCTAGATGCATTTTATAGCCTGAACAAATCGGAGATTAAACAAATTGTTTTTAATTGAAAGTTATAAGCTATATTTATTTATTATGGGGCAATCTTAATCTATAATTTTCAACTATACACAATCTAAATCATCAGCTAATCAAGCCTTATTCAAATTTAAGCTATAAACTAAATCAAGTTTAGGTTTTTTTTAGCTTATCAACTTGCCTAATTCATTATTCTGTTTAAATAGAGTATTTACCATGTCTGCTAAGCGTTACTCGATTTTTTTTTTTCTTTTTTGTATTGAATTTGATTTTGTTTCAATTTTTGATGGACGATCGTCGATGGCTGTGTTTTCAATGGATTCCATATGGTAGCTTTGGTAGTTCTTGGACCTTTATCGGTTTGCTTCGATTACAGAAATATTGAGACGCTGTTGTTGTTGGTTGTTTGTTATTTGTTGTTGTTGCTGTTGTTGTTGTTGCTCTCGTTTACTTTTCACATGAAGTGCAATAAACCCAATTTAATTTTTGTTTTTGTTTGTTACATTTAATGACTCGCCCGGACGTGTGTGTATATGTGTGTGTGTGTGTGTGTGTGTGTGTGTGTGTGCCTAAGTTTGCGCCCCAATTTAAAATTATGGACTATCAAGGCAGGGTGTTTCTCTTATCAGCGAATTGAGTCAGAGAACAACAGTGCTTTTATCATGTAATTTCGGACTTAAAAATGCAACATAAGTTTCTTAAATAAATCGCTAGGCAGGGGCAGATGTGGTGTGAAGGGTGAAGGGTGAAGGGGAAATTGGAAGCTATTTGGGCTTATCATCAAAGCATAATTGAAAAGTTCCGCTTGAATTTTTCAGAATTCTTGAGTTTTTGAGCGACTCAGGTAATTGACATATGTCTTTCTACAGTCATAGTCAAGATGAATAAATTATAAATGTGTTATCCAGGTCCAGGTAGTCCTCCAAAACAGTCCAAGGTAGTCGAATATGAATACAAACAAGGTCATTCAACTCATTTAATTTTTAAACACTATATCTGTTCCATAAGAAACTTAACTTGAATCTATCTATGAGAACGCTAAAGATCAAGTTCGATCTTAGCACATACTTTTTGATCGATAAAGGGAAGTCTAGAGAGTCCTCTGTCTCCTTTTCTCTTAAAACAAACCAGATCATCTCGAGCTATGTACGTGGGGCACATAAATGACAGGTTTAGTAGCTGGCCAGCTAATATGTTGAATAGCTTGTCCTTGGTTAAAGTTATGAGCAGGCAGAGTCGGAAGCAATTAGCAGAGACGCTATTGCTGCTGCTGCTGCTGCTGCTGGGGACCCAACCCAGGCAAGAAGCAAAAAACGGAAGAAACCAAGAAGAACTTAAATCCCAAAGAGAATAGCAGGGAGGCCTGGCTAGAAGGGTCCGAGGCCAAAGCGAACATCGCAGTCTCAATGCTCAATGATCGCAATGAGCGATGCTTTGGAATGCAGTCAACTGGTTGCTTGTTGCTTGTTGCAAGTTGTTGTTGCCGTTTGTTGTTTGTAGCCAGTTGTTGTTATTGTTGTTGCCCGTTTCCAGTGAAATGAAACGGGCTATGGGCTAAAGAAAAGGTAAAGAAAAACAATCAATGAAAAGGTTGCCCGACTGTCGACTAATCTTACCCCGTTTTGCTAGACCCCCCCCCCCCGCCCAGCCAGCCCTTTTCAACATTGTTTAGCATCTCTTGGTATGCGTTGCCAAGGTGAACCAACGAATAAGTTGCAGCGACAATAACGAAAACGTGACTTGAACTCCTCAGATCCGTTTTAGACTTAACTTTGACTTAACTGGCTATAAGTCTGTCTACAAGCTGAACTATATGCGATGCGAATGCGGATGTTGCAACAACAACAGCAGCAGCAGCAGTAACTGCCCCCCATTGTGGCTTGTAAGCCAAAAGGCTTTCGTCAAGTGCAGATAAAGTCGTCAAGTTTGGTTTATATAGGTGTATTTCCAGTTGTATATATTAAATATTTATTAGTAATTATTATTTTCCGAAATAATGTGCACATAAAGGAAACAAATATTTCTCAATATTAGACAATCAACAATCCTAAAAAATATTTTGACAAATATTATCTATTATTAAGAAATAAATCAGGATTATTATTCTAATAATAAATATAAATTGCTAAAAATATAAATCAGAATTTTTTAAAAGTAGAATCTTTCTAAAATTTAGCTGTGTTTAGTTTTAGAGGCTAAAATAAAATATTAAATTTATTAAAATTAAATTATATGATTTTATAAACTATTTAAACAATGTCATATGTGAAATCGTAAAAATCTTAATTAGAGAGAAAAAAAATTTCTGGTTTATGAAAATATATTCACACTGAACAAAAAGTTTGGTTAAAAGACAAAATTTTTGGAAATTTAGGGCGGTTCTCTTCTTGTACGATTGTACTGCGGTACGAGAGTATGAAAGTACAGAGTATCTAAGCGTCGTTCATTCTCTGGCTGGAGTCAAAAGTGCAAGTCGACTTGTTATAATGAAGCAGTTAAAATGTAACCGATGTCGTTGAATAGCATCGTTAACCTTCAGCATGCAACCGCCCGCAGCCTCTCTCTCTCTCTCTCACACACACACACACACACACACACACACACACACACACACACACACACACTGTGTGTTACTCTTTCGCTGAGTGTGCCTCAGGTAGCGCATTTAATAGATACAGAAACAGTTTCAGTTTCAGATTCAGGTTCAGTTTCGTCTTTTACATCTTTCGGTCTGCTTTTGTGTGGGCGTCATAGAAGAAGAGGAAGAAGAACAAGAAGAAAACAAACAACAACAGAAAAACAACAGCAACAATATCAAACAACAACTGTT
This sequence comes from Drosophila longiperda, assembly GCA_035042125.1. Classification (NCBI taxonomy): domain Eukaryota; kingdom Metazoa; phylum Arthropoda; class Insecta; order Diptera; family Drosophilidae; genus Drosophila; species Drosophila longiperda. Next base: position 2,343,341 of record JAWNLV010000120.1, read on the forward strand.
GCTGTTGAACTTTGTGCGGCATCGCGTCGCCTATTTATGAATGAAAATGCGCTTCGCCTGCTGTTTAAACCCGCTCAACAAAAACGCACCAAAATCTACTGAACTAAACTGAACTCAAAAGAACTGGGCTGGTCTGGTCTGGTCTGGTATGGGTTGGGCTGGGCTGAGCTGAGCTGTTGGTTCATCTTTGTTACGATGTTTCCATGAATCAGCTACCGTTTTCGGGTGATTATACCCTGAAGCCATTAAAAATGCGTAAAGTGGGTATAATCATGTTATGCACGAACATGTTGCAGCCAGAAGCAAACTTCCCTGATAAGGTATATGTATATATATATATATATATATATATATATGTATATATTTAATTTTTAATTGATGGCAATTTGGTATTTAACAAACTTTGACATTGATAACGATTTGATACATATCCAATTCTAATTTCAAAAATCTAATAAATATTTCTTATTTTATTTTTTTTTTAAATTAATTTAATTTATTTTGTGTGTCGACTGATTTTTTTAAGTTAATTAAATTTATTTTTAAATATTTGTAATTTTGTGTGTCGACTGATGTAAGTCGACATTAAGTAAAACAATAATTATATATATAATTTTGTGTGTCGACTGATATTAGTCGACATTAAGTAAAGCAATAATTATATATATATATATATATATATATTCATTCAAATCTCCAAAATTCTGGGTATATCTTAGTCGAACTCTCTCGATTACAGCATTCTGACTTGCTTTATTGTTCTGGTGTTGCAACGGCTCAGAGCTATTTTCTATTTACATACCTAAGAGACAGAGAGAGAGAGAGAGAGAGAGTGAGAGAGAGAGAGAGGGAGAGAGAGGGTAGTTAGTTCCCTTTACTCATGGTTGAATGGGTTTCGCATTGCTCCGAGCATTGGCCTTAAATGGCGGCGATGTCAAATTAACAGCAAATGGGCAACCAATTTGCTTTCGTTTTTGCTAGATTCCCCAACTAGATTCCACTCAAGTTCCCCTGTTTCCCGGTTCCCCTGTTCAAGCGTTACCTTTTCTGTTCCGGCCGAGCACACAAATTGCAATAATGAGCTGATGATCCTTCCACCAACCAGTCTAGAGTTGAGTCTAAAAGCGTTTCCTTTGTATTATTTATTATAACTATCAAAAAAAAATAAAACAAATATCTAATAGAGATTTAACTTTAAGCAATATTTGAATCTTAGTACAAATACTCTTGTTTGTTTCGTCCGCAAAAGATTCTCAGAGATTCCGTAATACATCTATATCTAATATTTGCCCTTAGCTCTATTTAGAGCAGTCAACCGTTTTGGGCAATATTTATCTTCAACCTGTTATTCGTAATCCTAATCTTTATAGAATCAGTTGCCTTAGTATACTTTGTCTGATAATAATAAACTGTTGTTTTCTTTGCCCATTCAATGTGGTAATCTTTGCAAATCCTTTCCGGTAGCGATTTGAACGAAACTCAAAATATAAACGGAGGCAATACTTGGAACAGTTTGAATTCACATTGGAATGTAATCCACACTCGCACACACACACACACACACACACACACACAAAGTGGAAAAGCAAAGCTCAAATTGGCAGTACTTGGATATTTTTCTTTTTTTTCCCTAGCTAATCATTTACTTTCAAAAAAAAAAAAAAAAAAAGTAAAATGAGGCTGAAAACGGCAAATGATGCCATGACTCTCATGATACTAGGCCGGCGCCCGAGGGGGGATCTAATGAACAACATGATGAAAAAAAAAACAAAAACGAAAAGAAAACGAATCTAAGGCAGTCCGCAGACCAAATACCCTAAAGGACCGCCTATATCTAATTTTTACTATACATTAAATAAAAAATAGCCATAGACTGCTCCTATGAAAGCTAATCGATTTAGAGAACCAAAGTCCATAACATCTTGATAACTTGTTGAACTATATAGTTTTGATACAAGAAATCTTCGGTCGGCTGATAGGTTCTATGAAAGATATTTGATATATTTGAAAAACTCATATTTCGGACGTTTGCCTATATCATCTGATCTCAATGAATTTAATTTCAAATTCGAGAAACACATTGGTGAGCAAAATAAAACCCAACTTTTGACCAAGTTTATATTTTAAATAATATAGGAGACATCTTCTTTAAGGGGTGGCATGTAACCCCGGCATAAATATAATACCCTTTGGTAGGGTATGCAAATGCAAACTTGCCGGTTTCAGCTTTCTACGCACACAGTTTGAGTTTTGGCCAGTGGTTTGGACTGCTCCGATTCAAGTGTTCATCTGTTCCGGCTCCGAGTTTGAATCCGATTTCGACTTGGACTCCGATTTCGAGCTCGACTTGGACTTGGACTGTTGGACTTGCTGGACTTTGTGGACCACTCTGCTGCTTATCATGAACGCTGATCTATGACTCGGCGCAACTTGGTGCGACTTGGCGCAGCTCGCTTGAACTCATTTTCTAATTGCCCCACGGTGAGGAATGTCTGTTTGCCAGTCTGTCTGTCTGTCTGTTTGTCTGTCTGTCTGTCTGTCTGTCTGTCTTTCTGTCTGTTTGTCCGCCTGTCTCTCTACTCATTGTGCGCGCTTGGCTTGTAGGCCATTCTCTGGTATGTGTTTATTACTTCCCAATCCCCCAAACTGCCCAATGCCGCCGCCTTTCCACCAACAGCGGCCTCTCCGCCTGAGAACTACACTCCAACAAAATTTCAGCTTACCATACTCAAAAAAGAAAATCCCTAAAATTAAGAGTTGTGGCTTTCTCAAAAGTAAGACTTGCATTTGTAATTTTTAATGTGTTTTATTTGGAAAATTTTGAAAAATGTGTTTTATTTTGGGGTTGCTGTTTTCTCAGTGTGTACAGTGAAGAATTCTTCTGCTTAACTTTTAAGCTTTAAACACTGATTTTAGAAAGATTTTCTTCTATTTGAATTCCTAGTATTTATATATATTATTAATAATAATAGAATAATATAAATAAAATAATAATAAATAAATTATTTTAAATAATTTTAAAAAAATTTCAATTTTCTTGGAATTGTTTTATTGTTTAATATTTACAAAGTATTCCTAAGAACAAGTTTTTACTAAAATGTAGTGCAATTTTTTTCTGAGTGTACCACACAGGTTTAATTACCCCAGCGAAACTCAATCGGAATCTTTAACTGTGGATCTTGTTGTCGCAGCAGCAGCAGCAGCAGCATTTGCATGTGAGTTTTTTTTTTTTTTTTTGCCCACAAGGAGAGTGAAGAGGAATGTGGCGGGAAGGGGGGAGGGGGAGGGGGGTTTAGCTGTATTGCGTCTGCTATTTTAATTGAGTTCACAAATACGCTCAACTGACCCCAACACACTCACACACACAAACACACAGCTGGCGCTGACGGCTACGTGCTGTGCTCGGATCCCAGTTAACAGTTCAAAAGCAAACGAAAAAAAGAGATAGAAGATATAGAATAGAGAGACGCATAGCTACCAAGCTATGAAGATAGTTAGTTATGAATTGGCTCTAGCTCTGGCTGTGGCTCTGCCTGTGGCTCTGCCTGTGGCTGTGGCTTTGGCTTTGTCTTTGGCCAACATGGATTATTCAATCTGTTCACACATTTCGCATTGTGAGAAATTAATACATCATCATCAAATACAATCATCGATGCCTTTCACGTTATATTTCTCATCTCTACCAATAGTTCCATCTCTCTCGCACACACACACACACATTCTCTTGTTGTGTGTGCTAAGGTTTTACATTAGCTCTAAATAAATTTGCATTTGCATTTCTCTATATTAAAACTATTGCAATTGATTACAAATTTTTGTCTGTTTATTTTCTTGATAATGTTGTATATATATATAATATGAAACAAGAAGAATGACATGCTCAAAGTTTACATATCCCAAAATTCATTCTAGATTTAGATAAAAAAAAAAAACATAACACAGAAATATAGAAAATCGATTTATTTATTATTAAGAAAAAATCATAGGTTTCATTTATTTTTCAAACATATTTATTTAATTTATTTCCATTATTAAGAAATATATTCCTGACAAGTCTTTAACCTTTATTTGGGTTAGAAACTTTAAATGTATTTCCCATTAAAAATCTAGGTTTTTTATTCCCTGTCGCTATTGCTGTTGAAAACCTATTGATTTTTGCCAAAATTATAGCTGTGAAATGATTAAATTGATTTAACAAATAGACAGGCTCGACTGATCAAGAACATATATAAGTATGTACAGCTATTTATTATTTTTCACCTGGCTAATTCAAGTTTGATTTGTTCAGAAATAATTTCTTTCTCTTCTGGGGAATACCATACCATATACGGTTTATAATATTATCTAAGACTAGACTGTATGGAATTTCAGTCTTCAGTCTGTGCATAAGTCGACTTCCAGCTAGTCCAGCTATCCTGTCTGCAGCTACCTAAAATAGTGGTATAATTTTGTCGACCTGTGTCTGTGTCTGTGTCTGCTCTTTACCTGTGTCAATGTCAACTTCAGCGCTAAATTGTCGCTTATTAAATGTCCCGCTCACCCTCAACCCCGCCCTTGCCTTCGCCCTCGCCTTTGCCTTCTTTGGGTTTTTTTTTTGTTATTGTCTGAATTGAATGGAACGCGGCTGAGCTACTTTATCAGACCGAATTCCACGTAATGTCTGTTGTCTGTCTGCCGAAAATTATGACTTGTTTGGAAGTGCAAATAGCTCACTTCCTGTCTGTTTCTCATTTACTGTGCACACACACACGCACACACACACTTACACGCACACAGACCCTCCTCGTCATGTTGTCTTCTTGTCGCTGTCGTCGCGCAGCCGCAAAATACTTTGATTGCTGTTGTTTGCTGCTGCTGCTGCTGTTGTCGCCGTCACGGCCCGACGATGGTCCCTGATAAGAAGTAACCATAGCGTTCCCCATTTTAACCATTCCCATTCCCATTCCCATTCCATACCCACTCCCAATATCCTCGCAGCGATAACATCTCGTTCGCTACGTGCTACTGGGTTAGCTTTTGTTTGCCCTCCTTTCCCATCTTCTTCGTCTTGTCTTCGCTGAGTGCTCCCAGCTCAGTTATGCTTCTGTTTCGAACTCAACCTCGAATTCGAGTTCGGAAACGAATTCTCAAAGTTGCCTGCTTTGTCATTCTTAAATCGAAACAACTAAGGATTATAGCAAAAGTGGCCAAAATATCGATAGGAATATAAAGAAAAGATTCAAATAATTATCCAAGTAATTTTGCATATATCTTTTATTGTTTTCGAACACTTTCTTGCTATTTAAAGCCGTGTTCTATTAGATTATTATAATGGAGTTTCATCTGCATGCGCTGCTAATGTCAAAGAATCATTGTTGCACATATTTTAGATTTGCCAGAGTTGCCACTTTCTTCTTAATACCACTAAAAGTTAGCTTGGAAATCATTTAAAAGCAGTGACTAGTGTAATTTTTACTTTAAATAAATAATTCTTTGTTTTTTTTTTCATATCAGATATTAAATATATATCTTTATCTTTAAAAATTGGCATAATTGCAGGTTAAAGACAATTTTAATTAGCTACTTTTTAAGCAATTATGTAGATTTCCATTAAATTTGCTTGTTTCAGTGGTTTTTAAGCTAACTTTTGAACATTCTTTGAATTAATTCCTTTGTAACATATATATAATATTTATATTTTATTTTGTATATGTTTATTTTTAATGTATTTAGTATTCACTTTAGAATTCAACTATTTTAACCCTGCCAAAGACGAGTCGTAGCCAGACAACAGTATCACTAACTCGATGGCAGAAACATTGCAACATTTCCAAATAAAAAAAAAATGAATATAACAAAACTGATTTTTTTTTAAGTTTTAGTCATTTTTGTTTAACATTGGCAAATGCTGATATAAATAAAAGGTATCACTAAGTCGATCACAGCCACACACATTTTGGTGTTTTGTTGTGCGTGTGGGCGTGTCTTCGGCGCAATTCACAACATATGCTATCACATTACGTAGATGGCCTGTAATGCGCTTCCGTTTTCCAGCGGGTAATTGCCACAGCAGCCGTGACTATTGGCAGTGAACGAGGGAAGGGGGCCAAGGGGGGGGGGCGGGGCGTGTAAGGACAGACCAAGTTTGCGGCACAGTAAAGGCGCCGACGCCGAACGGCGTTTTTTCGGCTCATTTGTAGCCGCTACTTAAGGTCGCCTGAGATTTGGTTTTATTTTGTTTTGGTTTTTTTCCATTTTTTTTTTTGGTCAGAGACCCGCAATTACACTTCCGCTAAGGGGCGGGAAGGAAAAGAAATAAGAAACAAAAAAAAAAAACCAAAAAAAAAATACGTTGAATCCGAAAGCGAATACGAAACCGAAACCAAAAACCAAGTTTGGTTCATTCGTGCCTCATTCAGTGATCAAGCACGCATTCATTCATTTATTCATTCATTCATTCACTCATGCATTCATTTATTTATTCATTCATGTAGTGTTGATTACCACCTTTGGGTCTTTGGGGGGCCGCTCCTGTCGCATCTCTTCGTCTCCGTCTCTATCTATGTCTTTTTGGGGCGGCTGCTTCTTCCTAGAGCAAAAAGCACAATAATTCAAAACTCATCTTCGGCACTGCTGGACTAGAAGTATACCCTGTAAGAATTGCCGCATTCAAATTGCAAAAACTTATTTTATTTTATATGCTGAGAGATTTGCGATTGACAATCACAAACAGATAATCGGATAAATCTGCCTGCATAGTTGTGGAAAAAATAAAAGTACCATTCTTACAAAAAACGCATTTGTCAGTGGTATATATTTATATATTGAAATTGCTAAGCAATATCTTAAAAATCAACAAAAATAGCAAAACTAATGGTTTGATGTTTTTTCTTTGCCTTTTTTTTAAACATGTTTGTGGATCTTTCTTGAACGAAGTGTAATTTGTACGAGGAACAAAAACAAAGGTAAAAACAAAATATATATAAATAAAAAATTAAAAAAAAAATAACGCAAATAGTTGCACGAAAAGCGGCAAACAAACAAGAATCAAACCCAAATTCGTTTTTTTACTGGTTATTATTTTTCGTCTTTCTGATTTATCTTTTGTAGCCGACATTAATCATAGTTTTTGGGGCTTCAATCGGCGAGCGTGAAAATAATATTTATGCGCCGCTTTTACGGATCGAACACAGAATTCGAGATGCGAGATCCGAGACCCCAAAAGGTGTCAATCGCTTATTTGACTTGATGAGAAATGCAGAGAAAGAGCAGAAGAACAGTAAATGAGTGAATTGAGAATTGAAAATGTTAGAGTGAGAAGAAGAACAAGAAGAAGCAGAGATGCCTTGTGTTTTTGCAATTAGCAAATGTGCCAAATACAATCGATCGAGAAAATGGTGCAAGGTCATCGGGTTATGGAGTCGGGTCAGTATCCGAAGGAGAATACAAAAGCCACAACAACAAATCGCAAGTCACAATAAGTGACTTGAATCAAGCAGCGACAGCTATTGTTGAGTTAAGATAGTTAATTATCTTGAATTATTTCAGTGCCGTAGGTTGTAATTATTATTATTTTTTTCCTTAACACATTATGTAAGTGTAATAAGCAAAAGAAAGCATCTACTCATATATATAAATATATATACATATATATATATATATAAATAAATGTTCTTGATCAGCATCAGAACCCAAGTCTTCTAGCCATGTCCATCCTCCCGAACCAGTTAGAGATTTGAAGGTTGAAATATAAATTTTTTACATTGATTAATCCTTTATCATATTATTGATATATCTCTCTATAATGCATAATTTTATAAATATGTCTTTCACATCGGATATTTTTACATATTGAGCATTGTAAATTCGAGTTCTCTGTCAACTTTCTTGTGAAACACAAATGGTTTATTCTCATCATAATTTAAATAGAAACAGACTTCAGACAAGCAAATCGGTCTGCTCTCCAGTTTCTGATATGAAAAATGTTTTTAAGGCCCGATAAATGTATAAAACAACTACTCAACAGGTCGTTATAAAATTCCGAAAGGTATTTAACTATTATTATCATGACTCATATCTCAAATTGTTACACAATAATAATAATAATAATAATAATAATAATATAAAACAAGATCATCTCAATAATTCTGCAATGAAATGCCAAAGATACAGTTTCAGTCCGAAGATGACCCATGGAAACAGGATAAAAGGTCTCAAACTCAGTAGCTGGGACGGACAGGGGGACAGTAGATGACAGACTGACCCAAACTGCCAGAGTAGAGCAGTTAACACAGACTCGCAACATACGAAGTCATACAGACAGACAGACAGACAGACAGACAGACAAACAGACAGACAATGATGACGTTGCAAGTGTATAACTATCTTGAAGACTGAATGACAAAGGGGAATGCAAGCAAACAGAGAGAAAAGAAGAGAGAGAAAGAGAGACAGCTAGAGAGATAGGAATGCGGGAACCTGTTGCAGTTTCGTTTTAGCCACTTGAAAAGCAATTTTTTAAAAATGTATTTTCATTTATTGCTTAATTTTTGTTTTTATTTTTTTATTTTACCATTACTTTTCCGTGTGGGCCATTCCCATTCCCATTTTCATTCCCAATCCAAATCGCATCATATTCTATTCCCATTCTCAGCTGCTTATGCGATTAGAGCAAGAGGAGCTTAGCCCGAACTGAAGCTGATGATGCCGATGCTGTCTGCCTGCAGTCTGTTTATTTGTTTTGAGAGCCGAGAACAATTCTTCTTCTCAAAACCTTGGCTTGGTCTCAATGGGCCCGGACAACAATCGAAAGTAATATAATGAAATCTCATGGAACAAAAATCAACAAGTAACATTGCTCGACTTGAGAGGGACATAGAGAGAGAGAGAGAGAGAAAACGAGGAAACTGACCGACTATACGATATCCTATATACCCAGTTCTAGTTAAACATATATTAAATACATATATATATTCTTCTTCTCAACATTTCATTCAGCAAACTCTCTTTATTGATCTCAAACAATGTGTGCAAACAAGAGAGAGAAAGAGAAAAAATACTATTTGCTAGCTCTTCTGTCTGCCTGCCTGTGACGACACTTGCCTTGATTTTTATTATCTTGGGCTTTTCCACTAGCATACACAGGTACACACACACACACACAAACAGCACACAAACACACACTCATGTGCATTTTTGTGCATTGTTGCTGCACTGCCTTTTGATTTATTGTTAGCAGGAATAACACAGAACAATCAGACAGAAAGGGAGAGAGAGAGAGAGTAAGAGAGAGAGAGGGAGAAAGAAAGGGCTAAAGGCATAATGCATAGACCAATAACACCAACAACAACAACAGCTGCATTGTTGCTGCCAAGCGCAAATCGTTCTCCCATTTGTTATTGTTGTTGTTTTAGTTCTTGCATTCCGCACTTGAACATTTTACCTTTTGCCAAGAATTGTGCGTGACTCTCTTTCTCTTTCTGTTGCTCTCCGTGTGAATCTTTATGAGTGTGTGTGTGTGTGTTGGTTTCTATTCTTGTGCGGGCGCAGCAGCCAACGGCGACGTCGCCGTCGCATTTGTAGACAGTTCATTAATGTTATCAACAGCATGGGGTATGAGGAGAAGGTAGGTGGAAAGGGAGGAGGGGGAGCTGATCGCTCATTTCGTTTGCATCTTGGCCGCATCGTTGTAGGTAACAACAACAACAACAGCAACAACAACAATAAATCGTGCAGCTCGTATTACTGAGTGTAGTTGCTGCGCTGCTGATGCTGCCTGGGTTTGTGGCTTTGCTCAAATCAATGTTAAGTTGCAAATCACTTGTTGATGTTGTTGTTGCTTTGTTGTTGTTTCTGTTATTTGCAGAAATGGGCCAAATTCGAGTTAATAAAAATATAAAGATACAAATAAAACAACAAAAAACACAAAACTGGTGGCAACTATTAGCCAAAAAAGGACATGACAACATGCGTCGTTCACTTGGCCAGTACAAATTGTCAAGTTGGACGGAACGGGCCAGGTTGCATTTTATGGCAAACTTGTTGACCAGATGAACTACTTTCCAGTCGTGCAATTGCCGTTAGCTGTCGTTGCAAAAAAAAAAATAAAATTAAATGCTCAACTCACTTGTGTACTAGGGTTCCAGGATTCCAGAATTCCAAATCGTTGATTGAATTTGATTGTCTTCACTTCTCGCACTCCATTGAACTGTTTGAGTGGATCGAGAGCGAGCGCGACAGAAAAAGAGAGCGTTTCAGCTCTATTAAATTCCCGTTGTTTTAGTTATTGTTTTTTTTTTTAAGCACTTGGTTCATTCACTTGTTAACAGCGACAAAACATGAGAACCTATTTGCAACACATAAAAATCAAATCGTAAATTAATTTTATTTAGAACCAACAAGAACACAAAATAGAAGAAATAAAAAAAAAATGCTAAGAAAAAGGTTTTTGTTATTTTTTGTGAGAGGCATTGGTGTCAATTAGTTGATGCCACATCCGTTGACATTAAATCGGGCAACGGAACATTTCCCAAATTCTACTCTCTAAAAAAACTAGTTGAGGAAGAGGTAGAGGAGCAAGCAGCAGCCACCGGCAAAAGGTAAACCGCAAAAATTGTTATTTTTACGGTTATTGTAAATGAACAAACAATTTTAATGGCTAGGCATTCATTGATTTTTCGCTCAAGAATTATGTTATGAAATATGGGCAATCCAAACATCAGTAAATCACTTGTGCATAAATATTAATAATCAAAATGTACGTAATTTAATTAGCCGATTTGTTGGAGTTTTTTTTTATTATGTATTTAAATGTATTTATGATGATGACATATGACACATCTGCATTTGCTTTAGCAAAAATGTGCATTTACATCGTAATGATTTAATATTTAATATTTCTTCATTTACATCATAGATCATACATCATTTAACCCGATCGCACATAATTTCGAGAATTTATGTCATTTTAATGTCGTTGTTTCGTTGCCTCTTGCAGCTGTTTGCCGGTCAACGTTTTAAAAATACTAACAAATTAAATACACGGGATACACAGAACTACAGAACAAGTATAAATAAAAATAAAAATAAGACGAAAATGAATCACAAAAAAAAAAAAAAAACAAGAAGAACAACAACAACACAAACAATGCAAACGCTTTAAGCACTTCGCACGCACTTCCATTATTGTTGTTGTGGTTGTGCTTGGATATGTTTGCAAAGGCAAATTGCATTTGTTGTCATTTAATATGAAGTGAAGCACAGCAATGCTCTCTTTAGCGTTACGATTATCATTTATATCATTAATAACCATTGACACAAACACCTTAAAAAAACACTGACGAGAAAGACGCCAAAAAGACGCGTTGGGAACACCGAATTGAAGCGCACGCTTCTGCTGTCGGAACACCGTATAAACAACACACAACCTGCCAGCGTCGCGTCACGTAAGTAACTGAACGAAGACGTGACGCGGCAACAAGACCGGCGAGGCCTTCACGTCGCGTTCGGCTCACTTCGTTCGGCTTGCACGAGACGCTTGTCGAGAGCGACGACGGCGACGACGACGTATGCGAATGCAATTTTATAAAGCTTCTTATAGGGATCCCAACAACACAAGCGCAGCGCTGCGCTAAGGAAGCTGCACCTGATAAAGTCAACCACCCAACAATCCCCCATCCCCTTCCATTTATCGAAAAAAACACGTGAATTTTTTTGGTTTTTAATATTTTTTTTTTGTATTTTATTTATTGTTATCCACTCAACAGGTTCATTTGTATTTTACATTTATGCTGATAATAATTTTGTTGTTTAATGTTTATTCTTGTTGAATTAACTGCATAGTATAAGTATATTTAGTTTTAATTTATAAATTTGTGCAATGTGCTTGCTTGTATGTGTGTGTGTGTGTGTGTGTGTGTGTGCGTGTGTTATATAATTGGTAGTTGTTGTTTAAGGACTGTTAATTTTTAGGTGCTCAACACTTTACACTGGGTTCTCAACGAAAAAAAAAAAAAAACAAAATCATCAAAAATTAATAGATAAAATATAAATGATTATAAAATGCTAATATGTAGTTTGTTCTTTGTTGTTGTTGTTGTTGTTGGCTAGTATGCGTTGTTTGTGTGTTTTTTGTTCATTAAAGTTCTATGTAGATTTTATTGTTTCGTTTCGAGTTGGGTTTGTGTCTCACTTCTTATGGCCATTCTAAATTTAAAGTTAGTTGTTTGTTTTCATAATTATTATTTTTTTTTTCTAAGTTTTTCTTTTAATCATTATCAATAATTTTGTTCTCATTTAAGATTAACAATAATAGAAGAAGAAGGAGAAGAAGCAATTGCAACATTTCGTTTGAAGTTCTTGTTTCGATTGTTTCGCTTGTTTGCTCGTGACAAAAGTTTAGCGCAGTGTGAAATTATCTCCTTATGTTCTTTATATGTTAAATGTATAGATATTCCACATTCGTATAGTCTAACATAATTTATATATAGAAAAAAGTTGATTTAAAAAAAAGCGAACTTTTGCTGTGGGTTTTTGTGTATTGCCTTAAACGACTGGTGGTTCAGTGCCGCCATGAGCCTCATCGACCCTATAAAGTAAAAACAAAAATATGGAAACATAAAATAAAAAATTATTAAATTATATAATATATAAAAAAATTTAAAATATATGTATATAAAAACATATTACAAATAAAGTGTAACTGAAATAAAATATATAAAATATATCTTAACAGTTATGATTAGGAAAACCATATAAAATTTAAAAGCCACGTTAATAAAGTCTGGCTAACAAGTTGATAAAGGCCTGAAAACGGCTTTCAAACGCTGAACCTATCGTATAAATCCATTAAATGCGCTGACTGCCATTAAGGTGAGCTTTAAGCCGCCAAAGAACTTTAAAGCTTCCGATTAAATGAGCCTACAATGCAACTTTGAAAGCTTTTCGTCATTATCCTAATTATCAAAATGCTTTGACGAATTAATATCATTTAAACTTAAGTTTCTATAGATATTTATAGTCATAACCGTAAATGGTCAAAGCTAAACAACTGCTAAGGGTTAACTGACTGAGTTGGAAGCTTTATCGCTTTGCATTCTTTGTCCTATTTTAAAGTGTTTCAGACTTTGTCTCAACGCCTGCGCCAGCAATCAGAATATATTCAATTATATATTTATATATGTATATGGAGACATACCAGTTGCTATATCCAGTAGGTTTATCATATAATATATATGTATGTTTGTATAAGTATATATATATATATGTATATAGCAATTACTTCTTGTTAGTTAATAGTCAGGCATGTGCCAAAAATTTCGGAATCTGGCCAGAACTGGAGTTTCTCTACAGTACTGCCTCGATTAATCAGTTTCTTAATTGCTAGTAAATATTAAACGTCGTTTTTAACAATATTTTTGCGCTAACTACATATATGGGCAAAAAAAAACAACAAAAAAAATTACACATAGACTATAAAAGTCAGTAAAGTTTATGTTTTTTTTTTTTATGTATATATATATGGTTATATCCTTTAGGATCTCTTAGTACACAGTTATATGCAATATTAATCTATGCTTTAGCTACAGATTCTTTCTTATATACTTTGTATATATATGTATATATATGCATGCATATGTATATTTATCTAACATGATATCTTGCAATGACATGGCACGATCAATATTTTTTCGTGTATTTTTTTTTGGGACCGGGCGCTTAGCTGGGCGCAAGCAGCAGCCAGATGAGGCTTGTTGCCAGTAGGGCAAGTGGCGCCACTGACACGCTCACAGGCCGCACACTGGCATCGTAGGCGTTGCCATAACTGTGCGGCAACCCTTTAAAGTTGGGTCGCGGATAGATGATGTGCACCGGCGGCGGCTGATCGATGGCATCGAAAAAGTTTGGATCATAACGATTGTCGCTGGAATCGTAGTCGTGGTAGATGAGACTCGATGGATTCCATAAGTAGCTAAACTCCACCAGAGCCGCATTTAATGAGCAAAATTAACAAATTAGCAGCAGCAGCAGCAATGACACGATAAATCCAAAATGCCCGAACCATATTTAAGAATGCCAAACCCAATTTCTTGATTTATGATTCCAAAAACTCTTTCAAAATAAATCAATTTCGTTTTCTCAATGTCCGATAACCAAAAATATTGGCCAAATAGGGCAATGCTGATTTTAACTTACATTAATCGTATCTCTCTCGGTTTCCTCATCGAGGAAATCCGCAACTCAAAATAAGCAAGGACATTGAAAGAACGGGAAGAGCATAAGACTCACAAAATAATAACAGCCCGGTTAAAAGCCCAAGCTAACCGAAACACCAGTAGCTACTCACACGGGGCAGGTGTCCACGTTGACGCCATGGATAGCTGCCTTGCCCACATTGATCTGTCGGTTGTCGTTCTCGACGCTGACGATGCAACCGTTGAAGTTGTGCCGATAGCGTTGGCCCGTGAAGTTCATAATGTTCGGTATGCCACCTAGAGATCGAAATCGAAATTGAACTTGGATTGAGAAGCGAGCACAGAGATGTGGTTGGTTTTTGAGACCTACCAATGAATACGTTGCCTGGCAGATGCATCTTCGTCTTGCCGGTGGGCCGCGTCTCGAAATGCTCGGAGAGGCGATCGACCTCCAGGATGGCAGCGTTGTCCGCACGCTTCACAACCACAATGTGACGCTGTCCATCGTGCACTTGCCTCTGCGTGTAGCGTGTCATCGCCTCCTGGCCATCGAGACGCAGTGAAAGCTCCACATAGCCCTCGACAACGGCAATGGCTATGAAGTCCTGTCCGGTGAACTCCTCGCCCAGTTTTTGGCCCCACCACATTAGCAGGCCATCCGGCTGGCTCGTCGAGAAGACAATCACTGCCATGGTAGATTGTTGATCCACCTCGTGGTTGAACTGATCGCGATCCAGCTCCAGATAGCCATTGCCGCGGAAAGAGGCTTTGAAGCTCACTTGGATATCTAATAAAACAGGCAGGCAGGCAGGCAGGCAATTAAAAAGGATCAAGGATCAGTAGGATAAAATCGAGACACTTACGATCCTCACAACGCTTGCCACTGAAACCCAGATTGCAGTCACAGATCGCTTGCTGCTCCACTTCGGTGCAAGTGCCGCCATTCTCGCAAGGCTCACTGGCACAGGGCGACAATTCATATGGTTGTGGTTTATCCTCCTTAGCGATGGCTGGTGGGATGGGCAGCTCGCCATCGGCATCGGCATCAGCATCTGCATCGCCGATCTCATTGAGTTCGCCACAGTTCTGCACATTGGCCGCATCCTTGATGTCGGCCAGTAGTTGAATGGGACGCGTCGAGTCGAACAGCCGCGAGACGCAGCCATCGAAGCCATCGGTGATGTTCACATCCCGATTGATCTTGACCGTCGCCCAATCGTAGCCACCCACATAGAGTTTCGTCGTCAGCGATAGCATTCGTGGTGCACCCGCCGCCTTGGCACGTATCTCGTCCTCATCCCCGACTCGGAGTATACTTTTGCCCTGGCGACGCTGCAGCTCAACCCGTGTCCATCGGTGCAGAGGCAACGGTTTCTTGGAGCGCACCACAACCGGCTTCAGCCGTGCCGCCGTATTAATGACCAGCTCGACGTGACCATCGTGCAGCAGAAGGGCAACATAATCACCGCTGGGCAGCTTCGATTCCGCCGTATAAAGCAGCACTGCGTCCCGCAAACTGGACGGACGCAGCGACAGTGTCACATTTAGGCGTTCGGCACGTGGAGTACTGAAAAACATTCAAGGATTAGAGGAGTTAAGTTCAGTTCAGTCTCATTATTTGATCTAGCGCTGGTTAGGCAGATATAGTAATGATTGGGTCAACTTGAGAGTTCCATTAAATTCATTTCCTAACCTAAACTTTGCTTTGCTTAGACATAGTCAAGATTTGGCCAGTTGCTATACCATGTGGGATTTGCGTTTATGAAGAGCCCAATATGGTTGGTCCCAAAATCGCTTAATATGATAGATTAGTTGGAACATTGGGAAATCTAGGGTATCCTACGTGCATTTAAAGAACATCCCCACTTAGATAAATAGGTATGGACAGATCAGGAAAGGAAATCTAGGAAATTCTACATGCTTTTAAGTAACGTACTCACTTAGATGGATAGGTAAGATACGATAAGGCAAGGTCAGATCAAGCGACGAGATCTAGGATATCCTACCTTTATTCAAGAAAAATTCTCGCTTAGATGAATGGGTAAGGACAGATCAGGAATGGAAATCTAGGGTATCCTACGTTAATTCAAGATACATTCTCGCTTAGATGGATGGGTAAGGACAGATCAGGAGGGCAAATCTAGGAAATTCTACATGGTTTTCAGAAACATACTCACTTAGATGGATAGGTTAGATAAGGTAAGGCAAGCTCAGATCAAGCGACGATATCTAGGATATCCTATCGAATTCAAGATACATCCTCACTTAGATGGATGGGTAAGGACAGATCTGGAATGGAAATCTAGGATATCCTACCTTTATTTAAGATACATCCTCACTTAGAAGGATGGGTAAGGACATATCAGGATGGCAAATCTAGGAAATCCTACTTGAATTCAACAAACATTCTCACTGAGATAAATAGGATAAGGTAAAGTTATTTATGGTCAGATCAGGAGAGAAAATCTAGGTAAATTTAAGGAACATCCTCACTTAGATGGATAGAGGGCAAGGTAAGGCCTGGTCAGGAGAGGATTCAGCACTTACTTGTAGGCTGCATAGCTGTTGCGCTTGAAGTTGAGACTGTGCTCGTTGAGATGTTCGATGTACTGACAACGGTCGCCGGTGCGGTTGAGGGGGCAGAGGCATTGCATGTCAATTTCGGTGTTCTCGCAACGTCCGGCGCCGCAGAGGCCGGGTGTGCATTGGGTGCCTTTGGTGGCACAATTGCGACCCGTCCAGCCCTGCTGGCAGATGCAGGTGTAGGCCTGTTCCGTCTGGCTCTCGAGACAGATGCCGCCATTGTCGCAGGGCTGTTGGGCGCACGGCTTACAACTGGTGATGCCCGCCTTCATCATGGCCTCCTTCATCAGCTCAATGGTGCGGCCCTGCAGCGTCAGCCGACTGATGCAGCCAACAAATCCCTTATGCTCTGTGACCGCCTCAGCGGGCAGCTGATCCCAGTTGGGCACACCGCCAATATACAAATCGGCAATCAGCTCCAATTGCGGTGATTGACTGAGAGTGGGGAAGGCAACCGGTCGCTCTTCATCTAGCTGTATGTAGCCATCGCGACGGGAGCGCTGCACTCGGATCGTGTGCCACTCGTTCAGCTGGACAGGCTGCTCGGCACGCACCACCAGCGGCTTGCCTCCGAAGTCAAAGCGGAACTCCGCGTAGCGATCCTTCAGCGAGAGGGCGATGTAATCGCCACGTGTCTGGCCATTGAAGAGCAGCAGACCGTTTGGTGATTCCGGCCGGAATGTGACCTCAAAATTGAACTTGATCGAAGATTCTGGCAGCTTTGGGAAACTCATGTAACTGGACGATGAGGGGTTCAGCTGATGGAAGTGTGGTATGGCACCAGTAATGACCAATATGCTCGGATAATCAACGGTTTCCCCATCCCTGTAGGTGGCCTTGCACACATAGTTGCCGGCATCATTTGCTTGCACATCCTGCAGCACCAGCTGCTTCTGTTTATGTGAAACCAGCAATTAGAGCGAGATAGAGAGAGAAAAAGAGAGAGAGAGAGAGATAAAAATACTTACATGGTTTACGTCACGAACCGATTGTAGTTGGCCATATTGACGGGTCCAGCGATAGCTGGGCTGACGGCTCTCATCGGCACCGCAGCTGAGCTCAGCTTGGTCGCCCGCCTGGGCGTGAACGATCTTTGGCTGACGCAGATCCTCCGGGTGAGACTCCGGTTCCGGTTGCTCCTCCACATCTGGCTGCTCCTCAATGCTCAGTTCATAGCTAGTCGTATACAAATCACCTTCATCCGTGCTGCACTTGCACACATAGACGCCAGCATCGGCGGCGGTCACCTGACTAAACACCAGGCTATTGCCCGATTGCTAAATATCAAATAACCAGTGTGTATGAGAGAAAGAGAGAGACAGAGAGACAAAGAGAGACAAAGAGAGAGAGAAATTGTGAGAGAGCGAATTCTAATTATAATAAAAGATTAAAATGAAACATCCCATTTTGAAATTTAAATGCAACACTTAAATCGTAATCGTTATCGAAAAGTGTTATCGGTTCAATTTCATTTGAAAATATTTAATTTTTTGTTTAGTTTTTTCTCTTTTCAATTTTCGACTGCAAACCGTGTTTACAGATTTACCTTTCGTGACATAAGATCTTATTTTTCAAATCGTTGTTTTATTAGTATCTATTCAGGAACATATACATATGTTATATATATACCATAAATATTATTATCATAAAATCTTGGTAGAGATTTCTAACGTGTAGATTTCTAAAGTTATCTCAATATGCATAGCAATTTTATATTCTAACATTAGCTTTTTTGTTACCTAAAACTCTAATTAGAATTTTATAAATATTCAAGCATTTTACATAGCTTATAAGAGCATAAAATTTGATTTTTGAGATTACTAAAATTGGATTTTTACGATTACTAACTGGTCAGGAATATATATATATATATATATATATATATATTTAAAACAATCGCTATGCATTTCTGTTTTGTGTTGGAATTATATTCTTGGAGTTGAGAGAGATGGGACACTAACCTGAACATTTGGTGAGAGAGGGGCACCATCGGAACGCTCCCAGATTACATCCGTATAGCTTTTGTCCGAGGAGTAGCATTCAACTTGGGTGGATTCGCCTGGGCGCAATTGCGCCGATTGCTGGTCCAATTTGAGACTGTAGTCGCGTGGCATCTCTGGCGGCAGATAACCGGCTGCAGCATCCGCACAGTACGGACACAGAGGAGGATCATCGCAAAGACACAAAACACGGGACAGCACAGTAAAGCAACAATAAGAGCGACGACGAAGACGACGACAACGTTGACGACGAGAAGGATTTAAAGATGTTTGTGTGTTCGGCAATGCAACGTTCACAATTTGGCGACAATTCACAATTTGAGTTATGTGATGGACAAGTGCACGTAGATGTGTGTGTGTGTGTAGTTGGGTGTGTGTGTGTGTGTGTGTGGCATTGAGATGAGGAGTAAGATAGTAAAAAAAATATACAGAGAGAAAAAAAAACAGTTAGCAAAGTACATGTCAAAAATGTCGATTAATACAGATAATTTATGCGATGTTTATCGAACGCTTAAGCGATAGAAAAATCTATCGTTTTGTGTGCGTGTGTTTACACTGTGTGTGTGTGTGTGTGTGTGTGTGCGTTCGATACTCATCCCATGTTTTAGTAATTTTGTTTTTTCTTTTGGTTTTTATGTTTAGAACTTTGTTTCCTAGTTAGACAAATAAATACATAGAAGTTGACGGGAGGTAGAGAGGAGAGTGGAACGGTGATTTCGATACTAAATTAACAAAAATCGACAACAGATAAATAAATAAATAAACAATTTAAAGAAGTACAATGGAACACATCAAATAATACTTATTATTTCTACTGTTTCGAATCACACAGAATACGAGTACATATGTATGTATATGTGAGTGCGTGTGTGTGTGTGTGTGTGTGTGTGTGTGTGGGTGTGTGATGGGAGAGGATTACGAATGCGAGTGTTTCGCTTGTGGCAGGTTATTCAGCTAGTTGTTGATGTTTAATATGTGTGGATATATTTTTAGGTTGTGTATTTTTGGATGTTGGTATTTTCTGCCTACAGATGAGACAGATGACAGACATGGATTACCACTAGACCAGTACGATTACATTAATATATACTTATACTCAAACGATACAAAATCTACATTTTTCGATAAGTTTTTGATGGCAATTTGTTTGGATCGAAAGATTTGTGTTTTAGTTTACATATCGGTTTTTTTTTTATCTCAATTTCAATATTCTTGTTCACTAGTCAAGTGTGCGTTTGTGTGTGTGTGTGTGTGTGTGTGTGTGGGTGTGCGTGTGGAGCATTATTTACAAAATTTGGCTTGGTATTTATCAACATTGATTTTTATACACAATTTTTATGGGGTTAGTACAAGTTGTTGGTATACATACATGCGATAATACAAATACAAATAAATATCTGAAAACCATTTTTATTTATTTTTTTATTTTTTCTTTGTTATGGAGTCGCGATGGGCATCAAAGTTGTTGGTGACGATGAAATGGTGTAAACGTTGTTTGACCACACACATGCGCGAACGGCCATTGCAGGCACGTTTTGTGTTATCGTTATCGTTATCGTTTTCGTTAACTTTATGACTTACAGACTAAGAACCCGCACACAGTCAGAAAAGCAGCTAACGGTTATACCCAAAACACAGACTACGTCGCTTTTTTTTTACTGTTGCTGTTGCAGTGGTTGTTGTTGTGGTTGTTGTTGTTGCAAATGCTTCACCTGTTGTTGTTGCTTGTTTTTTTTTTTTTTTTTTTTTTTGATTTTTTCAATACTGTTTATATCTAGATTATTTTCTTAGTTTTAACGTGAGTTGAGTGCATGTTGCGATTGTTGCAGGTTTTGTCGTTTTGCATTTTAAAGTTGTGCGCCTACAAACGAAGTTAAAGGGGGGCCAAAGAGTTGTACAGATCGATAGCCAGATATAGATAAAGATAAAGAAAAAGCGTAGATAAAAAGAGAGAGAGAGAGAGACAGACAGATGGATAGATAAAAAGAGAGAGGAAGATGGAAATAAAGAATGCTAAAGATTCGTTTTCTCAGGCAGTTTCTTCTTCTGTCAATTATCTGACATCCTCGCTGATGAGAAAATGTATCTGTGGCATGAAGGAATTGTGTTGTGTTGGGAGGGTAGCAAGAGGGAAAGTGAGAGAGTGGAAGAGAGAGGGAGAGCGTATTGGCTAAAGGAGAAGATTAAAAGGGTTAGCAGAAAAGTGAAAAACGGTAGAACCAACCAAAACGTTTTGCCAACTGCACAAATTGACGCTTTGACATTCCGGCGCGATGTGGTTGATCCTGTCGCCGTTCCGGTGTCCATTGCTGCTGCTGATGATTTTTCTGCTTGCGTGCGTGACTCTTCTTCCAGCGCTTGAAGTTGCCCAATCCTGTGCCAGCACCCGTTCCCGTTCCCGTTCCCAATCCCGTGCCGATTGCAGTTGAGCTGCCGCTGGCCGCTTTGCTGGCAATGTCACGCGTACAATTGAACTCGTCCGAGTGATCCGTACAATCGTAGATGCCATCGCACACCATGCTCGGCTTGACGCATGTGTGTGGATGCGAAACGCATTTGAAATCGTTCGCCTGGCAAGCGTAGGAGATGATCGAGGGACGAGGTGGCGCTGCCAGTGGCTTGGCTGGCGTTATTTTGCTCACTTTTAAATCTATTTGCTCGCAATGCAGCAGCAATCAAATTATCATAAATATATATTTTTACATATATATATATATATAAATATATAGTAAATATATACGTATTTGGGATCGTCGTATAGAGAGCATAAATTACGAGATTAGCATAGTGACTCCTTCAGCCACGGTTAGTAAATACAATTTTTTAATTGCCTGTTTTCAGTTCCCCTACCAGATTACGCATACGCACCGGTATCCAATTTAGATATGTTGCAAGATAATACGGAATTTGTACACTGATTGTAACAACAGTGTTTAGTATAATTTTGGGGGAGGAGTGTGCTCGGGGAAAAGTGTGACTAGATGCAGATGAACACTAAATTCTAACTAAATACTTGCTACATTTTTGTGGCAGGAATGTTTGCGGTTTTTTATTTATTTGTTTGTTTGTTTTTTTTTTTTTTTTTTGTTTAGTTGGGCGAACAAAATGTTTCTTTTTTTGTTAGTTGAGTATTTAGTATTATATGTAGAAACAGCTTTTAAGTAGTCAGTAATACATAGCAAACTTCATAAGACATTTGTAAGAAAATTAAAAAAAATAACATACTAAATTATATGCAAGTCAAATAATCAAAAAATTAAAAAAAAAAAAATAAAATACTCATACAAATAATAATAAAAAAAAAAATAATAATAACAATTAAGTTGTCCTGGAAAATGAATTTGATATGTGATTATTATGTGAAATATTTCACACACCTTTACATATATAGAAAACCATGCAGGGGAAATCTTGGCTTCCCTTATACGGCTTCAAATTGTACTTATTGGCTAAGATTATTCAAAGTTGATTTTTTTTGTTTATATTGTTGGTTGCAGTTGTTGCGGTTGTTGTAGATGCGGTTGTTGTTGTAGCAGTTGAGTTGATGTTGTTGCAGCATTGCATACATATATATATATATATATATTTGACATATATGTATATATATATGTATACATTTTATTATATGGCATATAGTGGAGTATGTTTGCATATATGGTTTATGTATATATGAGCATAAAAAGTTGAGTTTGTGTATTTTGTGTAAAGTTTTTGTTTGTTTTTGATTGTTTTTGTTTTGTTCATTCATATCAAATGCAAAGCGCCCAAAAACATTTCAAGTTTTATAAGTTATATTATATATATATATGTGTGTGTGTTTGTTTTTTTTTATTTTTATTTTTTCAATTTTGTAATGTATTTCATTTTGCAATATTTATTTTGCACAAGCGCACATGTAAGAGAGAGAGGGAGAGAGAAGAGAAAAAAGCAGTAAAGAAAGAGAGAAATAAAAAATATATGTTTATCAAAAAATTATTCGTTTTCAAAAAAAAGTTTGCCCTAACATCATAAAACAATAGCTTCAATTCATATTATTTGTATTTTTTTCTAAAAACTTTAGATGATGGCAGATCAAAGCTAACCGTAATTAACACAAAAACAATTTCAAATATTGAAGATTGAAATTCAAGTAATTTTAATTTTTATTCGTCTTGCCAATTTACTGTAAATATTGATTGTTCAGTTATAAAAAGTTCATTTAGATTGCACGAGGACTCCATTGATTTTAAGTTATTCAACGCAAAAGTACAAAATACGAGTATCTAAGACAATTTACGGTGACATTTTGTAACTAGAGATTATTTACAAATACATCAGGTTTGTATTTATTCTTTATTTTTATTTTTTTTTTTAAGATTATTGAGTATTTTTCGAGTGCAGGTGCAATTTGAGTGCTTTGGGTAGGGGTAGGAGAAGGAACAGAGAGCAATGGTAAAAAGTATGTGCAGTGCATATATATATATATTTTTTTTTCTTTTTGATTTATCATTTGTATGCATATTAAAACAAAACACAGTTTATCTACATATATACAATGCCGATGATCACGAACACATATTGATAGAGCGAAAGTAATCCAAAAACCATTTCAAAACCACCTGAACGAGAAACGACAAGAAGTAATTGTAACCGACACCAACCAAATGAAAGATCCAAAAACCAATACAAAAAAAAAAAATAAAATAAAATAAGAAACCATAAACAAAATAATTATAAGCCTTAAAGGATAACAGATAACTTCGGCATGCCGAAGATTAAATACCCTTGCATGAAATTTATAGCCGGTAAACCCGTCTGGGAATTAAACGAACAGATCACTTCTATAGTAAATTAAAACCAAAAAAAAAGAAGAAGACAGACATTTCTTTATCACAAAAATCAAAGTTACTTAAAATTTAATTTAATTTAAATTTGATATATTTTTGATAAGTCAGATTCGGACTACTAAAATGTATTGCCAGGGTATTGGAACTATAAAAAAAAAATGTCAACATAAATCAATGTTAAAAAAAAAAAACGAAATAAAAAGAATTTGTTAGAGTTTTTTGTGCTTTACACAAAACTTGCATTGCTTGTGTAAAATGTTTGTTAATATTTTGTTGTTTTATTTGTCAAAAAAAAACCACTGCTGGCACTTAAAACGTATTGAATTAAATATGTTTTCATCATTACTTTTGTGGGTACTCTTGGCTTAAGTATTAGAGTTACAATGGTTAATGGCTTATTGTCATATATACAGAGTGTGTAATACCCTAAAACCATCAGATACATTTCCGTTAAGACGATATTGTTTATTATTATTTTTGTTTGGCAGTTGTTTGTTGCTTGTGTGGTTTTTGTGAAGTGTTGTGTGTGTGTGTGTGTGTGTGTGTGTGTGTGTGTGTGTGTGTGTGTTTGTATGTATGATTACATTTGTAGATAGTAAGATAATTGGTTATCAGCTCGCATATTTACAAAGCTCTTTTTTGCTGTTCTTGTTTTTGAATTCAATTTACAAATTTATGTGTATGTATATATATATAAAAAAAAGGTGTACTTCAACTGTTTGTAAGTAGGTGACGAGTACGTGACTTGCTATGTGTGTGTGTGTGTGGGTGTGTGTTGTTTAGTTAATAGTAATTAATTGAGATTTACTTGTACATATGGACATACATATACATATGGATGTTGGATATTGATAGATATTTATGTTTAGAACAAAGTAAAATCAGCGAGCGAGCGTTTCAATCTTTCAATCTGCTCTTCGGTTTTTTGTTTTTTGTTTTTTTGTTTTTTATTTGTAGTTTTTCGTATTTTTCTTTCGTTATATTGCCAACAAAACCTATTCTTTTTGGGTTTTCATTTTCTTACTTTTATTCCGTCATATCTCAGTTAATAATTATATATATTTATTTTTTTTTTGTGTTTTTGTTTTTGTTAATTTTTTTTTTTTTTTTTTTTAATGTTTCATTTTGCATTTGAAATTTTCTAACCTAAGAAACGTAAAAAGTTGTGTTTTTGTGTGAGAGAGATAAAAGAGATATTTCTGTTGCATTTGTCGGACCTGACATCTGACATAACTAAAGGGTTTGTGTGTGTTTGTTGTGTTTGTTGTGTGTGTGTGTGTGTGTTGTAGAGTGGGGTATTGGTGGTGTTGAGTGGATTTGGGGTAGGGGTCTACTCACGCTGTACACGCAAATCGATGGAGGTGGTAGGTAAATGCTGTCTCGAGTAGCTGTCATATGAATCGCAAATATAAACACCGGCGTCTTCCATGCGCAACTGTGACAGGATCAGCTCCTGGCTATCGGGATGTGCACCATTTGGCAGCGGGCGTCTATCCTCGCGGTGCCAGTGGAACTGCAATGAGGCAAGCATTTATTATAGATACAGAATCAGTAAAAGTAGACTTGGAATTGGAATCGAAATCGAAAACGTTTATCGAAAACACAACAGGCATCAAAATATGAATTCATCATTTTGTAATCGATATGAATCGTTCAGAATGATGATTGATATAGAATCGTAATCGGATATCGGTCTTTACTCACCTGCACATTGCCGCGATGCTCGCCACGGTGCGTGGAGACAGTGCATCGGAGATGGATGCTGTCGCCCTCGCGATGCTCCTGCAGTTCCTGTTGCGATGGCGGGGTGTAGAACGTTGGCCGCCTGACCACCACCTGAGCAGTCTTGCTATGGTTGCCGTAGTCATTCGACGCCGTACAACTGTAGCCGCCAGCATCCGCCGGTGTAATGGCCACAAAGCTCAGCAAAGTTCCGTTAATGTGCACAGAGCTAACCAGAAAATTAAGGAAATAGCCAAAAAAAAAAAAAAATTTCATGTTAACAACAAGCTTATAAACATATTTAAGAACTGCATTTTTTTTGTATTGTTTTGGCCATTTGTGTAACCTAAAAATGTTTTCATACATTTGTATTTTTTCTGCAATAATTTGTGTTGCAAATAAGACATTTTTTGTAATTAATTACACAATAAATGCCTTTGAGAGTATTAAAGTTTTTCAAAAAAATATATATGCTAACTTAATAATGCAAAAGTGTAAATAAATATTTGAAATGCACTTGAAGTGCCTTACTTATTTTATTTTTATATTCTTGGTCAAAAGATTTTACTCTGTTTTTTTTAATAATATTTAAAATTAACTAGAACTAAAATTTGCAAACATAAAGTCAACTTTAAGCAAAGCTGAATCAATTATAAATTCGAAAACTATATATATAAGTAAATATTTTTTAAGATATTAATATAAAAAATATCGTAAATTAATCGATTGCATTTGGGATGTATTTGGAACTCACTTGGGTAGTTTTCGGCCATTGTCGGTTGTCCAGTGGACATTGTGGGGCTCGGCATTGATCACATTGCATTGGATTTCAACATTGGTATCGGCCTCCACCACCAGCGGTATGTTGGGTATGAATGTGATCTGTGGCAGTGGCAGCAACACCAGTTCGCGCACCACATACGTTCTTAGGGTGCCGCGATTATCAAACGCACTGCAGCGATACTGGCCCAGATTCTGCTCCTCCACAAACGTGATGGTCAGCAAATTGCCTTCCGTATGAGCATTCAATAGAAGCGGTTGTCCATCAACTCGAGCCCAGGAGGTCAGATATGATGGCAGGTCACAGGTGAGGGTCACATTGTCGCCGAGATTGGTGTTGAACTGTTGATTTTTCTCATTGGGATTGTAATACGGATGATAAGAATGCACCACATCGCCAAAAGCTATGGAAACAAAATCAATGTTAATTGGTTTGAATCACTGGAAATAACCATTGAGCTACGTGTGATAAATCTTTTGCGACTTGAACAGAGCTTGTTAAAATTAATAAATTTGATCCGGATTGGAAGTTTATATCATAAAGATACACTTTTTTTTTTTGGGAAAAAGATGGACATAGTTACATCGACTGAGCAATGGATAACAACTACAATGGATGCTTGAGCTGGACAGTATTGTGGACTCACCGTCATTGATGTCGCCGCGCCTGGGTTGGACTTCGATGCGAATGCTGACCTGGTCGTAGCCCGCCTCATTTGTGGCCGAGCAGGTGTACGTTTTGGCATCGTTTTGTGTGACATTGTAGATGTTCAGATAGGCGGTGTTTTGGTCCCGACCAGCTAAACTGAGCTGTGAATTGGTGTTCCACTCGACGATCGGATTGGGTACGCCCCTGGCGTAGCAGGTGATTCTCACCACATCGCCCTCGGTGTAGCTCATCAATTGCGTGTTCGGGCTGAGGGTAATGACTGGCGGCTCAATGACATAGATCGTGGCAATGCCGGTGGAGCGTCCAACGGAATTCTCTGCCACACACTCGTAATCACCAGCATCATCAAGTTCAATGTCGCGAATGCTATAGAAAGAAGTTACAGATAAGGATTAGCAGTTGCACTTGAATGAATAATTGGATGCATTCACTCACGTTAAATAGTCGGTATTTCCCTCCACGTACTGGTGTCGGGGTGACAATGGTTGACCATCGATGCGGCGCCAATGCACGGTCGGTGCGGGTATGCCTTTGGCATCACAGTAAAGTGATCCTTGTTCCATGACCTTAAAGGTCCTTGGAACCGCTGGTGTTATAAAAACGCTCGGAGCCTCCCGAGCTGCAAGCAAGTAAATTATGGTTGTTGTACAGATTAGTATTAGGATCAGACAGTGCGGACCTGTCTTATTACCGACTCCGTTCTTGTGCACTTTGTGCATTGCATAATAACGCATTGAAATATCAAAAATGATTTATTATATAGTTATAGAAATGAAGAATTTTGCAAAATTCATCAATTTACCAAGTTACCAAAATATGTTTTTTTTTTTGTTTTTTTTTTTTTGGTTTGATTTTAGCATTGTGTGGAAAGCAACAGGAAAAAAAGAGAGCAAAGAGAAATGTTATGCACCCAAAACTCTTTTCATATTTCATATTCTTTCAATCATCTCGTCTTCTCTATGGATTCTACAGCATTAATTATCGGCCTATGAATATATGCTTAGAAACGAGGCCAATTGCCACAAACTATATGTTTAGATAAGTCTAAAGATCTTAAAAGATCTCCCAAAGAAGAGGGTCAACATTAATTAAATCCATTTACTGACTAAGCTGACTAATAATATATATATATATATATATTTATTTATATATATATATTTCTGAGCATAGCTCTGCTGAGATCTGTGAAAAAACGAGATGATGATCTTACAGGATCTTACATGAGTATATCAAATAGTAATTTGTACAATATATAACTGTATATATATATATATATATATGGATAGACTTACGTTCAACGCCGATATGAACGCTGGAGTGATCTGATCCGTACTTGTTTTCGGCTGTGCATGAATAGTAGCCACGATTGTCGGGTCGGGCATTGATGATGCGCATCACGTTGCCGCTGATTTGAATATTGGATGGCATCGATTCGCGATCCTTCATCCAATAGATGCTTGGATAAGGTGAGCCTCTGGACTCGCAGGTAATGCTATAGTTGGTGCCCTGATCGATGGAGACGGTTTCGGTGAGTGGCAATATGGTTGGTTTATAGCTGAAAAATGATTGGGATAGTTATAAAACATGTGTTGGCTTTGCCAATGTTAATGATTCGCCTACCCGGAGCCAGGTGCCGGCAACTGGGGTTCATCAATGTAGACGTGTGCGTTCTCCGTGTAATTGCGACGTGTGCGCATATCAAAACCGATGCACGTGTAGACACCCGATTCACTGGCACTGGCGTCCTCAATTTTGAGCATGTTACCATTGATGTAAACGTTTTCCTGCGAACTCAACGGATAGCCATTGTGCAGCCACTCGAAGCGCAGGTTAGCATTGCTGGTGGAGTGACAAGAGAAGGTCACCGTATCCCCTTCCATGCCCCTATAATTCTCCGGCTCAATGAATACCCACTCTCGCACTGGCACATTCTGCGGTGCACTGCCACGGACATAAACCTCCACGGATTTCTCGTCCGCTCCGTACTCGTTCTGCACATGGCAGCGGTAGCTTCCCTCATCCGATTTACCTGGCATTTCGAATATCAATCGATTACCATCCGTTCTGGTCCGTCCATCTGCCTGAGCATCGCTATGTGTCCATTTAATTGTTGGCGTTGGATTGCCCTCCACCTCGCAGATAATCTCGTTCGGCTGATTCTCATCAAAGGTCACCGTGCTGGGCAAATTAATGATCTGAGCTCGCGAGCGTTGCGATTCATCTGTCCATAGGAACGGTAAAAGAGGGTGACGAAGGCATTAAAAATTATATATAAATAGGAATTTTCATATATGTTTTTTCATTTTTGAATAAATAGATACACAGCAAAAATGATGACAGTAAATTTACTGTGCAAACTACATTAATACTATTACATATGTCATATATAGGAACTGTTCTAGTTCCAAAATGTCGCACGAGTTACTCTTAAAGATCTGCTGAAAAATCTCTATAATTAATGATATATAGGAACAATCTGTCGAATATTCAATTCTTACATGAAACACAATGGAAATTCTACGAACTTTTATCATATTATTTATATTTATATTATTTGTTATATTATGTTTAGGTAATTGAAATTTGAATATGAAAATAAAAACACATAAAATAAAAACAACTATTATGTTGATTAGGAGAAAGTAGGGATTGAATAGCTACCATATCGATCCAACATTTCTTTGGCATATCCTTGAGGCGAATGCCGCATAATCATTTGATAGCAAGGATTAGTTTTAGAATTATGTTTTTTGGATAGCTGCAATACTTGCACTTACTTGAGATGATGATGGTGACCTCATCCTTGAAGACGCGCGAAGTCTGGTTGTTCGTGGCTTGACAGATGTAAATGCCAGAGTCGTAGATTTGCATATTGTATAGGTTTAGGACACCGCCCTCGATTTCGGCACTGTTGGGCAATCGGCTGTCCTTCTTGGACCAGCTGACATAGACTGGATCCTGTGGAGAAAAATCAAAATATATGCTTATCAAAATTTTTCAATCTGGAATGCGCAAAGAACCTACATTGCTCCACGCCATGCGACCGCTGCAGCTCAAGGACATCGATCCGCCCACTGGCAAAATGTTGATTTGTGGCTTCGATATCGATACGATGATCTGGGCGCGTAGATTTTCGGGCTGCTCGGTCGGTGGCTCCGCGCCATAGCCTAATTGATGTAGAATGATGTGGATTAGACTCCAGTTCAATATACACTTAAAGGTTAGCGAGTTCAACTCAATTACAAATGGATTAGTGACTTGGATGCGGCTTATTAACTTGATCGGATGATAATGGATGTGGTGTGGGGGGATTTTGTTGAACTAGAGTTCAGTATTGTTTGGTGGGTATGGGGTTTTGTCCAAGTACGAATGATTTTTAGCCACCAACTACTACACACAGATAACAGCAGAGAGTTTCCAGCTATGGCTGTGATTGCCTTTGCCAGCTCAAAGGACTACAGTAGATTTGACATACAGATGTAGATACTATACTATATAGTATAAGATGTTATTGAGTTGTCCACCAAGTGGGAGTGGGTTCTCAACTCAACGACTGCATAGTACTTAAGGGGGACGAGGAACGAGGCAAGTGTGAATTTTAGCGGATTAGTAGCACAAATATTTTGGTGTAAAACCGACTACGTAACAGCGACAGCAAGTTCTAAAGAGTGGTTTTTTTTTTCTTCCTACTGTACAAGTATATATATATATATTTTTAAAGACATAGTTATCCATCTATGAATACATTGCATAGCGATGAGACACATATAGTATTTATTTTCTTTGTACACAAACAAATTACTTTTTGAGAAGGTGCTCTATATAAATAAGTACAAAACTATTATATATATATATATATATATATATATATGTATATATATATATATAATACAATACATTGAAAACAAGGTAAACATCAACATAGAGTTTAAGTCGAGGCATCAGATATTATTTTAAGCTTAGCTTTTGTCTCGCTCTGCAGTGAAAGTGAGAAACACAATTGGAGAGAAAGTGAAAGCCTACAACGAACGGTGCATACACAGAGAGAAACACAGAAATAAAAAAAACACGAAGGAAAATGGGCAAAAGTTGGCAGCTACGTATTTATCAACAATTATTATTATTAAGTATCAGTTTTAAATTATTTTAAATTAAAAAAAAAATTATATTTTAGTTAGATATTTTTTTTTATGTAAAAAAAATTATCTTTTTTTTAAATCTATATTTAAATAATTAAAGCAATTTGTCTAGTTTGTAAAACAATGAATGCAAAAATTTAAAAAAAAAATTAAAATTTACAAAGATAGTTATAAAAGAGTAATGGGGGGAGGGGGGAGAGAGAAGGGAAGAATGTGTTTACACTGGTAGAAAAACGTTAGAAAACGAATGTCAGAGAGATATAGCACATTGAACAAACTAAATACAGACACATAAATACATACACACATATGTATATATATATATATATATATATATATATATATATGTGCGAACTAATTGATTGATTTCACTAGTTGGTGAATGGGTTTCTAAGTTTGCAGTGTACGAGTAGTTCACAACATCACTAAGTAATAAGTGAAAGATATATATATATATATATATATAATATATTTATATCGATAAAATAAGGAGAGAGAGAGCGATAGTTGTATGCTGTGTTTGTTTGGTTTTGTTTGTTTGATTGATTGATTGATTGATGATTGGCGAACCTCGCAGGTGGCAGCCGTAGCGCAGTTTGGTAATATTTCCTATAATTCTGTTGCCCTTATAAATCAGCAGGGTGTCATTGTACGATATTGTCTCGTTGGGCTCAATATCGAACCGAAAGCCGTTGCAACAGAATCCCATGCTTATATCGCATATCTTGGGCGGCTCTTCAACAATGCGAGATGTGTCTAGAATGTGGATGGATTGTATGTTTTGTTGTGATGATTGCGTAATTATTTTTCGGATACATGATTATTGATGGTTTTTTTATTTCATGTTTTTATTTTGTTTTTTTTTTGTTTTTTTTTTTTTTGTGGAAGGTGTTGTGGTGAAAAAAAATAAAGTTAAGAGATTCGTTGAAAATTGTATAAAATATGATTGAGAGGCAGATTGACAAATCGAAAGAGTTATAAATAGCTGAAGTGGATAGAAAGGGAGAGAACTGAGGTAAGCGGAGATTATCAGAATTGGTTCATGAGTCAGTGGAGGATTTAGGTTTTGGGCAAGGGCTTTGCATTTGGGCTCAAGCATGGTGCCCGCTTAAAGCCCAAACTAAGGACTTAAATCAACTCCGGAATGATTGGCAGATTATATTGTTGACATGTTACACGCCATTTATGTGACAGGAGGCAGTTGACAGTACTCACCGAAGTCCTGGCAACGATCACCAGTGAAACGTGGCTTGCACTGACACTCCACGTAGCCGCTGTTGCCTAAACTACAGCTCTGGGTATTCTCCTCCTGGCAGGGACAGGCATGGCATTGATCATTCTCTGCCCGATAGTGCATTGGGGCGCAGCTCTCGCACGAGTTGCCAGTGTAGGCAGGTGGGCACTGGCACTGCTCAATGTTAAAGACAGATTTGGCACCGGGCGCAGGGTGGTCCACTCCCTGCTCCCATGTCACATCGAGTATGGAGGTGCGAGTTGTCCGTATATGGGGTGTGGCACGAATCAGCAGATGCTCAACGTTGCTCAGCAGGGTGAGGATATCGTTCCGGCTGGCGGCAACGGCACTGCCCCGTTCCAAACGCTGCCATGCATCTTCTTCGCTGATTCTGACACTATACTCCTCCAAATGCTGCAGCTCGTCGGGACGGGACCACATCAGATGCATCCCATTGCCAATGAGGATGACATCGTGCCCGGAAATATATTGGCCAATCGAATTGATGGTCAGAGTGTACTTCAAGAGGCCGCCATAGGCATTCAGGTGGTTGCCCTGAACATTGCCGCGGATACTCCAGTATTTGGTGGTGTATGAGTCGTAGGTGTACGTGTACATGCTGTTGCTCATGTTCACCTCCAGGTTGCTATTGTCCATCTCCAGCTGTGTGCCGAACTGGTCGGTGATCAGCGCATCGTTGCTGAAGAAATCAATGGGAATCAGCTGGCGATAGAGCGATGCGGAGCGGCACTGGTTCGACTGGCCGGAGCAGAAGCACTCACTGCACCCAGTCTCCTGGTCGCGGGACAGCCCGAAAGTTCCCTCGCGGCACTGATCGCACCGATTACCAATCACATTCACCTTGCAAATGCATCTGTTGCCCACGCAATTCTCCGTTCCGTCGGTGTTACACCAGTAGCAGAAGTTCCGATCGTCCGGCTCAGGGTCCGGTGCGCTATTACTGTCCGGCTGGCAACCTGTGGAAGATTCCACATAGCCGGGGGCACAGCGTTCGCAGTTTTCTCCCGCAGTGTTGTCGCCGCAATTCTGTTCAAATTTTGTCAGTTAGTCAAGGCATTCAAATAATGTGATCCTTAATCATATTGTGGAAATATGAAGATGTTTTACATACCAGACACTCGCCCGTCTCCGCATCACATTGGGTGGCGTGGCCGTTGCAGGTGCACGGCATGCAGAGGCCCAGATAGAGGCCCCCATCTATGCGGTGGTAATTGGGGGCGCATTGTTCGCAGGAGAGTCCAATGTAGCCCACTGGGCAGCGGCACTCCTCCACCTCGTATGCACGAGAGTTGCCCTGATTGTTGGGACTGGCAATGTCCAAGGAGACATGCTTGAGCGAGCCCTCCGTGGTCCCGGTCGTATACGTTGCCTTAATATAGATGGCATCGATATTGCTGAGTGCCATCAACATATGGGGTCGATTGGCCGCTTGGCCATCGGTGCGCTGCCAGGCGCTCTCAACAATGGACACCGCATACGAACTGGACGTGCTGGGACTAACGGATGCCTTCCGGGAATGGATGAATGTCACACCCTCGCCGCTCTTGATGACCACATCGGGCGCATTGTTGCGTGACATTTGGCCACCGGGCAAAGGACTATAGCTGAGCGTATAGTTGAGATTGCCGCCGTAGGAAGTCAGCTTGTTGCCCAGAAACTGGTCGGGCAGTGCCCAGTACAGTGTGTCCGCACTGTATTCGGAGTTGTATGAGAAGCTAATCGAGTTGGGCAACGTTTTGAGTGGCACCAACTGTGGCGTGGGCCCTGTGTAATCACGGATTAGCGTGAAGCCGTGCGGGGCGCTGGAGCGGCCGAAGCTGCTGCTAATTTGGTCGCGATACAACGAGGTGCTCGTACAGTCCGCTTTTAAGCCGCTGCAGAAGCACTCAATGCAGCCGGTGTACGTGAACGAGTTGAGATGGAAGCTATTTGGTGCACAGGTGTCGCAGTGATCGCCCTTGACAAGATCCTTGCACTGGCACGTGCCGTTGCTGTAGTGGTTGTAGGTGCCTTCAACGTTGCACGTCGGCTCGGGCGTCTGGTGGCAAGAGCCGCCAGGCGCCATAGGACTCCCCTGATAGCCGGCGGCGCAGCTCTCGCAACGTCGTCCCACATAGCCCTCATAGCAATTGCAGATGACGTCGCCGTCGGGGTTGAGTTGGCAGCCTCTGGCAAAGTTGTTGCTGCCGCTCTGCGGGCACGGGCATTCGCGGCATTGGATGCCGCGACGCGGATCACCGTAGGTGCCCACGGGGCAGCGCTCCACAACTAAGGGTGCACAGCGACCCAGCCAGGCTCCGCCGGGCTGGCGTACAAAGCCGGGGGCGCACGACTCACAGGAGTCGCCAACATAGCCGGGCGGGCAGTTGCACTTCTCGACGAGGGAGGCGCTGCCCAGGCCATGATCCGATGTGCCTGCCGAATCCATTTCAATTTTGACCACCTCCACTTCGCGAGCTATGGAAATGTAGCCGAGGCGGATCAGAATGTTGTCCACATTGGCCAGTACCATCATGAGCTCCTCGCGTGTCGCCTTGCGTCCGTCGGGCTTCTGCCAGTTGCCCGGCACGAAGCTGATGTCCACCTTGTTGAACTGATTGGGCTGGGTGCGGACGGCGTAGGTGAGTATGAAACCGTTGCCGTTGATGATGACATCCGGTCCAGAGACTGGGCGACCATTGCCCACATAGTTTATCTCGTACTTGAGGTGACCGCCGTACGACTTCAGCTGATTGCCCATGTAATCGCCTGGCAAGGCCAAATA
This sequence comes from Drosophila longiperda, assembly GCA_035042125.1. Taxonomy (NCBI): domain Eukaryota; kingdom Metazoa; phylum Arthropoda; class Insecta; order Diptera; family Drosophilidae; genus Drosophila; species Drosophila longiperda. The sequence continues at coordinate 2,378,251 of JAWNLV010000120.1, forward strand.
TGGTGCCTCCCGACTACTGTACTGCACATCGGAGGCACGGAACTGGAAGCCATGGTTGTGGTTGATCAATTTTTGAGAGGGCACATCATTGATCACGATCTGCTTATAGGGACTGAAGGCAACGCTGACCACACGATGCGATACGATTGGCGGCTGTATAGCGTATGTGAAGAAATTGGCGCTGTCGCAGGAGATGCCGACTCCGAAGCAGAAGCACTTAATGCAATCGTCGCGGGAACGGGCCAGCATATTGAAGAAGCCGGCGGGGCAGAATTGATGGCGTTCGGGATTCACTGTCACGATCGTATCGGGTGTCACGAAGTGGGTGCCCATCGTATTGAGTATCTCGCAGGAGTAGGCGCCACTGTCTTCATACTGCATGTCCGGGCAATAGAGATCGCCACGTCCCCCCGAGCTCTTCGACACACACTTGTCGGCAACATGACCCCAATTGAGGCGCCACACAATCGTCGGCACCGGCACTCCAGTTGCTATGCATGTCAAATTCAAGGACTGACCCTCCATCAGCATTTCCGTGCGCGTTGGCGGGCGGATTACACTGGGTGCCACTGTAAATTGAATACCAAAATGTTGTAGTGTCATCTTGTGTGAAATCACTGTTAAATAAATAATACTAACTGCAGCCGAACTCATCGCTGCCATCCTTGCAATCTTGCACCATGTCGCATTGAAAACCCTTGGGTATGCATGGTCCATTGGAGCATTGGAACTCGCTGTAGCGACAGGTGCCATTACTTTGTTCCGAGTCGCAGGACAGCTCATCGGAGCTGTCACCGCAATCGTCTTCGCCGTCGCAGCGCCAGGTGCGCTCCACGCACTTCGAGTTGCTGCAGAGGAACTGATTCGGCTGGCATCGGCGTCCCTGGCTGCAACTGTGCTCGTCCGAATGGTCCGCGCAGTTGGGTACCCCATTGCAGATGTCCGACTTGTCGATGCAATCACCATTCATGCAGGTGGCCTGGTACTCGCTACAGGCTGTTGGATGCCGATCGACCAAAGGATTATCTGTGGAATATACAAATCCGATTGTTAAGTAGAGCTCTGAATAACGCACATCTGGCACATCTTCGGAAACACGCTTACCAATTCGAAAACCATGGCGGCATTATGGATTTGAAAAAAAGGTTTTGAGAAAGATTAGCAAAGTAATCATTAGCAAAGCCCAATCGAGCTGAAGTTGGCCAAATATCAATACAAGACTTTAAATGATTTCCATTTGAAAAATTTCGAAATATTTTGAAATATATATGAATGTTTTTGAATTGGATTATATCCCTGTATTTCAAGGAGGAACTAGGTACCCGCCGGAAGGTCCCGAATGCATGGCAGAGAGACAATAGCAACTCGCATAAATAAACCAAAATAAAAAAAGGGATCTTTGGATTAGACCCAAGTCAGCTCTAAATGGGAGGATTACTTTATGATGTGTGTAAATGTTTACCAAGGCCAAAGAACTCGAGATCAATATGCGGCACGGTGCCATATTTGATTCGATTGGATTTCGGCTCCTCGTATTTGTGATCTCCCCAGGCTGCGTCCAAGCGATTGAGTAACAGGTAGGAGACAGATTATTGAACAATTCCCCCCAATAATACTCACAGAAGGAACTACAACATATAATACACAATCCTAATTCACTTACAGCGTTCCACCTTCAGGTCGACCATGACATTTTGGCCCTCAATGTAGGATGAATAGCCAACGGCTTCGCAAATATAAGGGCCAGAGTCCTCCACCTGGAAGAAGTGTTTGTTCAAATTAGATATATATTTTTGTAATATGAGAAGTGTAATGGTTCAACTTACGCGTATATTGGGTATTTCCAGGCGTCCAGCCCTATCGGTGAAGCCGACGGGCAAGGGACGACCGCCGGGACGTGACCACCTGACCTTGGCGCGGGCTGGACCCTCGTCACGACAACGGAAGATGACCTCGCGACCTGTGCATGCCACAAGACACATTATTTAAGCATATAAATGGAATAGATATAAATTGTGGGATCATTTCGAGCAAATTACTGGATCTAATTGGGACTATCATACAATCGTTCTGTGGATAGTATTTTTTTTATGTGAACTGTTTGGTTTGGGATTTTTGTAGGGTATCTAGCTGGTGGGTGCTAAGCAGCAGGTATAATTTCGAGAAGAATATACAACTCCGGAACCCGGATGCCAATTTGCTGTGGTGCAGTGGTGCAGCGATAGGACGAGACGAATGTCAACTAGTTTAATATTGTGTGTAGTTAGGTCAACTTACCCTCCCTAATATATCCTGAAGGTATTTAATTTATGGGTTATGTCATTTTTGGTTGGGTTAAGCATTAAAAGTAATCATTAAATAGTAGAACATTATGTAAATTCGAGTAAACATTTTAAGCAAATACAAAGAACAAAAGGAAACAAAACAAAATCGAAACGATCTTCGAAATCGATCAAAGCTGCAGTTGCGCCTTGCAAGAAAAGTACTTTGTGATCAGTCGATAATTGGACTTATCGATAACAGCTATTTGTCGTCCCTGTTGTATCTATTGCAAGGCGTACTTTCAGCTGAACATCTCGCTTCTTGGAACAAACCATAAACAAAATGGGACTCGAAGTACTTGCGGAATACTCACTTTCTTTAATGGTCTGGCTACTGGGATAGGTCTTCAGATTGAGCTGGCTGCGTTCAGTATGCGATGAATCGGAATCTGTGAATAGGAGGAAAATATATTTAGGCATTTGAAAATTTGACTCTCTTGTGGAATATTATATACAACATATATGAGCAATAACCCTGATCTATTCGATTCCCATTTAGTATCTACTTAGGTTACTTAAGTGGTAAAATGTTAGGATGGTTGTTGTTGCTAGTGGAGTTTGTGGTGACACCGTTTTGCTGGAGGATTTGGGCGGTGGGTTTAGTTTTTTTTGGTTCGATAACCACTTACTATCGATCTCATTTGTGATGGGCGCGCAATCGTGCTCATCGCTGGCATCGTACGGACAATCGATAACGCCATTGCAGCGCGATCCAAGCGATATGCAAGGACCATTCTCACATCGGAACGTCGTCGATGGACAGATGATGCGCAGCGGCACCAACGGCATTGTGCCTGTTGTCGATGCAGCACCTGATGTGGTTGTTGGTGCCGTTGTCGGAGGCCTACTGCTGCTGCTAGCTGTTTGTTGATGACCATATGTCGATCAGCGATCGAATGTTCATGCGATGTATGGATGCGGATGTAGATGTAGGGTGAGTAGATGTGTGTGCAGCTAAGGCTGACTATAACCGACTGACTCTGCCAACACTGGTTACTTACCACAATCTCTCTCATCGGAGTTGTCCTGGCAATCGGTGCGGCCATCGCAACGCACATCCGCACTAACGCATTGTCCATTGCTGCATTTGAATTGGTATGGCCGGCATTGTATCGGGTTGCATCGGGCTGGATCCTCATCGGATCCATCCGAACAGTGATGGTAATCATCGCAAACGGCGCTTTGGGGCACACAGTCACCATTGCCGCACCGGAACTGATCATTGGCACAGCCTGCGAGGGATTCAGGGAAGAAGCAGCAATTAGTGAACTGAGTTAAACCAAATAATACGCATTTATTGAGTATGCTAAGGCTGTAAGAAGTTAAAGGCTAGGTAAAAATAAATATTATATATAGATAATTATTATCATTATACTTTTTTTTTTTTTTTTTTTGTTGATATGAATAATTATAAGATCAAATTGATTTGAACAGTGCATAGACATGTGTAACATTTAGGAGTCTTGATATCTGACTTAAATTTGTAGAAGATTTCATTTTTTTTTTTGTTTTCTCTAGATAGCATGCAACTGGCATGCAACTGGCTTAAATAAAAACTTAGGATGCAATGCTAAACATAAATGTAAAACTACATTCCATATATATATATATATATATATATATAAATTTGTACGTATGTGTTAATGTATATTTATATATGTATATAGAAATTGAAATAACAACAAAACTTGTGAAAATGCTAAACAAGTTCAAAGTAAATGTGACAACAATTTGCTAAAAAAAAAACTTATTAACCAATACAGTTCTGTTCATCGGAAAAGTCTTTGCAGTCGTAGAAGCCATCGCAGTGCTGAGTTGCATTTATGCAAAACTGTCGATCGAAACAGAAAAACTCGCTATCCTTGCATTGAGTACCTGTTTTTAGTATTATTATTATTATTTGGTTTTTTTTTTTGTTTGTTTTTTTTTTTTTTTGTTGGTTGTGTGCAATTTAGCATAGAATTTGATAAAAGCGTAAAAAAAAAGAAATACGTGAGAGATATTTAAAATAGAGAACAATAATATAAATAGGCAATTTGCATTTATTTAGAAAAGTTTTGCAAAAAGGGGACAATGTGATCAAGTGAGAAAGTGAGAGACACTGCGAGAAAGAATACAAGTGTAAAGCAACAAAAAAAAAAAAAAATATATATATATATCACTAATCCAGGTGCATACATACATACATACATACATACATACATATAGTATGAGTACGAGAGTACATCAACGACTAACTTAAAGTGCCTGTGCCATACTAGTTGGAACGAGTCTACTCCAAGTATCAAAGCCAAACAAAAGAAAAAACTAAAGTTTCGTTATGAGAAATGAAAATTATTTGTTTTGTATTCAAAAATCTGAGCTCTCTTTGGAATCAAAATATATATATCTTCGGACTGCCGAAGAGTGCAGACCCTCGCAGAGTGTTTATGTACGTAAAATTCTAGACAAATCCTAAGTTATATTTAAAAAAAAAAAAAAACTACACTTGTCTATTTTTAGGGATCTGCCACACTTATTCTGTTAGATGTGATTGGCAGCATTCTGCAAAATATATAGTTAAGCAATAGCAATAACAATCCCAAGTATTCCTCGGTAAAGTTTGGATAGACAGTTGAATATGGCTATATCGACTATACATATACTCTGCAAGTGTGAATTAGTAATATATAAGACACATTTAAGGCTCTACTTAGAAGTGTTTTTCATAGTTTGCTTTTTAACGAGTGAGATACTCAAATCCCCACAACTGATTTCTTTTTTTTTAGTAAAAACATTTAGTTTTTATTTGGTGTGTCTCACTTGTGTGTGTGTGTGAGAGTGTGATATGAGTGTGTGGGTGTGTGTGTGTGTGTGTGTGTGTGTGTTGGTGTTGGTGTGTTTTGGGTAAGTGGGTAATACGAGTGGGGAGGGTTAAAGCAAAACTTACAATTCGCCTCATCGGAGTTGTCTTCGCAATGACGATGGCCATCGCAGCGTTCGCTTTCCGTGTAACACCTGCCACTGGGGCATGCATGCTGTGGACAGGGCAGTGGCTGATAGTGTGGATGACGTGTGTGATGCGTGTTGTGGCAGTCATGCTCGTCGCTGCGGTCGGTGCATTCATATTGACCATTGCACCGTATCGAACGATCGAAGCACGAATCATCGCAAAAGAATTGATCCTGGCTGCAATCTTTGGCCGTTAAGCGGGTGGTGGCTATGATTGCGATTGCGATTGCGATTGCATGCGATATTTATGTTGATATCGGTATCGATAACCGATTATTGATAACGGTAATGCGCATGTGTTGGTGTGATGATGGTTTTGGTTTGTTTGGTTTTTTGTATGTTTGTTTTTTTTGTTTAGCGTAACAAGAAAGAAAGACAAGAGAACGAAATGAGCAACGCTTGTTGTGGCAGTAGTCGAGCGAGTTATCAAAGCATCGCTTTCAAGAATACAAACACCCTGCTTAATAAGTATATATTATACATAGTATATAGTAAATACAAACCTGTCCGAATTGATTAACACTGTAATCGGTATGCTTAGAGACTAACTTAAAACTAGACACTTAAATCGATTGGGTGGGTAAGTTTGGCATTGGTAGTTTTCGGAGTGGGTTCTTTTTTTTATCGATTGGTGTGTGGGGGGGGGGGGAGGTGGCTTTGGTTTTGGGGCAGTGCTTTGGTAGATTTGAGTGTGATGGGCGGTTTGAATGGAATCGTGTATATATATCGTTACCCCGTCCCAAGCAAAGTTTGGGCAATTCATCCGATTTGTCCAGGCAATCGGCATGTTTGTTACACACCAAATCGGCCTCAATGCAATCAGAGTTCGCGCATTGCCATTGCCTTAATTGACACCTTTTAATTGTTGTTGTGTTTCTAAAAATGTTCCTGCCAGCTGTGAAGTTTTTTGTTGTTCCTATGTTGTGTATGTGTGTGTTTGTGTGTGTTTGTTTGTTTGCGTATATATTGTTGTATTACGCCAAAAGAGAACAAAACGACAAAATAACAAACATAAAAAAAGCATTAAAAAAATTATGCAATATGTTTTTGACTGAGTGAAGCAAAAGACAAAAATAAAGTCAAAGGCAAAGAAAGAGAGAGAGAGAGAGAGAGAGAGAGAGAGAGCGAATGCAAGTGAAATGAGAGCAATAGCAGAAATGAAAGTTATCGAAGGCAACGTTGAATAGCTGAGCAGAGCGCAGGCAAAATCAAATAGGAGGAGCTACGGGAAATATTATCGATAACCCTTTTCAATAATTCTCGATTGTTGAAAAGTACGTGCAAGCGTTACAAAGAAATAGCAGCATAAGAAAGTGAACGAAATCAGTGCAATCTGAGAGCTTAAGCTGCACAAATAGTTATCGATAGTCATCGATATGTGTGTGCTGTGTGCTTGTAGATAGTATTAATAATATATGTATATGTAAAATGTATAATGAATGCAATTGTTACCCTCGCAATCGAGCTCATCGATGCCATCGACACAATCGAATTTATTATCGCATCGCAGCGAAGAATCGAGACAGAGGCCGCTGCAGGCAATCTGATCGGGCGCACAGACGCCGCCTTCAAAATGTGACAGATCAATGAAAAGATGTACAAAATATCAAAAATAAACACTGTAAAACGCAATTTGCATAACTAATAACTCGAACTACAAATACAAAATACAAAATTCAAAATACAAATGCAAAACTACAATAAAAACTACAAATTCAAAATTGCACAGCAAATCGATAATAATCACCCAAAAAAAAAAAAAAATACGATAAAATTACATTTGCAGTGCTTGATTATCGATGGGTAGGACGGGAAGAGTTGTGTTCAAAGTGAAGGGTGGGGGGGAGGGGTATTTTGATATACTTATCTGCTTACCACAGTTGAGCTCATCGCTGGCATCGCTGCATTCAACGATGCCATTGCAATGCAGTTTGGATGCAATGCAATCGCCAGTGTTGCAGCTGGCCAAATGAGCGATATTCAAATGATGATCGTATTTATGGTGTGTTGATGACGATGACGATGTGCGTGTGTGTGTGTGTGTATTTGGGTGTGCGTGTTTGGGTATGTGTCGGTGTAGTGCGTTGTGTGTGGGGTACATAAAAGATAAGATAATGGATCAGGTTAAAACGATCAGATGCGATCGACTGTGTGTGTGTGTGTGTATGTGTGCATGTTGTATCATGTCTTACAGATAGGCATCTTCGCGACAATAAGTACAGTTACGCTCGTCGTTGCCATCGTTACAGTTGACGATACCGTTGCACAGCTGATCGTGCGGTATACAATAATCGTCGCACTCGAACTCGTTTTCTAGGCAATGCTCTGCAAAATTGTGATGATTGGTGAGTGTGAATGCGAGTGTGTATGTGAGTGTGAATGTGAGTGTGTATGTGAGTGTGAGTGTGAGAGTGAATAACATGGATTCAGTTGGCGCCTAAATCTATTAGGGATTAGCGTTTAGTTGTATTACTGAATAGAGTAGTCAAGCAAGAGTGTGTGTGTGTGTGTGTGTGTGTGAGTGTGTGTGTGTTAGCGAATAAATGAGTGTTTTGTGTTTACCTGTGAGGCTTGGACAATCGAGCTCATCGGTTTGATCCTCACAGTCCGCATAGCCGTCGCACTTCTTCTCGAAGGGTATACATTGGCCAAAGTCACACTCAAAATTATACAAATCGCACTCATTCAGCGGATCGTTGTCGGGGTCTGTGTCTGGGTCAGTGTCTGGATGTTGTATATGGGTTTATGCATACAATGATGATAGAAATACGGAAAATAAATGAGATAATCCCAGAGAGAAAAAAAACTAGTTGAATGCAATACCCGCCCTCCCCCTCCTAGCTATAAGTTCATTAAATATGCATATGTAAAATTTGAGGTTAATATCATTAAATCTAGCGCAGATTGTGGGAATCTTGTGCATCTACCATAGTTCGTATCGTCGTAATTGATCAGACAGTTGTACTCATCGGCGCCGTCGGCGCAGTCGGTGATGCCGTTGCAGCGTTTGTAACCGGAAATGCAACTCCCATCGCCGCATTGGTATTGGAAGCTCAAACAGTCGACGACTGGTCGGCTCTTATTGAACTTGGCATGGAAGTCTGATATGGAAGCATGATGATTGATTGATGATATTTTATGATTGATGTTTGATGTTCATATTGTTGTAGTTGTTGTCGTGGTTGTCGTTGTTGTTGTTGTTGTTGTTGTTGTATACAAGCATTGAGCATTGGGTCACAGAGAGCAAAACAGAGACAGAGACAGGACAGGAAGACAGCGAAAGAGAGACGACGATATTACACAGTTGAGATCGCGGATATTATCAATTGGGAGTGTAAAAAATAAGAAGATAAAAACAGATCAGTTAGCAGCATAAAAACTAAATATTTCAAATATCCTTTAGCAGTTTGCAAGTGTGCGAAAGACAGGTATTTATAGGATTAGGCGATGTGCATTTATAGCAAAAAGCAATAAGCAATAAAATAATACCAAAATAAATTATAGATTTGTTTTTAGTCTAGTGATTAACAGCGCCAATAAAATAGTAATTAAGCAATCTATTTGTAGTAGATTAAATCAATATTATAATATATATATAGTCAAATTGTTTAATTACTTCAACATTTGAACTCTCAACTTGGGTACGTGTCAGTTAATAAAAAAGTGAATCAATTAATTTAATAATATTATCAAAGTGTGCATCTAGGAAATACATTAGCAGTGGTTAGTGTATAAGTAATTCAAATCGAACTGTAGCCAAGAATTCTGAATGCCAGATTGAGTGGAGACACTGTCCATGGAGCAAGCACTTGCTTGGGGATTAGGATATGAATTGATAAGTTAGACTATCGTCGATTGCTGTATATTTGTGTGTTGTTATCGTTATCGTTGTGATTATCGTTTTGGAATTATTGTTGTTCTACTTACGACATGCGCTCTCATCGCTGCCATCCCGGCACTGAGACTCGCCATCGCAGACCTGAGTTTTGGGTATGCAACCGCCTCCGCGCACACATTTGTACTGAGAATAACACATGTTTGTATATATATAGTGTGTGTGTGTGTGTGTGTGTGTGTGTAATGGTATGGATAATGCGGATGTGGGTGGGAGGGTAGGCAGAACTCACTTTGTCATTGCTGCAATTGCACAGTGAATAGTCCTCATCCTCGTGCTCTTCGCAGTCGGGATCGCCATCGCAGACGCTCTCAATTGGTATGCAATCGCGATTGTGGCACGCGAATTCAATGTTTTCGAGGCAATTGCTTGGCAATGATGATGATGACCATGGCGATAACGATGACGTTGATGATGATGATGATGAGCTGGCTAAATGGTGTTTGAATTTGTTTTTGTTGTGGTTTTTTTTTTATTGTGTGTGGATGATGTTGGGGGATGATGTCGGTGTTTGGCAGACAACAAGGCAAATATGTATTTATAATAATACAAGCGAGCACGTCCATAAATAACAGAAAAGAGAGAGAGAGACGGAGTATTAACAATAAGAGTAGGTAAGGGACAGATGCAGATACTGAGCTGTAGAGAAAGTGTATGCATATCAATTATAATAGAACAATAACAAAGTGAATAAGGAAAATATTTTAAAAAATAACGTAACATTAAAAGCTAAATTAAACGGTTTACTTTATAACTTTTTGGCTGTGTGTGTTTGCGTGTGTGTGCGTGTGTGTGTGTGTGTGTGTGTGTGTGTGTTGTTGTTCAAGAGAGCTTAGCTTAAGTAAGTTTCAATGTTTAATGGACGAGTCCCAGACACGGCATGCAATTTGCTGTGGCCCACACAACTCATCAAATTACACAAAACTAGCACCCAAGGATTGAGCAATGCAATGCAAGGCGACACGTTGCTTGCCACTCGCAATATGGGGCAACGGTGCTCGTTACTTGCTACTCGTTCTTTCACTCTACTCGTTGCTCGTTATTCGTTACTTAATTACCCCAAAATTAAGTGATCGATCGCAATGCGTAACTCGCTACTCGCTACTCGTTACTCGTTACTCGTTACTCGCTAGTTTGTTACTTTATACTTAGGGAACCTACGCGCTGCATCTCCTCTCGTTGTTATTTGGATTGTGTTAGTAGTTGGACGCGTTGCTGCCGTCACCAGGGTTGGTGGGGCGCTTGTTGTGTGCTGCTCCAGCAAGGCAGGCGGCACCTTTTGCCACGGATATACAGTGGTGGTTGTTGGTTTACGCATCACGGGTCGCCGTGTGGTTAACTGGGGAACATAGTGTTCACAATTATTCTCGTCGCTCCTGTCGTTGCAGTGGTGGAAGCCATCGCAGCGCAGATGGATCGGTATGCAAACGCCGTTGTTGCACCTGAACTGACTGCTGCTGCACGGATTTTGTTGACTCGACTTATCGTATCTCTCGTGCGGCAGGAAGAATTCGTACTCCTCGGCATCATCTTTGTGGATGGGTATATTATTATCGATATCGTTATCGTTGCCACGGCCCATTTTAGGCGGTGGTCGAGTGTGGTCCGCATAAATTCGTATCATGCCATCCGCATCGAAGTAATCGTTATCTTTATCGCGATTTTTGTTGATATCGTTCGAATCTGTTAGCCGAGTTTAGTTTGTTGGTTTTTTTTTTGGTTTTTTTTTTTGGTGGAGGCGGGGGGGAGGTGTCGGTAATAGGGTTTGTATCCGCATGCAAAACCGTTGATATTTATGAATAGGTAACAGGGATTATTGAGGAATGGATTGGAGATTGAGTTTGATTTTTAATTTTTATTTGTTGATAAGTTTTATTTATTTTTTTTTTGCATGCAAATTTTGCAGATGAGCCAATTATTGTTGTTGTTCCGATTCGATTAGTTTTTGGACATTCGATAGCCAAAACCACAAACGTTGAAGTTTGTTTTTGTGTTATAATTTGTTTTGGACCAATTGGAAAGAAGAGAAATAAAATGTAAACTTGTTAAATAAAAGATCAAAATTTTGGGCAGTTGACACGCATAAAAACTACAACAAAGCCGCGAAAGCACCTTAAAAGTATTATCTCGAAATGAAAAGGGGAAACACAGAGATGGGTAGCAACAGAGAAAGAGAGAGAGAGAGAGAGAGCGAGAGAGAGAGTGAGAAGAGGTGAGACAGGTAGATACTGAGATTGAGCAAAAAATACAGAGAGAGAATCGTTTGCACTGACACCAAAAGTTACCAGACTAGTTACCAAAATCAAGAAAGACACAGAGAGTCGCGAAAAGCAGTACACATAAGTTCTTATTCCATAACGCTGAACACAGTTATCGATAGCAAGGCGAGACACAGCACTTACCGCAGTCTTCCTCATCTGTGTTATCGTTACAATCGTAGATGTTATCGCACACCTGACGCATCGGAATACACTCACCGTTCCTGCAGCGGAACTGAGAATGGTGACACTCCTCGGCATCGTTGCCACCTGAGTGTTAAGTGTCTGTGTGTTATTTTGTGTAATATGTAATGCTATGTTATCGGTTATCGGTGATATGCATGGCAATGTCTATGAGTGTGTTAGTTGTGCGCTGTGAGAGTGGCGATTAAGGTGTAGGATTATATATATTTTATATTGATTTATCGAAAACTGCAGCACTCTCTGAGCTGAGCCCGACCAAGATTGACAGCTGTCACAGCTCGAATTGATAAGTGAGAAACAGTGTTGTGTATCGACAGACAGAGGAAAGGTGGAAGTGGAGGCAGGAGTGGGAGTGTGGGTTGTGTGACCACCACTTACCTGTATTTCTGAGCACTCTGAGCATTCAACTACCTTACACTCGCACTAAGACTCACACACAGACTCGCAACAGAATGGAGAAGTCACAGATGCACATCGATACACACAACACTCACCATCGCAATAGCGCTCATCGGATATATCCTCGGGGCAATCGATGTTGCCATCGCAGAGCAGCTCCTTGGCAATGCAAGTGCCATCATCGCATTGCCATTTGTCGTACAGACAGGCTGCATGAATCAAAGGGGGTCGAAAGGGGAGCATAAACAAATTATATAAATTACAAGAGTGTACACGATAGTGCACAACGAAAGAGAGAGAGAGAGAAAGAAAGAGGGGGAGAGGGTGCAGTTAAGACATACGGCAGCCTTCCTCGTCGGATCGATCATGCGGACAATTGGTGCGTCCATCGCATCGATGCACAATCGAAATGCAGCTGAGATCGCGACAGGTGAATTTGCCCTTGGGGCACGTGAAGCGCAACTTTGGCACAACTGAGCAGCACACCAAATTGAGAGAGAGTGTGTGTGTGTGTGTGTGAGAGAGAAGGAGAGTTATTTAATGAGTTTAATTAATGATTGATGGATTGATTGATGTGTGCTGATCTAGCCACGGAATGTCAACCTTATCATAACGAAAAATGGTTTTCAAATAATGCCTATAACTAAAAGCGAATTCTACGAATTGTCGTGTATTTCACAATTTATATTTAATTATTTATAACACAAACTATAAGTATTTAAAACTCTTTTAACTATAATAAACAAGTATCACTCATTATAATTAATAAATCAAGAGTATTTCAAATAAACCTACCAATTAATATCAAAGAACTTTTCTCTAAAATAATAAGACATTGAGAAACTTATTCATTGGGAAACTTAATCAATTTAAATGTTATACATATGCAGATGTTAAATAATATACAAAATATAGCTATTGATATTCATGATAAAGAAACAATTATATTTTATAAAAACAAAATTCCCTAATTTGTAATTTTTTGCTGGGTATATAAATGGTAAATTTGCCATATCATTTATTTCTTCTAAATAATATTGAAATTTTAAAAAAGAATTTAACATTTGAATTCCGTGCAGATCAGCAAATGTTAATTGTGTGGTGTGATTGATTGATAATCTGAGTGATTGATTGACTGAGGTGATTGATACTCACTTCCATCGCACTTTTCCTCATCGTCGCCATTGTTGCAATCGTCGTAGCCATCGCATTGCTGGCTGGCGCTGATGCAACGACTGCCGTCGCGACACTGATATTCCGTGTCGCTGCAGCTTGCGGCTGTTGCACGTTAGTTACGGTTAAGGGGATTGTTTTTTTAATATTGGTTGTTAGTTTTAGTTGGCCCATATTTGTGTGTGAGTATAAGAGAGAGAGAGAGAGAGAGAGAGTAAAGCAGATATTATGGTTAGTGGTTAGTGGTTAGTTGTTAATAACTCAAGTTACTCCATTGGGCTTATGGGGACAGGTTACCGAAAGCAAACTAATTATTATACCTACGGCCGATTGTGGATACTGCATCAGCTATCGATATCGGTATCGGTATAGGTAGCTGTTATCAATTATCTAAATAACTTACTCACAAATAACTTAGTCAAACTTAGTTAACGCATAGATGTCCCCAATTAACTGGGATTACGTCTACCAATAAAATACGTATTTTTATATATATATATATGCATTTGTATGTGTATAAACAGTGTGCAAATGTTTGTGTGTGTTTAAGTGTGTGTGTGTGTGTGTGTGTATATGTATCTATAGTACTGATAGATCTGGTCTCAACTATGTACTTACGGCAATCTTCGTTCTCATCATCGCCATCGGGACAGTCTTGGAGATTATCGCAACGTTTGCTGCTATCAATGCAATCACCACTGTTGCATCTATATTCATTTGAGCGGCAATCTGAAAGAACAAAAAAAATATATATAGGTTGATTATATAATAATAATTCATAATTGCGCTCTTAAGTTGAGTAGAAAAACGGCAACACGGTTTCAATGTGAGTTTTTCTCATATTACAAATTCAATTAACACACTTTTGATTATACTTTTTTATTTATACTTCAAATAATAATTTAGAAGCCATCCAGTTCATCATTTTCCAAAAAAAATATAGATATATATATATATGTATTTCTTTTTGGCAGTTACACATATATTTTTTGGACTGGCAATGGTGCAATTAGCCTCCAACCGGATGCATTTTAACAAGCATTTCCCAAACTTGAAAGCAAAAGTTTGTTAGGTGTCTGTCTCTGTCTCTGTATCTCTGTATCTCTGTTGTGTGTGTGTGTATTTGTGTGTATGTGTGTGTGTGTGTTGTGTGTTGATAAGTTGATAAGCCTGACAACCTACTCGCCTTTGGTACACCACCAGCTCTGCTTTTGCTACGGCATCGTTAGCCACAGTTTCCTGTGCATGTTTTGCCTTTTTGAACCCTTTTTTTTCTCTGTGTGCCCCCCACAACCCTTCCCCCCTCCCCCTTCACATCCCACCACACTGATGCTGCTGCCGGTGTTGGACAGGATGCCTAAAATTCGAGTCAACTTAAGCATTTTCACAAATATTTTTCACACTTTTCATTCATCTTTGGATTATTGCCGTTGCTCTTGGCTCGGCGCGCTCGAAAGTATGCAACACAAAGTGGCAAGCATCGCGGATTTGATTACAAGGGCGTTAGACAAAGGCGGGTAGAGCGACAAAGGGTTGCGGAAAGGGGCCTAAGCTAAGGGTGTGAGTGGTATCTGCCGAGAGCAGAGGCTAATTAAAAGTAAAGACAACAACTTGGCGCTGTGTCACTTAGCCCAAGTGTAATCAGAGACAGCTTTAAGTTTCCTCCAGCTGCTTCCTCGGACTAACAAATAAAAAAATAATATATATATATATATATATATATATATATAATAGATTGAGAATTAACAGACACTTTAGTTTCCATAGTTTATTGTCGTAGGGTTCTTGCCTTTGATTTATTTATTTAATTTTACACTGTAATTTAATATGGCACATTTAATATGAGCAACTGGAAGTGTTTTCTTGACACACAATTCCATCTAATCCTTCCAAAATATATCACATTTGATCGGATACAATAAGTGCCATTCAAACAATTCTATCAACTTAAATCGGCTAATGTATTTTGTATCTTTTTGCACACAAATTTTGTTATTTTTTTGTGTTTCTCTTAAATTATATGATTTTGCCTGCAAATTGCCATTTGTTTTGACTTTGCCTCATATCTTGCATTGTTGGCAAATTTTCTTTTGAATATTACTTATATTTTTTTTTTAATGCTGTTTTTCTTTAATTGTTGTTGGGTTATTCTTGGCGCATTCAATTAATGCAAATGTATATTTTTATTGTGGTTTGGGCTTTGTGATTTGGATTTGAAGGTTTGAGGTTGATTTGTTTTTTTTTTTTTTGTGGTTGATTGGGGCCATTGGCCGCCAGAAATCAACAATTGTCGTCGTCGTGGTTAACTGCAGCGCCAACTTTAACTACTTTTTGGGCGCTCACAAATCGTCAAAGTTTTTTACTCAGCTCGCAATTTGCAACACGAAGCTGCCAAAAGCGTTTTCTTATTATTATTTTCCTCTCCGTCGGCATGCACCTAAGAAGTTTGTCTGTGCCGCAATTGGCACGCCCCCTCAAACCAACCACAGCACCCCTCCGCAAGCCACCGTGTACCCGCGTACCCACTATCCGCACATGTCTTCACAGCAGCGAATGCAGTTTGACAATTCCGATTGCGATTGGCGGCGCAATGCGGCGCCTCCAAGTATGCAACATAATTTGGTAGGCGAGAAAGAAGAAGGAGAGAAGCAGCCAGTAAAAAAGGTGCAGGCAAACAAAGCGAGTAAGAGGCAAACAAAGGTTTTGCTTATTGACATTAAAGATTCAATAATGGCCAACATATGGCAGCTGCCGGATTTAACTGCCAATCCCATCAGCCCACCCAAAAAACAAAAAAAAAAAATATATATATATATATAACCAAATTCAAAAACTAGTAAGAAAAGGAAGAGTTTGCTCAGCGATGAGATGCCCAACTTATTGAAATATCATCTAAGAAAGTAATAATAATAAATAATGTATGTCAAATATATAACAGATGTCTAAATATATAAAAAGATTTCTAAACCTGTCTATAGTTAAAAATTTTGATGCAAATAAGTAATTAAATTTCAAATAAATGCATGGATAATTTAATAAGTGTTTTCTTTTAATTCGAATATTTATATAATATATATATATATATGTACATAAATATATATATTTATATATATATATATATGTATTTTGAAATAGACTATAGTTTCTTTTTTGCCGCCTATTTTTTATCTGTTGCGTATCCAATCAGAAATTGATGCTACTCTCTGTGAACCACTGATGCGAAGAGGGTATGTAGAGGAAAGGCTTCCAATCATGTGGGAGGAAGTCTTAGAGAGAGCGGGAGTTATGAGAATGGAAGGAGGGAGTTGGAGGCTGGCACAGATGGACAGATGGACAGATGGACAGATGGACAGATGGACAGGCGGGTGGTAAGCCATTTGCCGGCTCGTTTGATGCTCAGGACATAGGTAAACAAATTACGTGCAGCATTTATAATCCGCAGAAGAAAAATTCAAACAAATAAGGAAAACCAACAAACATTAAGCATAATATGTGTGAGTGTGCGTGCGTGTGTGTGTGTGTGTGTGTGTTTGCTTTTTTACTCTGTTTTCGACAGAGGTCAAAAAGTTCACACAAATTGGTTAACATTTGGCAAAACAGGCAAACAGAACTTGGTAAAATCAGTTTTGGTAAAATCACATTTGCAGCAGCATTTCTTTGACTTCAGATGCTGCTGCTGCTGCTGCACGCCTGTTGACTGTGCTGTGGTGTGGCAGTTGCCACACACACATACACACACACACATACACACATACACACGAAAACATAGAGCAGCAGCAGCCACTGTTTCTCAAAGTATCAAATGTCCGTGTGGAATTTCTCTTTGCTGCTTCGGTCTGCCCCTCAATCAACGCCTGGCGCTCTTTTTCCCTCTCTCTCTCTCTCTCTCTCTCTCTCTCACTCTCTTTGGCATGTAATGAGAGGCTTGTCAGCAGGCGCACAGCAGCTCAAGTGAATGAATGACGTACACATGTGAATGTTCGCTTTGAGTGTTTGAATGTGTGTGAATAAATTTTCAGGCTGCATCTTCTCTGCGCTGGAACTTAAAGTGCGCCGCCTGCAAGTATGCAGCACATAAAAAGAAATAGACGAAAACTTAAAACAAAGAGATAGACACAAAGAGAGAGAGAGAGAGAGATGGAGATGGAGAGGGAGTGAGAAAGAGAGACAAGTTGACTTGGGGCCAGGTACTAAATTCGAGACGATAATTGATACGCGGCGCAGGGAAAACGCAAAAACGCAAAAGCGCACAAGTCAAAACCGCAAACAAACAAAGTTGAGTGGTGTACGAGTTTCATGTGGTGCGGGTGGTTTGGGTGGTTCGGGTGGTTCGGGTGGTGCGGATGGTTCGGGTGGTTCGGGTGGTGCGGATGGTGCACATTGGTTGACTAGATGGGTTTTGTTTGTTGCTGGTTAGCTGCAACAGCTATAGAAAATATATCAAACAAAACCCGTTGAACCGACTACCAGTTACCCTGTAAAGCGAATGAGTGAAAGAAATTCCTCATAAATTGTACAATTTAAATCGATTAATAAGTTATTTAAATTAATGTAAAGCATATATCGCATAGACAAATATAATGTATCTGTAGCTAAAAAAAAAGATAGATGCACATAAGTAATTACCCTAGAAAGAGACAAGTGTCTTTTAGACAACTATAATCAGAATCGATTTCCAGGGGGAGGAACCTATGGAGCATACTCATCGGGCATCTAGACTAATAAGTAGTAGTAGCTAGGTAAAGCACATCGTTTGGGATTAGAAAGAAGAAGATGAAGTCGGCTAGTGAAACTTATCTTAAGTGCGGAACGCGTTCCAAATCCAAAGAATAACTATAGGTTCAGGAGGAAATACAATGGAACGAAGTTCGCAGGTCCAATTATAATGTTAAAATTGAATATTTAATATAAATATTATACAAATATAATAAAAAAAACATATTTGCTACCAGCTTAAAACTTCAATTGATAATTGTTTTCAAGTTTATTTGACCTTTAGAAAAAGTAGCCTTAAATTCACAATTTAAATTTTGTTAATCCATATTTTATACTTTTCAAATCTTTATTCGTGTATAAATTTTAAGTTAGGGGTTGTCTAAATGTCTGCTTTATTTTCATAAATATATTGCAAAGAATTTATATTCTCTGCTTTGCTTTTCATAATCTCAATTTTCTTAATAGAATTATTTACAGGGTATGTAAAAGAAAACGCCAAGCAGCCAACATACACATCTGTATGCCTTTGTGTGTGTGTGTGTGTGTGTGTGTGTGTGTGTGTGAGTGCTGCTGCTGTCGTTTAAAATCGCTTGTTTTTTAGCAGCATAACAAATTTTGTTGTTGTTGCTTTTGTGGTTGTTGTCGTTGTCATTTGGTAGTAATAAAAAGTATTTTGATTTGATTATTGCTCGTTAGCGACGCTGTGAATTCCCCCCCTCACCTCCCTCCACACCCTTCTCCGCCCCCTTCCTACACTCACTCAACCACTCAGCGACATTTTCAGTGTGCGCTGATCGACTCATTAACTCACTTATTTGCCGCAAAGTGCACACAACAGACACCAGCGCCATCATCTCCGGCTCCACCGCCGCCGCCTCCACCACCGGCTCAACGTCTCGACGACCCTAGCCCAACCCGAAATGGTCTTAGAATATTGGTTCTTTTTACCGCTTTAAAGCGATTTCGGTACGAAGCCTTGCTTAAAGTCTGCCACGCAATAAACTGACAAGTTTCGTTCATTCATGCAAATGAGTTATTAGGCCCCCCCCTCCCTCCACCACACAGTTTTCCGCTTGTATATTCCGCCCCTTGACTAGCCGTTGCTTTAATTAAGCCAAAAACTATAAGCGATAAGCATTTTGCCGTAATTTCATGGCATAATCGATTTCCGTGCGTTGCTCGTCGCGTATACGCAATATTTTTCCAGACAAGCGGAATCCACTCGCAATTGGAACTGTAAATGTGACACTAGCTGCTAGTGCATGCAACTGTAAAAGACTCACACCCACACACACTAGCACACACATGTGCAAGTAATTACAGCATATTTAACTGGTTTGCTGCCCCAGCTAAAAAAGTGAGATGGGCTGGCGCCCAATCGGAAATCAAACAGACATTCAGCATTGGCCTTCTACTTGGAATAGTAATAGCAGTAGTAGACTACTTCCACTCCCCTCACCCCCTCCCTCTATCTGTATTTCTCTCTCAGTCATGCAGTCCCCAAAAAAAATTAACCTTCAGATTCAGCGAATTGAAGTGAGGCGAATTGTCGACAAGTTTCTTAAACAATTGTTAAGAACAGTCAAAAATTGTATTTTTTTGTGGCGAAATTTCTGAATTTTATTAAATGACTTTTCATTTGTAAATTAAATAAAGTAGAAACATATGATTCCCAAGGGTAAATTATAAACTCATTTGTTTATCCTTCTGTCTATAAAATGTTCAAATTGGTGACGAAAATAAATCCCTGAATATAAGCAGAGTAAACTAATGTTTTTCATATTGTGAATTTTAATAAAAATAAGAAAAAAGAATATAGATTCTTGAACAGATGAGGCGACTCAGCTGTGGTCATCTTTTTGTCTGCCTATCGATAAAAATCGATTTATGATTGCACTAAAAGCAACAAGCTTAAAGCAGAATTTTCCAATTGATATACAAAATAGATTCGATTAGAAAGGGTGTCTGCCAGTCGAGTTCACCCTCTCGGGACCTCGTGTATTTTAACTTGTATTCCCCTTACATTTAATATATGATTTATTTGTTTATATTTGTTGCGCATATCTATTGAATATAAATGCGAATTGCGGATTGCATGCGTCGTGTGTGCATTAAATTGAACCGCACATTAAGTAAACGAGTTAATTTCTTAGTCTTGCAACAAACGGCTGCCTGCAAGCCAACCACTTGCCACACAATCCATGTCAAGTATCTGTCGTGTCGGTTCACAGTGACTCTGTCTGTCTCTGTTTGTCCGTCTGTCGCTTGCTCCTCTGTCTTTTGTCTTTTGTCTTTTGTCTCTTGTCTCTTGTCGGTTGTCGCTTGTCGTGTGTTGCGTTTCAAGCTGCGTTCGACTCTGACGCTCGCTTGATTGATTGTCGTATTCATATTCATAATCATACCCATATACACACTCATTGTCATTCAAGTGCACTGTCTCTCTCTCTCTCTCTCTCTCTCTCTCTCTCTCTCTCTTACTCCTCTCCCCACACTCCGCTCTCCACTCACCACTCTTCTCCTACTTATTGTTTTTGTGTGTAAACAGTGGCAGGACGAGGACGACGTCAAAATGGCAGCTTAACACGAAACTGCTCCTCCCGTCGCTAGCTCATGAATATGCACACACGGCCAAGCAGCAGGGGGGGGGGGAAGGGGTAGGTAACGGGTTGTAAGAAGACCCTGCCACCTTATGGGCATGGTTGCAACATCACCAGCATTGCCATTGCGGCCGCAAGCGCGTTATTTAATGAGTCATTAGCCGTCGGGCATTTCGAGCCCAAAGTTTGGCCTGGTTGCAACCGACTACTGCTGGATGCGCCCTAACACACACACACACACATAGTCTGAGGGATAGGTGGGCGGGGTAACCGTGTCAAAAAGCATGCAGAAGAAGCAGCGACAGTTGTCAGTTCAGTTCAGCTGTGTTGCAGCTGCAGTGGCGACAATTATGTGGCGTCTGCAGTTTTAAGTGCGCCTTTGCATGTGCCTATGTTTGCCCAACAGAGGGGGGCATGCCGCGTGCTGCAGTGACGAGGGGGTGTAGATGTAGAATGACTATCACGGGGCATAGGCATTAACACACAATGTAAACATTGCATAAATACTTGTAAGCCTGCGCTTCATAGTCGATATCAGTGGCAACAACATCCAACTGCCAACAGCCTACAGCCAACAGCCAACAGCCAACTGCCAACTTGTTGGCCAAATTCCACAACTCCAAAAGTCAGTTTATGCCCTGTGCTCGACAAACGCTCGCTGAAGCGTATTAAACCCGCTGAATTTTTGAATTTTTGCCCAAATTAATTTACCTTTTTTGAAAAAATATGTATTAAGAAAATGGAATTTTGTTTTAAGGATTTAGAAAAAATATGTGCAATTTTCCAGAGTTTTGAATTTTTGTTCGAAGAATTCTAAAATTAGGTTTCCTCATTTCTATTAATAGTTGTGGTATCAGACTTTGAGTAAATTTTATTGCAAAAACCTTAAAAAAAAACCACAATTATTTTTGGATTGTTAATTCACCGCAAGCCTTTCAATATAAAAAAAATTATTAAATTTGTAGAAATTATTTTTAGTACAAAAATGAACGTTCTAGTTTTATTGGCAGTTTTATTACGAGTTTTCAGCGATTTGTTGTCAAATTTTGTAGTTGGTAAGATGCAAGTGATTTGCATATTATTAAATTAAAATTGTTCTACTCAAGTTCTCAATTGATTAAATTATTATACAGGATATCTAGCAGTCGGACATGCTTCATTGTTTTGGGCATTAAAATCCTATTTGGTTTTTTGTGTCTTATGCCACCACAAAATCGATGAAATTGTTTGACGCTCGCATGTGTGTGTATGTGTGTGTGTGTGTGTGTGTGTGAAGACATATTGTCTGCCTGCCATTGAGCATGCCTTTTGCAATCCCCCATGTCACCCCTCTCTTTCAGCAGCACCCAATGAAAGTTGCCAAGTTGCCACTGATTTGTCGCATTCCCTGCGCAATGTGACAAACGTTAATTTTTGTGCCTTGTTTTGCATATAACACAAAAAAAATAAAACACACACACACACTCACAACTTTTGCCCAGCTGAAAGGTAACGCAAGGGGTGGGAATTGGTATTGCCCGGTGGGGTGGGGAGGGGGGATGGGTTGAGGAGTTGCACGTTGTGGTTTGGGCTGTTGCTGCCACGACATTGCGTGCGTCGTCTTAGTTACTTGAGCAATTTATGGCAAATTAAATAAATTTATCATTGTGCCCAGGTTGTGGTTATCCCCAACTCGCACAACTTCACCCCACCCCTCCCTCTATCAACCATACAGGTAGCACTGTGGCAGAACAGTGTCTGCCTAACTACTGCCTGCAGTCCATTGACAACAGAGTCCAGTGTTGCAACACAATAATTGCCATTTGCTGCTCGATTGCTGCCCACAAACAATAAAAAAAAAAAAAAAAATGGTAATACAAAATCAAAAACTAAAATCATAAAAATAAAAATCGGTTGTCGCCTGCAAATGCAATCGCATTTTGTTGTTTTCATGGTTGTTGCGGTTGTTGGGCTTGTCGTCGCTTACTTGGCCTCACCTCGCACCCCCTCACCACCCCTTCATCACCCTTGACTAAGTAAAAGTGTCAGCGTGTGCCTGGCACCAAAACCAACCAAAACCAGGCAGCCCAACTTGTTCGCCAACTTTCTTAAATACTTTTTTTTTTGCGGTTTTCCCCCGACTCCTCCGCACCACTGCAACAACAACATGGAACAACAAACAGCCAACAACCACAACCACAACTACAACCACAACCACAACTACAACAACAACAACAATTAATGTTGCCCTAAAATTGGCCAAATGTCAGCACAGCAATTCCCAGTCATCCACAATCTGTGTGACTCTTAGAATGTCTGTCATTTCCACCCCACCCCCCCCCCCATATGTATTCCACTCTTTGTTGTTGGATAACGCGGCGTATGCGTATTTTTTCCATATATGCATTTTCTTGTTTAATGTTTCGATTTTTTGGCCAGCCTGTTTTAAGTAAACAATGAAAATGTTGCAGCTCCACCAATGAATTTCGAAAGTGTTCTCAAATTTTGTTTACATTTCCTTGCTGACTGCCACAATTTGTGGCACGTTTTCTACGAGTCTTCGGAAGCGTTTTGTAATCATAATGTAATTGGCTAATTGGGAATTAAAGTAAACAAAATGTTTTCTCAGAAATGTGTAAATTAAAACACTTTTCAAAATATTACAAAATAATACATGGCTAACTCTACTTTTTGTGCACCATTGTGACCAATAAAAATACAAATTTTGGTATTCTTTAAAAAAAAGACGCCTTTTGCTATTAAAATTCCAGAAAATCTTCCTTGGGCTAACAAGGATAAACCGCAGTAAAATTTAGCTGTGGCAAGTTATGTAAACTTAAAGAAGATCTACGAAGATCACCTGCAAATCTTACTTATCACATTTCGTTTATCAATCTGAAGGTCTACGAAGATCACCTGGAAATATTACATAACACATTTTGCTTGTGAAATATGCCGATTATTTTGGAATCAACGGATTTCATTTTGCAACTTGCCGACGTTATTATTTATACATATATATATATATATATATATATATAAAATATGGCATGTAAGTGCTGTATAATTATAGTAAATGTTTGCTCTTCTTTATGTATTTTATTTAATTTCATCAGCCACCAAACAGCGACCCCTCGCTCCAACCAAGCCGAGCTCATCATGTGTTGCGCTATCTTCTGATATATCGCTGGGCAATTAAATGTTATCGGTCAGAGAGACGTCCAAAGAGATAGCAACAACACATACACGCAAAACGAGTAAGAGAGAAAGAGACAGATGGGTAGAGAGAGAGAGAGAGAGAGCAGAGCAATAGGACAGACAGAGAGAGGGGAAGTGATGGACAATCAGAATCGCACGGACATGGACACGGCTATGTCCAAAAAATTGTCATTAATCATCGCGAATGACGCGCGCAGCACGCAATGCCAACAGCAACAACATCAAAAAGAATAACAATAACAACAACAACAACAAAAACAACAACAATAGCAGCAACAGCAACAACAACAACAATTATAATAACAATTTGTGGTCAAATATTTAAGAGTATCCATTGAACGCAAATTTCCTATTTCCAACTGTCTGTCCTATGAATTGACTCACATATCATTTGTAAGCACCACCTTCCCTTCCCCCCCACCCTCCCTTCCTCATCACATCCCGCATCTCTGTTGCACAGCTAATATTCAAATGCAGCCACAGCAGGCAGCGCAAGTGATTCATTCATATTCATATTCATATGTCAGCCATGATGCCATATTCATGAATTCATTCTCCCCCCCACCCCCCTTTCACGCTTTTTAGCCAATATCATAGATCTCAGGAAATGTGGCCTTAAATGTCGTCATGATAATGACACAACACTGGGGCATCATTTTGAGTCTGACTGTATTCACATCTATATTTCACAAGTATTTTGCCAGCTACAAATGCATTTCCCTCTCATCTTATCAACAAGCAAAGTGAAACAATGAATACCCCCCTCCCCCCTCTAACCCCTTTCCATTATAATGCATCATTGCTAGTGCATTAGTCATTGTCTGGCAATACATTATCTCAGCTGATTCGATTCGCCTTAGGCAATGTGTTATAATTTGCGATGAACTATGAATAAGAATATGAATATGAATATTTCTATGAATAGCACTATCAGTTTTAAGGTGGTGGCCCACAAAAGGGGGTGCAAACGAGGTATACAATTGGGTCAATGAATGTCATCAACAGAGTAAATATATATATATATATATATATATATATATATATATGACATACATATTTATATGCTTAATCAAGATCCCATGTCAAGTCTAATGTAAGTAAAATATAAGCTTTAAAATTAAAAAAAAAAAAACCTAACATTTTTTCAGTTCTTCCAACAGTTTACAAATTTAATAAAAATATATTTAAGTCCGATCAAGACTTTTTATTGTCACATTTACATTTTATATAGAAAGCTAACAACTAGATTAAAAAATTAAACAAATATTCTTGAATGTTCATTTCATTTAAATGTCGCATGTGATAACAAAATTTATAAAAGTTAGTAGTTGTAGTACTTCATTTACTTCTCATTTTTAAATTTATTTGCATTATTTGCAAATAGTTTCTTAATAAATACTAATTAATCATGTCCTTGATCTGCTCAATCATTGCGTTTGTTTTCACATTTATTATCGAAATTATCAATATGCCTCATGCGAAACGTGACATTTGATTTGGATATTCATGTCATCCAAGGTGATCCATTACTTAGACCCAGCACGAATGTGTGAATCAGCCACATTCATTTAATATATTCGCTATATATTTTTGTTTATATATTAATAATTAAAATTATAGGATTCTTGCATATAATATTAATGCAAATACATTTGAGGTGTTCATTTAGTTACAAAGCAACTACAAATGCAAATGAATTGAAAATTGAATTTGAGATGCCGTTGACAGATGTTGACATATGCTAAATATAATTCCATAATAACCCTATTAGAAACTGGAGAATTAGTAGTCACAATGCAATTAGAGCGAACCAAATGCGATTGGCGAATCGCATTGTTGCCGGATGCAATATTTATACAAAACTAGAAAAATAACTAAGCTGATAAATGAATTGGAATTTCAAAAGGAAAAAGAAAAACTGACGGACATCGATGATCCAGAATATATATATATATATATATATATATATGCTGGAAGGCTTCCCACTGCCAACTGACATTTTTAAGCCATATTCACTGGTTTCAAATAAAACAAGTGAAGTTAATTTTGCAACTGCAACTGCAACTGCCACTGTCCAGTGTTTGAATGCATTCATAGCTGCATACTAATGTGCCACAAGATACCACACCACCACAGCCCACCCCTCTGCGTGTAAACATTTTTGTATGAAACTCATTCAGATTTCAGATTTTATAGCTAAGCGGCGCGGCACTTTTGTGGTTTTGATGGAAGATGGCATTTGGATTTGGATAGGGGGTTTGCGATTGAGAGTCGAGTGAGTGTGTGTTGTGTGTGTGTGTGTGTGTGTGTGTGTAATGGGAATGGCATTTGCATTGGCACGCGCAACTTATGATGCTAATGCTGCCGCTGCTTTGGCTGCTGCTGCTACATCAGGCATCGGTAATTTGCATCAAGCAGCTGCCGCACTGCATCAGGCGATGATGTCAAGCGCCCAGCAATTGAAATTGCAATTACAAATTGCAATTTGCGAGGCGGCGCAAACTGTGTACGTATGTCATATGAGACGATTGCTCGTGTCCCAGTCCCGTTTTACACCCCCAACCCCAACACCACATCCTCTCCAGCCCCGATGCCTATCATCTGTGCCTCTTAAGCGATCTTTGCGCAGCTGCGTCGACGTCGCTGTCATTTATCGTTGACGCTCGATTAAAATTCTTGGCGTAATTTAGCAATTGCCACAGAAAAAGAGAGACAGAGCAGTGAGCAAGGGGTTGCAGCGGGGTGCTGAAGGCATTGGCAACAGCGCCGATATCAAGTCAACCCGTGCATGGATCGCATCGAAACAAAAAAAAAAACAAAAAAGACGAAAAATGTAAAAAAAAAAACACGCAGTAACCCAGTAAACTCGTTACCAAAAAGGCGCAGCATGCATTGCTAGTGAAATGTTTGTTTTTTTTTTCTACTCTGTAAATACCCTGTAATTTAGCAAATTACCGCTTAATGGCCAGCAGCTGAGTGTGTCAGCTAATAATAACTGTCAACAACTGTCAATAATTTGGCCAACCAACTAATTTATGCAGTGATTCTTTTACTCAGACAACTAAACAGATTTATAATAGACCCGACAGTCACCCTGTACCCACCGAAAAACATAAAAATCGAAATTTAAGCTGAAAGTGTGTAAAGAGTTTTCAAAATTGATTTTTGTTTGTGCTTAAAAAAGTTTAAAGATTATTTCTAATCACTTGCGAATTTTGTTAAAACATATATGCGATCGGCCACGCCTACTTGGCGAGTGCAGCCCATCATCATCATCATCATCATCAGTGTCATCATCAACATTGAGTGGTTTTCGAGTGGTCCGCGAATCGTTTGGACTGTTTATGCGAATATTTTCGATTGCGTTGCGTCGCAGAGTGCAACAAAACTGCAAACGCGCCGCAGCCGCAGCCGCAGCGCTAACAATTTATTGTAACATGCAACAAGCTTAGCTCCACTGGCGTCGAATCTGTGTATCTGTGTATCTGTAAGATACTTTATGCGATATCTGCACTGCGCTCGTAAATTCATTCTTCTCTCAGAGCTTGTCATTTGTCATGCAAGTCACTCACTCACTCAGTCAGTCAGTCAGTCAGTCAGTCAGTCAGTCAGTCACTCAGTCAGTCAGTCAGTCAGTCAGTCAGTCAGTCAGTCTAGTCAATATTGACGCAATTTGTTGTTTGCTGTCGCTGCAGTACCTCGATTTGCATAAGACAAGAAATGCTGGAATTGCAATTCGCTTGCAGAAATGCTCGACTTTCAAATGCCCTTCAATTCCATTCAAACTCACCAAGATGCACTGACTGCAGTTTCTCTATTTGTTTTTAGACTTGACGATAATGCAAATTTCCCTTTTTTCCCCAAGTTCAGTTTTTCTTTATAATTTGCTGTAAATTTTATCTCTATTTTTACTTATTGTTTGGCTTTTCTTAAATGATTGTACTTTTTACCTTTAACTTTTATTAAACACGGATTTTATTATATCTTTTAAGTTTTTTTTTTATGCTTCAAATTGAATATATCCTTTATTTTATTCAGTTATTGTGCTCACTTTATTCACATTAACTTTTTTTATTTTATTGTTTTTATTATTCGTTTTTCATTTAAATTTTCGCTCTTAGTTTTATTCAATTTAAGTATCAACTTTACTTTTAGTATAATAATTTAATTTCTTAAATATTTTTTAAACAAGTTGTGGACATCTTTTAGCAAAAATTAAATATATATAAAATTTACAATCACCATTTAAGCGGTTACTTGCCTACGAATCTAAGTTTTTAAAAATGTTGTTCACTAACTTTTACTATTTTTAGTAAGTTATGCCCGCAGTTTTGGCCATTTACAGGGTATCCGACGCAATGCTCAATTGCAATTGCAAATTTAAGCTCTGCAGATACACGTCATATTTGTTACTAAGCAATTAATAATAATAATTAACAAAAAACTTTATTTAAAACTTTAGTTTGCCTGTCAAAATACAATTGAATATTCTCCAAAATGTGCTGAAGTTGGACTTTGATGTTTGGGTAATGTTAGAGGAGGCTTTGGGACTATTGTCAGCACTGTCATGGCCATGTTTGGACTCAAGGTTAAGTCGTGCTACGTTAATCGTTAATCGATTGCTGAGCGATTTATCGGTTACAGTTGGACAGCGCCCAGCTAAGCAATTCGCGTGTCAAACGCCAAAGACAGCTGAATAAATTTGCATGCGAAATATGACAGATAAAGTAAAGTAAAATATCTTGTTGTATGTTGCTTGCAGCTTGTTGCTTATTACTTATTGTTACCTGCATCTGGGTTGCATATTGCTGTACCTGTTAGTGTGTGTGTGTGTGTGTGTGTGTGTGTGTGTGTGTGTGTGTGTGTGTGTGTGTGTGTGTGTGTGTGTGTGTTTGTGTTGCTCATAAATTTGCAGCCCGCTTCGAGTTATTTATATATTTATTATGGACTGCAAACTTTAAGTCGCCGTCGGGCAAAC
Source organism: Drosophila longiperda (assembly GCA_035042125.1). Lineage (NCBI taxonomy): Eukaryota > Metazoa > Arthropoda > Insecta > Diptera > Drosophilidae > Drosophila > Drosophila longiperda. Next base: position 2,406,981 of record JAWNLV010000120.1, read on the forward strand.
TGCAACAAAATGAACTTGTCAACAATAGAATGAAGTCACGTATTTAATCAGCTAAACATTATGCCGCATTGTATGAGCCTGTCTCGTTCGGGAAATGCTCAAAATGGAAAAATAAACTCGGATAACCCGGCTAACACGGGAGGACTGTTTTGCAAAAAAGTTGCGCAGACTTTGCTGATGCCAGCTACATTTTCTAGATTTCTAACACATTTCGCACAAAATCACACACAAAAATCAAATCTCATTGCGAATAAAAAGAAGCAGAATATATATATATATATATATAGAAAACTTTCTTATCAGCAGCAGTTCTCTTGCCCCAGCGTTCTTTGCTGTTTCAGTTTGCTGTTATTTTATTAGAGTTTTTTTTTCTACGTTTTTTTTTTTTTTTTTTAACAATTCGCACGCGCCTCGGCAAGCAAATTACGTGCCACGACATAGTGCCCCCTTTTGTGGCGCTGGAGAAGGGGTGCAGCGGCTGTGGGCGTGGTTGCATGCCCAATGGCATTTTGACATTTTTGTTAATGGCATAAGCATCAAATTACACACGAGGCCCGTCACGACACATACATATATATAGATACAGATACAGCTACAGATACAGCTACAGATACAGCTACAGATACAGCTACAGATACAGCTACAGATACAGCTACAGATACAGCTATAGCTTAATCTACAGTTGTAGACAATTTTATAAGATTTTTCTTCTATTTTTTTTTTTTTTTTTGAGTGCGTATTTTGTTACAGCGTTAGTAACTGTGCTGCGCCGCTGGGCAGTTAAAGTCAAAGAGTTTTTGCAGCTCTGCAATTTAATTTGTTGCCACAATTTGAAGAATACACAAACAAACAAATAAAAAGCAGCAGCAGCAACAGAAGCAGCAGCAGAAATCGCCGTCTTTTTCTGGCCATGAAATGTGGAGTTTGTTGTCAACACAACAAACAAACACAGCACTTCCACACACACACACACACACACAAGTACACACACTCCCAAACAATGCTTACAAGAAGCTGTTGTTAACTGTGTTTGTGGCAGTCACCGTTGTCACACACACACACACACACACTCGCACACAAATAGAAATGCACTTAACAGTATTGTGCACTTTTAATTGTGTTCTCGCACACACACAGACACACACACACACACACACTCATACACACTTGAACTACGCTTACATCAGCGCATGAGCATTCAGCTAAACAAACACACTCGCACACACATACACACACTCGCACACACACTCATACACACATACAGTTGCAGTCACATCATTTATTTATATATCAGATCTCATTTCGGTGCTCATTTCATTGAATGCTGCATTTTCTACTTTTTCAGCTTTTGTTCGCTGCTTCTTCAATCGCTGCTTTTTGTGGGTTTCTTCAGGAAGCGCTTGACGCAGGCAACCAGAAAAGAAGAAGAAGAAGAAAAAGAACAAAAACAACAACAGCAACAACAACAACAGCAAATAATCGCAAGTTGTAGCTTTTGTGCAGCAGCTTTTGAATTACATACGTGCCTGTGTATTTGTGTGTGTGTGTGTGTGTGTGTGTGTGTGTGTGGGCGTTGTGCTTTGCATTGTACTACAAATAAACATGTTGCAGGCAACCAAACCAACAACAACAACAACAACGAGAGCGAATTTCTAACGGCCATTTTACAAAATAAGAAAAATAAATTACGAAATGATTTGAGATGCGCCGACTAGAAACTAAAGCGAAAATGCCCAAGAAAAAGACCACACATGCTAAAAAAAAAAAAACTTGAAGAGTTTTAAATAATAAATAAATATTGTATTCAAATAATAAACATTTATCAGCAGCTGACACTCAAATTGCTTGACAATCAAATTTTCTGTCCCAAGTTAAGCAAAACTTAACTTGAGTTAAATAAATATTAAATGTTTAGCTTTCAGCTGATTTATTTCAAATTCATTCTGAAAAATTAAAACACTTTGATTTTCATAGTCGTTGACTATTATTTGAAGCAAATTTAAATGGAATTATTTTTTTATTCCATAAAAAGATTTAATTCAAGGTATTTGGGTAAGCACTCGTCAAATTGCACAATGACCGAGATGAATGTGTTTTAAGAATAACAAAAGATAATATTTTTTTCATCATTTAAATAACAACCTGTGCAAAAACAGACAAAAAAAAAACAGAGGAAAAAGTAAAGCAAAATTAATATTGTTATCTGAAGCATTGGTTGGGTCGTATATTTATTTAATTTGCGTCTGTTGCTGCTGCTGATGCATTCGTCATAGATAAAGTTACGTAGCTGCAGCAACAGCAACAACAATAGCAACAACAACAGCAACAACAATAGCAACAACAGTAGCAGTGGCAGCAGCAGCAGTGGCACATACAGATTCAGATAGTTACATTTGTATCTAGATATACATTTGCACATAGCTACAGATACAAACACACACACACACACACACACACACACACACGCCGTTTAATGAAGTCAAGGATAACATTGTTTGCATGTACATTTAACTACACACACACACATACACACACACCAACACAGACTGCCGTTTACAGTTTCTAATTTCTATGTAGCTTTGTCTACTTACATTGTCTTTCCTGTGTATCAAATTACCAAATCTTTTTAACTAGCAGCATAAGCTATTCCCTCGCTCTCTCTTCATCTCTCTTCTACTCTCTCACTCTCTCACTATCCCTGTGTCTGTGTGTCTGCCATTCATTAAGAGAGACTGGCACTGACCGTGACCAAAGGCCTAGAAAGTGAGAAGTGCATAGGACGACGACAATAAACAACAGTTAAACCAACCTGACCAATGAGATACCCTTGAGTTCTATGTTAAAACAAAAGATTTACAATCAGGAAATATTAACATATCATCATTACACAGCTGCATATATATATACATATATATATATATATATATAATACACTAGAATTCTGCGAAAACTGTTTGCATTTTATTTGCCTTTACCATTTTTATAGACATATTACGCATGCTTCAATTCAGCGAATTACCCAAAACTAGCAAAAAAAAATAAGCACATTCAAAGTTGACTCATTTGACGCAGTTGCAAGCGCTTCAGTGGTAAAATGACCACATCGATGCGATAATCCATAAATCATTGCAAGCAAAAAAAAGGAAAAAAATAGAATTAAATTTTACTTAAATATTTATACTTAAACAATGCCAAGTGTTTGTGCCACATGGGAAAGTTGCACACCCTTTGCATACTCGAAATGTGCAAGAAAAAAAAAAAATGATTGCTTCTAATGGAATTTATACAGTTATTATTAAACTAGAAACGAAATATAAATCGAAATATGTAAACAGGAATTTCTTTGATGATTTCACACATGCATCATTCGTTTGTGAGTTGTGTAATTCAAATGCATTTGCACTTGTGTTGCAGTCAATATATATATATATATATATATATATATATATGTATATATATGTATATTCATAAAGTCAAGTGCAAAAGCAGATGAACGAAATGCAAATAAAAAGAATGCAGCTCAAATTCAGATACGAAACCAAAGCCCAGTTTCAAGTGTGGCCCTCGCAATGTCTGAGTGCTCTTGTGTGTGTGTATGTGTGTGTGTGTGTTGGTGTGTGTGTTTGTGTGTTTGTGTGTGCTTGCTTCTCTTATTTATAAATTAAGATGTTTGTGTAAATTAATTGGTCTCTAGCATCATTATTACAAAAGCGACAAACAATTAGCCTAGATTTGAGCACAACAGCGATTGAGACAAAAGATAGTGTGAGGAAATATGCCATCAACTATTTCATTGTCGAGTGTGTGTGTGTGTGTGTGTGTGTGTGTGTGTGTGTTAACGACTCCTGTTGCGGGTGCCAATCTGTGCAGCTGCTCTGGGCAAATCTTCTTTTTTTTATTGTTGCTGTTGCTGTTGCATCTTCGGTCGCATCGCATCTTGTGCAATTGAGCAACAATTAAATGTGGATGCCATTCACTGATTGAAATTAATTAACCACAATCGAAGTGTGCGCCTCAAAAATGTATATATGCATCTGTGTGTGTGTGTGTTGGTGTGTGTGTGCAGCCACAGGAACCGCAACATTATTGCTATTGTTTTTTTTCAGTGTGAATAAAATGATTGTTTCAGCGCACCGATCGCAAATGCAAAACGCGATCAGTTTACCAAGCTTAAAAAAAAAACTTACCAATGGGATTCCAGCTGCTCCAACCATGCCCCTCGGCGACACCAAGCCGCTCAACGAGTGCTGCGCCGAGCAGCGCCCAAAGCAGCCACGTGGCTGCCAGGGGCTGCATTAGCCTAGCCATGGCTTTCAACTGCGTTTGTTCTGTTCTTATGGATTATGGATTGCTTTGCTTCTCACAGATTGCTCTCCCGCTTCCCCTGATCTGAAGCCACAACTGCAAAAGAGTGCAGCCTATTTAGCAGCAGCAGCAGCAGCGACAGCAGCAGCGACAGCTCTTGGTGTGGCAAATACAAATATTAAACAAATGCTGGGCAATACAACCCAGACAAAATCCGTCTAACAAAACTACTGTGCCCCAAACCGTTGGCAGCGCATAAAGCTCACAGCGGGTGACGGGGCGACACCGGACAGTGGAGATGTTTCCGGGGCAAAGTCAACGCATTAACACCAAGTATCCAACGCCCAGCAACCAGCAGTTGTGGCATCCAAAGCAGGACACACACACACACACACACACACACCCACACACACACACACACATACATAAAGGGATACTTTCACAAGCATTTCCGTTACAAATGAAAGCAATGAAGAGACTGCCCCGCCCCACCCCGCACTGGAGACACTTCCGCCTTTGTCTATGCGGGTGTAAAAAGTGAAAAACTGTACACAAAAAAAAAAACACACACACAAAAAAATGGAAAAGCCAAACAGAAAAGAGCTGAAAACAAGCGGCAAAGGACACATACTGAGTCAAAGTGAGGGGGAGTGGAGCAGGAGGTGGGCGGGCATCAACTGGAGCACATTAAATGTTGCTTAATTTTGAAAAACGCAAATATTTTCATATGCCCAACAATAACAATAACAACAACAACAACAACAACAAACGCCCAAAAGGGCAAGCAAAGAAAACGATGAGAAAAATTTTGCGGAAAATTGTTGAAAAAATTTACGGCTCGCTTTTAGCAGGCTGCGCGCGCCTCATCAACATTCAATTGTTCAATTGTTGTCGACACTCGGCATCAAAATTTCAAATTCCATTCTATATTATGCTCCTTTTTTTTTTTTTTTGTTATTCGTGTTTAGTGTGTGTCTTGGTGGCAACAGAGTGACGGGGGGAGGGGGGCTGGTAGGGATGGTTCTGGTAAGAAAAGCATCTAACCTCAAACAGCAATCTTGGTTGCTAAAAAAATTGATTGAATGAGTTTTCTAATCAATTTCGATTAGCGCAACGCCAAAAATCAAATGCCAAGCGAAAATAGTAATAGCAATGCTACAAAATATAAATCATATTTGTTGTTCAAATTAAGTGCAAATTCCTTTTTTTTCAATTTTTTTTTAAGCTAAAGTGTTTTTATACAATTGAATTAACCATTTACTAGCTGTAAAACCAGATGTTTTTAAAAAAAAATGTTCCTTATATTTTTTTTGGTTGTTCAAAATTATTAATATCCATTAAAATTTCTATAAAACTTTGTATAATTCACATTTCAGTTACTGTTTTTTTTTTTTTTATTATTTTCTGTCAACTTTTTACTAAACAAATAAGGAAAGAAAACAAAAATTGAGAAAATGTCAAAAGTTGGAAAATGTTTGCCCAGTTCACAAAACGCTTCTAACTCGTTAACTGTCTTTTTTTTGTCTGTCTCTCTCCCCCTCTCTCTCTCACACATCTTTTCTCTGTCTCTGTCATTTCTACGCTACGGCAAATTGTGCAAATATTGCATAAAATTTCGCGCATAAATTACAACAAATTGCGCGAATATTATACAACAAAAAAAAAAAAAAAAATACTATAATATATATATAATAAAGAAAATGCGAGAAAAAAAATTCCGATTTCATGTGGTGCTGTAATGAACTTGAACTTGAACACCCAAAACCGCCCACCTCCCGTCCCCTGCTCGCACTACCTTTGGCCATGTGTGCTAGCTGCTTGGCCCGGGGCCCGGGGCCCGGGGAGGGGCGATTTGACCATCTGCGCTTTTATGAGTGTGAAATAATGTCGAATGTTGAATGTTCGAATGCGAAAATGCTTGAATATTGAATATTGAATATTGAATGCTTTGAATGCTGTGATGTGAAAGGTTTTGTTGTCGTTGTTGTTATTGTTGTTGTTGCTGTTGTTGCTGTTGTTGCTGTTGTTGCTGTTGTTGCTGTTCTTGTTGCTAGTCTGGCTGCGGTATCCGTATCTATGAGATACGCGTAAAAGCTTTGTAGTTTATGCGCCGTTTGGCTAAATTCCTGAATATACACACACCTATAAATATATATATATATAGATATATGTCTAAGAATATATATATATATATATATTTGAAATTATTATGTGAGATACAACAAAAAGTTGTTGCTGCTGCCGCTGCTGTTGGATTAGTTGTTGTTGTTGCCCCTGCTTCAATTAAGTTAACATTAAAGGAATGCTTTTAGCTTGGCTCCGCTCGGCATTAAGTTGGCAACACAACAGCGGCATAATCGAGGCAGCCAAGTTTTGGTTTACCCAACATGCTACGCATAATAATTGCTGAATTGCAACACAATGGAAGCTGCAACAGCAACTGCAACAGCAGCAGCAGCAGCAGCAGTAAAAAGCAACAGGAGCTGAACATATATTTTCGATGTAGGCATAACTAACGAGTAGTTTTAATTGAAAAAAACGTTGCAGCACAAATATATTTTACACATACTTATTTTGAGACATTAATACTTGACTACAATATTGAAATTGAATATTTTTATGAAAGACGATATTATACAAACATTTCAAATCTGAACCCTTAATTCAATTCTCAGCCATTAAAAAAAAAAAAGAGCGTAAAATATATGCAATAAATAGTCAGCTGTGCTTAATTGTTTATTTGATTTGATTTTAATAAATTTATATCTTTCAAAACGGCAAGTTGCATTAACTGTGTGCACTTTTCAGGCTGTTTTTCTTTACACAAAATAAATAATAAAAGTGGCGCAATTCAAAGTTTTGTGGCAAGTTGTTAATGATGCTGCTGCCTCTATGTGTGTGTGTGTCTTTATGTATGGCTGATATCTAAGTAGATTAAATTTGCATATTAAAATGCCATCATTAAAACTGAGCAAAGCATTTTAGTTAAGCTTCACATTTGGCGAGTGAAAAGTCATTAAAATTAATGATGCATAATATTGCAGACGCTCGACTTCTGGCAGCAAACTTCTCAAAGCAGCCTTTGAGCAGCTTTTATGCCACTGTGCGACTATGCAACACCGCTCCACTTAACCCAGCCGTCCAGCCGCCCTGCCGCCCCTCCATCTTCCACGATGCGTTTGCTCTAATGCCCAATAAACGTTGTTGTTGTTGCCATTCTTTTGGTGTTTGCAATTGGCATTCCATTGAGTGTTGTACATTGTCTGAGAAAAAACCCAGAATCAAAACTGCAACGTTGTCTTTTGCAAAACGATCCTCAACGACAAACAACCAACCAAACAGTAAACAAAAAAAAAAACACACAATTTGGAAAAAAAAATTGAAAATTAATTCACATATTCAAAATGCTCTTCACTCCAATTGCACAAAACGCAAATCTTGCATAAAACAAAAAGAGCAGCAATAAGAAAAATGTTTGAGTAAATCTACAGCGGTTGCTCGGGGAATTTTCCTCAATTTTTTTTTGTTTTAGTGAATTAAAATTACTTGCGTTTGTATCGGCTACAAAAATAGTTTGTGTGTTGTCGCTTCTGCCATATTTGGGCCTGTTATTTATAAGATTTGTCACCCCCCAAATAAAGCGGAGCGCTAAGGAAAGAGAAGCAGGGAAGGGAAGGGAAACAAATATTATTGCTAGGTTTTTTTTTTTTTTTTTGTCTTTTTGTGTCGACGATTTGTCAGGCTGCACAACTTTCGACACTAATTGTTGTTGCTGTTGTTTTTGTATTAGTTGCTATTTCTATCGCGCCGCGCAACGTTGAATCTGTTGGATATAGAAACCAACACACGAGCTGAGATCAGTGCCACATACGTTTAATGTTTGCAGGCAGATTTGTTCGATTTATTTGCTGGCTCAGCGATTGTTTGGTCTCTCTTCTTGTATACAATTTTCTGCCGTCAACACAAGCAGCAACAGCAGCAACAACAGCAACAACAGCAACAGCAGCAGCAGCAGTAGGAAAACAAAATAACAACCAGAACAACAACACAAATGCAATGCAAACAATGGCCATAATTTATAACTGTTTCACAGATAGCTAAATTTTTATTTTAACATAATCCTGTTGGACAGCGAACGAACAAAAAATGTGATCTGTTGACGTGGTGCACACGATATTGCAGATACGAGTCTATATAAAGCATTAACCTTCCTGATAACTCTAAATTTGTGCAAACAATGCTATCTTTTTTTTCTCTAGAAATGTTGCAAATATTTTCTTGCTCTTTCTTCCATAGTATTTTTTGTGCCCCTCTACCCACCAGAGACAATTTTTAAAGTACAATTCGGATGTGTATCTTTAAAACTGGATAAATTGTGATGCCGATGTGCAAACAGTTAATTCGTAGGGAATTTAAGATCGCTGAAGAAATCCCTTTTAGCAAGAACTTATACATTTTTTGCGTCTTACTGCAAAAATAGTTTACTAACTCTCAATAATCTTTGTTTTTGAGACGTTATTCAGCAGATTCAAAAAGTGCTCCAAATGGAATGTGGAATGAAGGACAGATCGGACTGAGCCGAAAAGCATTTGCCAAAAAAACTGTAGATTTTCAATGTTCTCACTCAACTTATCTTATCAGATCTTTTGAAAATATTGAAAATGAAGTCAAGCAAATTGAAATCAAACCCAAAAAATATCCTCATCTATTAACGTATTTTTAGAAACATCATTCAAGGTTTTACATGAAAAAAAAACAAGCTCACAAAAAAAGAACATTAAATTCTATGCGGTTTTGCAGCAATTTAAAAAGAATGCTAAAAGTGATATTGAAAATTATACTGAGAGCGACAAAATATCGGACAGAGATTTTAATAGAATGAGCTGAATGTCCATAAACGACCAGTTAACTTTAATTGTTTCACAACACACAAAAAAAAAAAACCAAAGCATTTTTAACAATTCGAAACAAAATTGATTTGTTTTTCGACAATGCTTGAAAAAAATCTGTTTTCCACTTGAAATTTTGGCTGAGGCCTGAGGAATATGCGACAAAGGAGCAGTAAAGAAGGAAACTTTAAACAAGACAACCGAACCAATAAACTCGATAGTTAAAAACTTTCAAAATTATGAAAAGAAATACGACAACTTTCCAAAAAGAACTGTTTATTAATAGACACTAAACACCACACTCGAAGCCTGTTCTATTTTTAAATCACAAAACCAGAGGACAAACCACGACGAGGATCGAGGATACGATGAAACACACCAAGAGCTGTGCTGCAAATCTGTGTATTAAATATTTTTCAAATTGTACACAATAAAAAATATAAAATTTGTCACAATTTAAAATTTGTTGTTTTAGTTTTTGTTTGTTTTTTAAATTGTTTTAGTTGTTTTTGGCACACAATTCAATTGACTTACTCAAAAAACAAGAAAAAAAAATTGTTTTTCTATTGGAAATTTTGGCTCAAAGAAAACTAGCAAAAAAAAAAAAAGGAATTGGATAAAGTTGGTCCGCTGAGTGGTTTTGCACACGCGCCACTGTCCCAGTCGGAGTCGATGTTGATGTCTTTGTCGGAGTCGAGTCGACCAAGTCAAGTCAGCAAGTCACCAAGTCACCAAGTCGCTGCACAACGAAACGCACACGCAAACGCTTCAATTTGAACTGACGCAACAGCGATGCAAGCAGCGCCGGCATCGACTCGCCTAACGCCCCAAGCAGCCAAACCAAGCGCCAAACAGCTAAACCGCCCAGCAGCAGTCGGAGGAGGCGTAAGCACGAGCAACAACGACAGCGACAGCGACGACGAGCACTCAAATCAACCGAAGCAGCCAAAGCAGCCGAAGCGATAACGCTAACGAATAAAGGCGCACGACGCATTCGGCTCGCACACGAAGGCTTGATGGGTTCTCGGGCTGAAAGCGATGCTTCAATGGGCACAGCCAACCAGGTTGCATGGCTTGGCAACATGTACAGGGTCTGCCTAACAGCAGCATGTTGCTAACACATTCAACAGCTGCTGGTCTTGTTGTTGCCTTTGATGTTGCTCAGCAGCATGTTGCTTGCTTGTTGTGTGTTGCGCTTGCGCCAGTCGCCGCTTAAGAATTGAGGCAACAGGCTTAAGACACAAGCATTTCATTTCACACAAACAAACACACACACACACACACATACATACACCCAACACAACTAATAGAAACAACAGCAGCAGCAACAGCGAACATAGAACATCAAACATAGAACACAAGCAGAAGTTGCACGCTTTTTTTTTTGGAGCATTCCGATTTCTTTGCATACCCTAGCAGATTGGGTATTGTAATTTAGTCATAAATGTCAAATCTACTCTATGAATACTGTTTCAGTCTTCCGATAACATTTGCAGTTATTTGATACATGGGTTCAATTAAAACTGTTAGAAAAAATATATATATATATATTTCTTAATTAAATGTTTTATTGATTTTTTACGATAATAGCCAAGTAACTATTTGAGGTATATAAAATCAGTCAACAATAATAATACAAAATTACGATTTTTTTTTTTTTGTACATATCGTTTAGATATAGAAAATCTCTTTTAAATGTATTATTATTTTTTTATTCTATGGTTTACGGTGAGAGTATTTGATATTTAGCACAATTCGTAGATGAAGCCACTTCTTACATGTTTCAATGTTAATTTTTTTATTATGATTCGCAAAACTTATCAGACATGCATACCTCCCCTGCGTCTGTGTTGTGGGTGGGGTCGAAGGGCGTTCGAGTTACTGTTGTGGGCAAGGGGGTACCTTTTTTTTTTTAGTGGGTTACATTGTTTGCTGTTATGATTTTTATGATTTTTAACAACAGTTGTTGCTGCTGCTGATTGTTGTTGTTGTTGTTGCCTCGTTGCACTCGTTGCCTTAATTTTAACACGCTCTTTTTGTTCATTCTTTTTATTTTTTATTTTTTGGCTCGAAGTGTGAAAAGAAAAGCGCTGGCCAGCAAATTCAATTTGCATATATGGTCCCCGTAGTGCAAGTGTTTTATATGTGTATGTGTGTGTGTGTGTGTGTGTGTGTTTGTGTGTATTTTTGTGTGTGTCTCCGTGTAGCTGGCAAATCGGCGGCCATTTAACGCCGAGCAGCAAGCGAAGCTGCTAATTGACTCTCGCTGCTTGCTGAAGATTTGCAGTATGGTTAAAATGTAAGCGGGGCAGGGGTAGAGGTGTAGGTGGAGGTGAGGGTGGTGGTAGGGTTGCCAAAAGTGCAAGTGTCGAGCGGCCAGAGAAGAATCGATGCCAAGCAATTATAAGCAAAATATTTAATCAAACAATTGAATCGAACCAAAAAGGCAACCGCATCGCACCAAAACCCCAAACAAACAGAAAGCAACAAACAAATCAAATGAAACTAAACAAAAATAGCTGTTAATTGAGCTGAAGCCTGCTCATCTCCCTCCCTCCCTCCCTCATACCAACACTTGTAATGCTACACGCTCACAAAATAAAATGCAACTTTTTGAATATAACATAATACAACTGAGTGTGCTTGTGGTGGGTGTAGTTTTTCTGTGTGTATGTGTGTGTGTGTGTGTGTGTGTGTGCGTGTGTGTGTTTACATAATAATTAAAATTTACAGCAGCAGCAACAATTTCAACATCAGCAAAGCCACCACAATTTCCCCAAATGTTGCACTCTCAAAACAGCAACCGAAATATAGAACTACGACAACTAAAGCTGCCACAAAAGCTTCAAATTTCACAAGACTGTGCCACATTAATAACAAAAAAAAAAACAAAAAACAAACAGAAAATTTATAATTCGATTGCAATTTCAAAACTCTTTTGGAATAGAAGAATTAACAGCTTCAACAGTCTCAAAAGTGCTGAATATTTTTTTCAGCAATGCGGGCACTTAGTAGTGTAGAAATATATACATACATATATGTATATGTATATATATTATTCTAAATATTTCAGAATTGAATTTTTGATAATTTAATTTGGAGTTGTTAGTGCGTATTCAAATTTATATATATTAATATATTTATATTTAATTTATTTGATATTTGATTACTCTATTCATGCCGACCTTTCGATATTTATAGATAGTTATTTTATATTCATTGCAATGAAAATGATGCAAGAAAACAATTTTTGTGTATTGTAAATCATTTCGCTGCCATCTCGATTCCAGTGCAATATGGCAATGGAAACCTGAGATTATCTGCATCAAATACTTGTCCAGGGAACTTGCATTGAGAGCAATTTCAAGGAGTTTAGACAATGTGCAACTGCTACACTTTTCGCTCGAATTAATATATTATTATTACCACGAAAAGTTATTGAAATTTAGAGCACAGAGTAATGATGAGCATTAAATAGAATTGGAGTATAAAAGAACATTTTTCAAAAATTGCCCATGTGAATATTACGGAGTAAGATGTAACCATTAATAAATTACAAACTTAACGAAAAATTATAGTTTTGATTTATATTAATATTTTATTAAAAATATTTGGTTTAATTTTTGTTCGCTATATTATTGGTTGTAGTATTATTTGTTGTATGAATTGTTATTATTCTTATAGTATTATTATTATTAATATTACTCATATTAATGTGACCATATTCTAAGCTAATATCACCTTTATCGACACTGAATCCAGGAGGATTTCATGGATTATTATCAGTTTGAGGTTTAGAGTATTTATTTTGTATTCTTCCTCTACTAATATTTAGAAATCGGTATAGCATTTATTTATAAAAGTGAACTTAATAACACGACTCTAAATTAATTTTTTGCTCAAACTCAGCATATCAGCATAAAATCAGTGCGTAAATTACTTAAGGCTAAATATTTCTGCTTAAATTAAGTTGCAGTCCGAGTTTTAGTTACACTTTTTGCTTAATTTTACTCGCCAAAGCCAAAGAGGAAGTATATAAAAAAAAAACAACAAAAAAAACCACAACAAAAACAACAACAAAAACAACAACAAGAATATCAAGTCAAGTGGCGGAAATTCATTAAATTTACAAGGACACAACTTTGGGATGCGTTGGACTTCCTGTGTATGTGTGTGAGTGTGTGTGTGTGTGTGTGCATGTGTGTGTGCGAGTCTTTTTTGTGACCTCTGACATTGCATTTAATCTCGTTGACAGCACTTAACACGCCCCCGCATACCAAAAACGGCGACGCCCGTCTTAATAAAAGCTCACTTCAACAAACGGGCTGTGGGAGGCAGGGAGGCAATGGGGTAGGGAGATGGGGATGGGATAGGATGGGGTGGATGGTTCACAGAGTGGTTGGTGTTGTGTGTTGAGTGTGCAGCGGATTATTTAAGTTTATAATACGCTTAGGGGTAATTTTAATCTGTTGCAAATTGTTTTTGTTGCTAGCCCCGCTGCAGATGCCACAGTCGACGATGCTAGCTGGCCAAAACACTGAGCCACTGAGTCACCCAACCACCCAAAAATCACCATACATAAAACATCTTTTTGCATTGCCTGCGATGCTGCTGGTTTTTTATCTCATCTGTTTTTTTTTTTTTTTTTTTTTGTGGCAAATGCGTGTTCGTATTTGTGGCATATTTCATAGATATTGTAATCCACATGTGTGTGGAGCGAGGGGTGTTGCAGGCGGGAGGAGGGGCGGGGGGGGGGGCTAGCTGGCACCACTGTGGTTATGATTTGGATTTTGATTTTGGTGCTGCATGCTGCATGGGTCGTTTCATTAGGCAAGTGGGGCGTCGGCAGAGTGGGCGTGGCCGTTGCTGTTGCCCCGTTTGGGGAGCAATAGTAATTTCACTTTTTTGAAATAGGTTTCAACATGTTTTGTTAAGGTTGCTTTTGCAATTTAAGCGTCGATTCCTTAGAGGAGGGTCAGGGTCATAGCTGGGCCATTTCATTTATTAAGCGCTGGCAAAATGGAAATGGAACGGGAACAGCCAGTGGAACTAGAACAAAGCTTAAAGCAGTTTACAGCTGGTGTTGTGTTTCCGTCAAGCATTCAATTGAGCCATGTTTCATATAACCTTGATAACCCCAAGACATATAAATATTGAACTTTTCTCCAGCGGAACAGTGGAAGTGAAACACCAAAAACACCATTAAAAACTAACTAAGTCTATAAATATTTGGCATTCAAGTGGCACGTACCAGAAATTTATATGTGTTTAGTGTTCAGTGTTGTAGTTTATTTAGTTTCTTGTTGCAACAAATAATTTCCAATTGCACAATCAACTTTTCAATATTCGCTGATCAAAAGCGGAACGTTTTGGAAAAAACATGGCATTTTTCGTTAATGAGATCAGCGATCGTCGCTGACATCACACACGCAAATCTCAAAAAATCAATAACATAAAAATAAATAAAATACATAAATGGAAAAAAAAAACTAATAATATTGGGAATTGAAAGAAAATATAAGTTGAGGCAATTTAAAAATGCTACTTCAGAGCACTAAATAATCGCATTTTATGGGCCAATTATGAGAAATCAATTTAATAAGAAATCAACGAAAATCAAAATATAAAATCTTAACTCACCCTGTGGAGGTTCGGTCTGGGACTCGTCGTCGTCATAGATGCAACCAGCCTCATCTGTCTGGTCGTCGCACTGGCTAACCTTATCGCAGCGAAATCTGAGCGGAAGGCAGCGATTGTCGCACTTGAATTCATATTCATTGCAAACTAAATTTTTGGGAAAAAGCGCAACGTAAAAGAAATGCAAAGAAAAATAAATCAATTTCAAATAGCTGACGCAAAACAAACGTTTACAAAAAACACATGAGTGATGATAATAATTGATCTCAAATAAATTGTAATTTAACGAGAGAAATGTAGTCGATATTTTGACTACACTGCTGATTTTCAGCTTTGTACTTTGTATTTAATGGCAATTATAAATGTGATATGCAACTTGACGATTGCCGATTGAGGATATTCCTTTTTTTTTTTTTTTGTTTGTTTGTTGGTTTTTGGGAATGATCATTACCGATGTTGCAATTCTCCTCATCTTCGCCTCTGGGACAATCTGGTCTGCCATCGCATCGCTTCTCGTAGCAGATTTCATCGTTACTGTTGTAACAGTTGAATCTCCTATTTTCGTGACACCCCTCGTATCCAGAGCCATTCTCATCTGGAAACTCCACGCCGGATTCTAAGTGTGTGTGTGTGTGTATGAGAGTGTGGGTGTGGGTGTGTGTGGAGGGCATGTTAAATAAATTATAGTATTTTAAATTAAAAATATAACACAAACACAAGCACAATTGGACAATTTCGATTGAATGAAGGCAGCAAAAGAGCGAAGATATAAACATATATTGTGAAATGCAACAGTGAGAAGAGAGAGAGGGAGAGACAAAGACATTTATATAGAGAAAGAGCGAGAGAGAGAGAGAGAGTTGGGTAGATGGAGAGCCATAAATTTAATGCTTAAGTGTCTGGTGATTCTGCATAGTTAGTAGAGATCTAGTAAAGGCTAGTGAACGATGAGAGGGACGCGGAGACGCGGAGCAAAAGAGAGCAAAGAAAGGGCAAATGAGAGACTAAGACATCATGAGAGAAAGAGAGAGCAGTATCAAAAAAGTTGAAAATTTAAAATATTTAAAAAGTTGAATAGTCCTGTCCAGGCTGATTAGACAGTACTTGTATTTATCGTCTAAGACTCAATAAAACAATAAGATGAGAGTAAATAATTTTCCAATGAAAATGGCAATGTTGATTTTGAGTTTTGGCGCATTCGAAAGATAGATATAACTACAGAAACAGGCGTAGTTCAATTTACGAAAAACATTTCCGTTGCCGGTAGTGTTCAATCCGTTTTGCCCAATTGGAGCATCATCGAAAATGAAAACGGAAAGCTTTTCGTCATTCGCAAATTGGAACCCGCCTTGCATATGAAAATTGATGAAAAGTGATCTGGCCAGGAAACGCTGTGTTATCTGTCGATTGGTGGGTTAGTCGCAGTTACAATTATTGGTTAAC
The DNA here is from genome assembly GCA_035042125.1 of Drosophila longiperda. NCBI lineage: Eukaryota > Metazoa > Arthropoda > Insecta > Diptera > Drosophilidae > Drosophila > Drosophila longiperda. The sequence goes on from JAWNLV010000120.1 coordinate 2,423,255, forward strand.
ATTGCTTCTTTGTGTGCGTTGTGTGTGTGGGTGTGTGTGTGTGGGGGTGTATGTATGTGGGTTAGTGTTTCTATGTGCTTTATATAGCTTATATATATATATATATTTATATTAGAGTCGCTTCCCCAAGCACATCATTGCGTGCGCCTAATGACAGACAGACACAGACACACAAAAAGTGATATGGTGAGTGAGATAGGAAGAGAGGGAGAGAGAGAGAGAAAGAGAGCGAGAGAGAGAATGGGATGACAAACCGTTCTTACTTTCCCCCGAAGTGGATACCCCAAGTTCAGTTGCACTCGGTGGATTGACGGTGGACACATACTGTGTGTCGCACATTTCGGAATATTCATCGGAGCCATCTTCGCAATCTTCTCGATTATTGCAGACGAACGCGCAGTCGATGTATTGTATTTGGCCAGAATCGCATTGGAAAGAATCACTGGGGGAGCGGCAGTGGCTGGCAGGTGGGAAGGGATAGAGATACGACGTCTTCAGGTCCGCCTCATCCGAAAAATCCTCTTCGTTCGGTTCATCTTAGTGGTTAAAAGTGTGTGTGTGTGTGTGTGTGTGTGTGTGTGTGTGTAGGTGTGTGTTTAAGGCTTGTAAGTACAGATTTGCGCGTTTTTAACTAAAGCTAAGAGATGGACGCTACTTGGAAATGCTTTTAAGACTGATACCTTTGTACAGTTTGTGGCAAAAACCATCAAGTAATAAATATTATGTATGTTTTAGTATAACGCAATGTCAAATCCAAATTGGTTTGATACAGGAGGGGGAAGAGGTATAGTTCAAATGTTTAATTTGTATCTGACTTTTGTGAAACTTACCCGTAAGGAGGCTGAAATCGAAGTCATCGCCAAGGGAGGCAGTCAGATTGCCAATACTATGCAATTCCTGGAGCTGATCGTGCAGCTTCCTCCTGAAATCCACAACATTTTTCGGTAGCTCCACTTTGAGAACCACATTAACCATGAACTTATCGGTTGCTGGACTGAATCAGCGAAGAGAAAAACATAAAATTGGATAAAATAAAGCAAGTGATTTAATATCAGTTAGGGTTGGATTTGGGTTTGGGTTTGGGATTGGGTTGGGTTTTCCCTTTTGAGATGGACACATTTCGTATTTTCTGCTTACTCCTTAGCATTGTTTTATGTTTGAGGAACTCTGTTTATTGAGATTATTGAAAACCGTTTCTTTGATAAACTACAAAAAGATCTTTAAAAATGATGGAGTAGAAATTCTGTTTCTATGTTTCAAAACATTTGAATTGAAAATCATTGCTTATATATTTTCAAAGGAACGTTAAGAAAACAAAAAATAATAAGCAAAATGTGCAATTATCATTTGTTTATCATATGGCAATCTAAGCATCAATATTAATTTAACTTGATTTGAAGTTTGGGACACGAACGTGGCACGAAACGTACGCAGCTCATCTGCCAACTTGCTACAAATAGTTGCAGACTTTGTCAGTCTGCGGATAATTGACCTACATGACTTGGGACAGAGTGCTGCGTATATCAACATCATCATCGTCGGTTGGGTACTTTTCGATTAAAAATTCCTTGAGACCGTTTTGGAGATTCTCGCTTAGATTTTTAAACTTTTCGCTCTTCTTATCATTGAACTGATTATGATACGGCTCATTGACGGTGAACTGTGCGTGGTCTGTGAATGTAATAAAATTAAAGTGATTACGATTACATTTTCGTTACCCTTTTTGCCATTCCAGTTGAACAACTTACACGTTAAATAATCAAAGTCATCATTGCCGGAACCGATCTCGTCCTCGCCATTGACATCGTCAGATAGTAGCACATGGGGCAACGCACCATTCTGGCGCTTGTGCACCTGCCTCTTCTGGTTCGATTTCTTGGCGCGCTTATACCTGGGGGCATCGTTTGCCTTGCCCTTGCCCTTGCCATTGCCAAAGAATCGTGTTAGTTCGCGACGCACTCTTCGAACGCCCTTGTTAAACCAGTTGCCCTCGGCAACGGAATCATCAATCAGGGGTGCAAACGCTTCAAGGTTTTCGGAGTCCGCAAAGGACGTCTGGTCCCCCAGATCGAAGAACATGTTGCCATTGTCATCGAAATTTGAGCTTTTCTGCAAGTGCAAGTGCAATAATAACAATGAACGATTTGTTTCATTCGTTAAAAACGTATTATTTAATAAAAATTTAAAAAAAAAAAAACAAAATGCTAAAATCAAAAAACTTTAAAGCTCTTCGTGGGTTGTGTTCCATGCTAGGTGACATAATGTATGGTTGGGAAAGCACTGGGCAGTTTACACAGCTTTTTACCACAGCGTCTCGAGCTGTTAAACTTAACATCGAAAGCTCGTCGCTTGTTGCTGTTAAATTGAGTTTCACAACTGAAATGTAACAGTTAAATCATAATCAAAGAGTTTGGCGTTTCTGTTATGAAATTTGCTGTTCATTTCTGTGTTGTGCTGTTTTACCATTTCTTTTTGAATTATTTAACTGTGGGTGTTGTAAATGTCGTTTTTGAGAAACTAAATTCAATGACTTTAAATTCTATAAAAAGCTTCTACTCAATTTGTGATTCAATAGAATTAATTCTTACTTTTCATTTCTGTTTATCTACTTTTCAAGCCCTTAATCAGTCAGGCACCAAAATAACAAAAAAAAAAGTGAATTATCTCTTTTTCTGTCTCAACTACATGTTGCTGTTGACTGTCAAACTGTAGGGCAGGCAATTTCAAACTTTCGTATTCGATTTGTATTTCAATTTCAATGCAATTTTCTTCAATTTATTTGTTTTTTGTAGCATTCTCAATAGCTTGAATATTTTCCAAGTGACCTATATTCTTGAAATATGTTTGCGTTTTATTCGGACTTACTTCTGTTTCTGTTCAATTTATTGGCAGCTTCTTGGGGCACAACAAGTTTTCGGTGTTTTTTGAGCGGAAACGGGGAAGGGAACGTTAAGTGTTGCTGGCTATTTTTACACGGCCAATTGAATTCAAGTGTAAATTTTTTTATGACTTTTTATTTAACGTATTTTAGATTTTTCTGCTAATGAAAATCCTCCATCGACACTGTATTTCCCGCCCCTTCTGCTAATCAACACTGCCATTGTTGCTGCATCGTATTTTAATTATGATTGGTACAATGCCCAACAAACAACTTCAAATTATACATTATACCTCACTGCCCCCTCTCTGCTAGAAATTAAGTTTAAAATATCGAGTTCTTCTTTCATTAGTCATAATAATAGGCAATATAGGCACACCTTGTTATATTAATTATAGCATTCTAATTAAAGTAAACTCTGATCCCGAATTATTGTTATTATTCGATGTTTGTCGTTGTTAGTCAGATGCAGCCAAGTTAACCGCATATAGGTGCTAAAGCTCGCATTCCTTGCCTGCTTTTGTATTGTTCAAATATGTATGTATATATATACAATTGTCACCATTGTCACCTATATATTTTATCTTTGTTGGTGCCTCAGACAAAGGTGTATGGAATGTGGGTCAAATGTGCATTGGACAGACGATATTTAGTACCTCCACCCCTCTGCTTCCTGCCCCAACGCACAAAATACTACACAACTCATTGGCTAAGGCTGATAAGAAATGCTCACGAAAATGGGTGGAATTGCGGGGTGGGTTGCAGGGGCATTGCAGCGGAATTGCCTGTTGCACTTGCATCGGTTTTCGTTGAAATTTATACAGATCGTATGTACATATGTATGTATAAGTTAAATGAGGCACTTGGAGTTCCGCGGAAATTGAATCAATCAAAAATCAAACTAAAAATATATAAACAAACAAACAAACAAACAAACCACTCAAAACAAGTGCAACTCCAACAACAACAAAGTTGAACAAACTTTTCAAAGTGTGTGCCGTAATTTTTCTCAGACCTTTGGCCTTTTGTTGTTGCTTGTTTGCTGTTGTTGTTGTTGTTGTTATTGTTTTTGTTGTTGTTGTTATTATTTTGTTGTCATTTTGTTTGGCTGCTTTTATGGTTGATGCCTTTGAAATTTGTCTGCGCTGCGTCTGCGACATTGTCTGCTTCCCAAAACACTGAACAGACTAAGTAGTATGTACGTGTTGTGCTTATGCCATGTCTCTGCCATATATATATCGATAACAGTGACTCTATTGGCATGGGGCAGATGGTTGCGAGCAGGGAGCAGGGGAGTGCGGTGGATAGCAATAGGCTTACTTATAAAACTGCATAGTCACGTGCAGCATGCTGAAACTTTTAGTTTTTGGACTATCTGCGCCCTTGTTGAAGGTAACTTTATTTTAATATGCAATCTGTAACTCATATGCTATATATATATATATATATTCCTAATCTGCATCATTAGAAGAGTCTATATCCTTTTTAGTCCTTCCGCTCTGCACAAATTTTTTGCTTTATATTCGCAGTTATCGATTACATTTTGGAATCAAAATTGAAATCGGAACCATAAATTCAATATTTTTAGTATCATAATATCAAAACCAATATATTTGTCCCAAAAAGAGACAGAAACCTTACATTCTTATAGTGGATCCAGTTAACAGTGAGCATCTGTGCCAGCTGTCATATAAAGGAACAGACGGACGGACACGACTAGATTGACTCGGATGATGATTCTGATCAACACTTCAGCTTTAAAATCAGTTAAAAACCCTTAAACAAAGTTTTTAATTCAAAATCCTTAACATTTTAGTTACATATAATGTGGAATGTTCTGTCATGAAACATTTGAACACCGCACTAAAATTTAGTTATCAGCAAAAGAGTATGCAATATTCGGTGTGCCAAAACGTAAACGTTTTTTTTTTTTTCATTTTTTCACAATTTTTCTGTGTTAGTTCTTGTTCTTATTTTGCGTGTGTGTGTGTGTTTGTGTTTGAGTGTGTGTTTGAAAGTAAACCTGTAGATATGTACACTGCTCAATGGCAAATGGGGTGACTTTAAGATTGGGCAAACTTGTAAAAGAAAGCATAAGAAATTAGCAACATCTTTTAAAGCCGTTTCATTTATTTTGAATAGCAGCACATTTAGATTATCGATGAATTAAAATGTAATCGGCAATTAAAATGCACATCTGTTTTATTATTATTTTAATTAATAACAATTAAACAGATGTGCAAATAAATCAGTTATGCTGCAGAATTAAACACTAAGCCAAACAGTAGACAATTGAAGCTAATGCATAAGTCGAAAGTGTGAATATTATATTGGCATAATTGGCACAGAATGTGCTTGTTTTTTGTTTTTTTTTTTGTTGTTGTTTATTATTATTTAGCCAACGAGCAGCAGGTTGATCACGCAGTGCCCGTCAAACTATGCGAGCAGCATGCACCGCCCACGCAGAGTGTGTTGCATTTAATATATTTATTGTTACGCATACGCCACGTTGAACAGACAAGTAATGCGTGTGTGCACTGGCAAAATATTTGTGCAATTAGACGGACAACACGCAGATGTCTGCCAGAGAGATGAATGAGTGCAAAGAGAGTCCTTGAACCAATTGTCAGCATTATGAATTCTTAAGTGGCAGCACAAGGGGAAAAGGTGGCGGTGCTTGGTGGGGGACCGTCACTTGTTGCTGACACAAATAACTAAGTGGCACACACACACACACACACACACACAAGTCATCAAGGTCAATGCAGGTGTTAGTCATGCAAGTATTCTACCCGCCATGCCCCCCATCAGTCGTCACTCTTCGGCAGGAGTTGGCTAAAATGACGCGTGCATTGAACCCGAACACAAACCCAAATGCGAGCCCAAAAATAGACAGCGCACAGATACCAAAGCGAAGCGAAGTAAAGCAAACAAAATCAAAGCCCAAAATGAAAAACAAAAAAAAAAACCACAAAAATATTAATGCAATGAGACTTGGCTGGCAAATTGGGCCCGACCGACCCACAGAAACATAGACAATGATTTTCGCTCATTTCCTGCGAATACAAACTGCACAAATTCCCACCCAAAACACAAAAAATCAACAAGAAAAAAAGTAAAAATTCTAAAAATCAAAACTCAACTGGCAGTCACTCTGTGTTTTTAAATATTTCCATATTTAGGGTAAGCCACAGGACCTTAGGAAAAAAACCAAAAACCTAACGGAAATTTTTAAAATCGCCCTTGAAACTATAAAATTTGAATTATAAAAATTATATTCAGATATACGAAAAATATAAAATGACAATTTATCAATTTGAAATTCCATAAATATATATACACAATTTTCTCTTCTTACTGATATATATATATTCAGAAGCTGTTTGGATATGAGAAATGTTAAAAATTGAATTTTCTATATTCTATGTTTAAATACAAAATACACCCCTAAAATTAGGCATATTTTTTTTTAAGTTTAGAAAAACTTAACCTTTAATTAAGAAAAGAAAAGCAAAGATTTATTAGAAAGACACATTTGGAAACGTGGTTTTCGAAATTTTTGTGCGATTTTTTCAGAGCTTACGAGACTAGTCCTGGCTACAGGGTATATACAAATTGCAGAGGCCAGAAATTCTTGCACCTTCAACACGCCCTAACACCCGCTCCCCCCCCCCACGCCCCCCACTACATCCTCCTTTGGCGGCTCATAAATTGTGCGGCACATGTGTGTGCTGGCAATTTATTTCCATCTAGTCTCGCATGTAGTCAAAATGTGAAAATCGCTTTTCGCCAGACAATTGCCGACAACGCAATCGATTGTACAAAACACACACACACATATATATATATATATATATATATATATATATTAATATATAGAGGAAGAAGTAATTCGCCGACTAACTGACTCACTTAGAAACATAAAGTTCCGCGCGCCCCCCCAACACCGCCAAAATCATTGCTGGCTTAAAGCAATTTTTTTTTTGTTGTTTTCTTTGCTGTAGGCTACAATTATAAGTAACGGGGTAAAAACATGTGAGAATTTGATTAAAAACTAACGTCAAGGTAATTGCCAAATGGCAAATGGCTAACAGGCCGTGGCAGTTCCTGTTCCTGCCACTGCTCCTGTTCCATTGTATGTGTCACATTGCGCATACGACGTGTAAGCGACGGAGCAAAGGAGTGGACGAGACAGAAAGGAAGTGTAAGGGGCAATGAAGGTGTGTGTGTGTGTTTGTGTGTGTGTGTGTGTGTTTGTGTGTGTGTGTGTGTGGGGTGAGCTAGGCGGATCAGATCAAGTGCACTTATTGCAAGTATTTGGGTATTTGGAGCAAGTGCAAAGCAATTGACGCCTCGCAAAAAGATTACGCGATTTAAGTGCACCGCGTCAATCTTCATCAGCAGCGGCGCGAATAAAGATAAAAAAAAAAAAAAAGATAGCCTCAAAGACTAAAATAAAAGCGAAATAAATATACAAAACAAAAAGTTGCTGAAATTTGAACCAACAACTTGGAGATGCAGAGCAGATTGGGGTGTTTGTGTGAGAACTGGACACAAACAAACACACACACACACACACGCACACGCACACACTTGGAGCAAATTGCATTTGAACATTGAGCCGGAATGCGATGCAATCCAAAGCAATGCGATGCGATGCAATCCGAATAGCTGTTGCCAGGTCTCGTCGCAGCAGGAAGTATTTAGACTAAAAGATGCTTCAACTCAATTTGTGTTGATATACACACACACACACACACATACACACACACACACATGTACACACATATAGAGATATTTGCAAATTTGCTTTGGTTTTAATTAAACGTTGAATTTATGCAATTGCTTTGATTTAATTAGTTTTTATTTGCCCCTCTTTTTTGCCACATAGCATTCAATGTGTGCAACGCTTGTAGCATTTTTTTTGTTTTTTTTAATTTTTTGTCAGTGTAGGTGTATAACAGACTTAAAGCTGGGATTGTGTCCTATCGGAGCTAGACATAAATCGCATTCAATTCTGTGCCAGCCATTTAGCCATTCAGCCATTTCAATTAATTAATCCGATTGCACTCAATCTAAGCTGCCAAATAATTGATGTATCTATGCAGTGACTCAATCATTTTAAACAGTGTAAAGACAACATTTAAAGCCCCACCAGACATACAATACAATATAAAACAGTTTATGGTTTTTAGCAGGGCAATTTTTACTCAGTATTTCCCGTAATCGTATTCTAGGTAAGACATTGAAGAACTACTTCTGAAAGTGCTGATGAACGACATATATTCAAGGAATTTTTTTTGCTATATGAAGTGGCACTTAATGTCAAGGAATTTGTACTTGTCTTTGACTTTACATATATATATATATATATATATATATTTATAACTATATAAATATTTAAGCAGTTAAGGAACTTTTTACTTGAAATGAGTAGTATTTTAAGTAAAATATTATATATTCTTCAACACTTGAAATAAATGCCCAGCAATATAATTGAGCACTTTTCTTGAGATATGAAAGCTGTTAAATAATAACATTCCAACAATTCTCAAAAGACTTTTAAAAAGAAAATTTTTAAAGATCGTTTAGTGCCAGCAATGCTGGGCAAGCTGATAAAAAGAAATACCCAATTTTTATATAAATTCATTTATAATTTTTTTTAAGTTCAATTGAAACGTTCTTCAACCTGGCAACAATTTGTTAACTAAACATTTTTGTATTTCTCACGCAATCCATATTCTATTTCAGGTAATTTTTGATCTATGCACATAGACCCTGTCTATGCACCCCGCCCGTTCCCAACCCAACCTAACCCGATCCCCAAACGCGATGGCAGGAAATTAAATTCTATGTTACAATAAGCAAATAGCAAACAATGCGCTGAATGTTCAAATGCTGTCTACTAGAGTGAGAGAGAGAGAGAGAGAGAGAGAGAGAGAGTAAGAGAGAAAGGGGTACAACAAGTTACACCTGCCTGTAAATTAGCCAGAGAGTGTGGATAGCTATCATGTGGTCTCCAAATGTGGCATGAGAAAAATGACAATGCCAAAGTTCAAACTGAAAATGAACTGAAATTGTCGCCGCATTCGCTGTCGTTGTCATTGTTAGGGTATATCATTGTTTTGAGCACTTGATAAATCTGTGCTGTTAGTTACTTATAAACCCTTACAAACACACACACACACACACACACACACACACATTGTACACACATACAATGTACAATATGCAACTCATTTAAATGTTGTGCCCTCGAAGCACGTCTCCTTTTCGCTGTAAAACAGATTTGTTTTATTCTTTCTTTTTTTTTTTTTTTGCCTTGTCGTTCAGCGAAACTGAAACAAAAAACACAACTTGAAAATATCCTGTCAATTAGTCCTGATGCACATATTCAATTCCTTACCATATTACCCGATCATTATGCAATTTAAGCATATTTACTAAGAGATTGTCAAAGGTTTTTTTTTTCAATTAAGAACACAAGAATTCTAAAACATTCCGATTTCAAATTTGTTGATCATCGAATTATCATCAATTTAATTTTCTAACTAACTAAAAAAAATTATACAGACATAAAAGATGTTAAAATGGCTTTAAAAAATAAGATATGTAAAATTAATTTTAATTTTAACATATGTAAATAAATAAATAAAATAAAATCAATTATAAAATAAAATAAATAAATCGGATGGCATTAAAATGTAAAATGGATATTACAAGATTTGACAAAAAAAAATATCAAATCATATTTATATATATATTTAGAATAAATTTTGGAATAATTCTAATTTGCAGACAGTTTCCATTTCGGTGAAAAACTAAGATAATACAAATATCAAAGCGTTGACTTGCTTTGAAAATCGTGAAAAGGATAAACCTCTTTGAGTATCCTTTTGAGTTCATTTAATAGCTACAGGGTATGCACAACTATGAGTAGCAAAATAGAAAAAAAAAGCAAAAAAAAAAAAAAAATTATAAAAAAAAGGAGAAATGATGGCCAGAAATGCCATCACGCCCGTTGACTGTTGATCCTGGCGCTTTGATGTTTTACAAAGTCGTCGTCGCAGTTAGCAGAAGAGGCAGGAGAGGCAGGAGAGGCAGCAGAGGCAGGAGAGGCAGCAGAGGCAGCAGAGGGAGCAAAAGCAGCAGATTTTGTTTTCTGCTGCTTGCCACCGAAACTGAGAGACGTTGACGAGGTTGGCGGCCTGTGGCAAGTGTGGCACATCACATCACTTGGGCATGCGGTGCACGTTTTGGCAATTTCTCATAAAACAAACGACCATTAACGCCTTTAAGTTGTCGGCAGACTTTTGACGTGGCTCTACGTTTTGGTGGTTGGGTGGTGGGTGGTTAGTTGGCTGGTCTGGGTGGACTGGGTGGTCTGGGTGGTCTGGGTTGTTATTTCGACAGTGGCGCGTGTGCGGCTCCAGCAGCGTGGGTGTCACTTTGTTCGTGCCACATATTAAGTTGTCAGCCAGCGGCAAACCACAAAACACATTGTCAAGCGATGATAGAGAAAGAGTGAGTGAGGGAGAGGGAGAGAGAGAGAGAGATGGAGAGGGAGAGGGAGAGAGGCAGAGTGTGAGTGGGTGTGCTGAAGTGAAGACACTTTTGATCAACTAAGCCATGTTTAATGGGCATATTTAGGATGGAGCCTGGAGGCTGCTGACCAGTTACGTTGCAACTGGCATGTGGCAACTATTGACTTATATGCATATGGTGGCAAGCTCAGACTCGCTCAGTACCTCAGTCTCAGCCAGGTGGCAAGTTGGCAGCAGCAGTAGCAGCAACAGCAGCAGGAGCTGACTTAACAAAGCCAATTTGCGTGCGTAATTTGTGGCACTTAGACGCTACGTGCCGCTTGGCTATGCGGCTGCCAGGTGGCAACATCTTACGCCTTGTCATTTGTCTGCATTAAATGGTTTTCCACCACCATACCCCACTACCACTCCCATTCCAGCCAACTTGTAATTGAGCATTAGCTACTTGACCAGGCCAAGAACCGGGCCAATACCCGCGAACTGCAGCTGGGCAATTGTACGTAATTAATGTGGTCAATTAGCTTCCAATTTGCCATCACATTTTTTTGGAAAAAAGCAAATGTTTTGCATTCGCATAATATAAATATGCAACACTGTGGCATGATTGACTGCTGCATACCCTGCATTAAATGGGTATCTTGACAAAAATTTGGCAATGGCATAAAATCAATTTGAGCCAGTTAAGATGTGATTTTTATGATATGATATGATATGATATATATATATATATGTATATATATATAGGATATGTGCAAGTCGAGCAGACTCTGCTGTGTCCACAACACATTTAAGTTAGTTGTTATGTCATCAGTTCACTTTATGAACTCAAAGTACTTATTTGAATTTCCAGCTAATTTTAGGTATATTAAAAAATTAAATCACATCGTTAGTTAAAAGGAATTTTCACTTTAGACCATTTACGCTGACCCTACATATATATATATTATATATATACGTGTGTGTGTGTGTGTGTGTGTGGCGAACTCTTCACACGTTTTTGGCTTTATGATTATTTTGATCTTTATGCTTTATATAGCCTCTCGTTGCTTGTTCATCATTTTGTTTTTCTCGATTTGTGTGTTTATATTATTTTTTTCGCGGTATTTGGTTTACTTTATTGTTACAAAGTTTTATGTTCAGTTTTTAATGTAGCGTATTTTTCATTCCTGTTTTTGTGTGTTTTGTATTTTGTATTTTGTAATAATCTTATTGTCGGTGCGCAGTCGTTTCGTTTTGGGATTTTAATGTCTTTTCGTTTTAGTCATCTTTTTTATGGTAGCTGCTCAGCAAATTCGCCACGTGTGTGTTCTGTGTGTGTGTGTGCGGCATTGCCATAAATGTTGCATTCCTATATTTTTGAGTTGTTGCATACATATTTATAGAAATGACTTCAGGCCGGCAGCATCTATGCAAAAACTAATTTGCTGCAACACAAACCAAAAAAAAAAAAGCAACAACAACCAGTTGAAAAAGTATGCAACATGCAACAGTTGTAATTGCAATGCGTTCAAGTCGCTACAGAAATTGAAGACGATATTTATATATATATATATAGGAGCATGCTCTTAGCCAGATTTTGTTGTTGATGTTTTGCGAAGCATGCCGCTTAAACTGCTTGCTCTGACCCTTGCTGGAAAAGGCTTGCTACTGCGATTATGGCTGCCCAGAAATCTGAGCTCAATTAGTCGTAAGTTACTCAAAAATATTGCAAAACAAAATAATAATAGCCATAAAAGATCAGAGGCGAAGAGGCCAAAGCGGGCGGGGCAGAGCCACAATATGAGTTGTGGCAGGCAGCAACCACGTTTTTCGGCTTCCGTTTTTTGGCGCTAACTTAATTACTTGAAAAGCAGAGCTGGTTTCAGTTTTAATTTGTCAAACTTTGGCAAGTTGGCCAAAACAACAATGGCAAGAGCAACAAGACCACGTTGAATGTGGCTATCAGAGTTAAAGTTGGCTGCTGCTGCTGCTGCTGCTGCTGCTGATGTAGCTGAGTCTGCGGTGCAATTAGCAATTTGACCTTTTAACCCTTTTGCGGCCAGACGACCTTGTAACCACAGCGACTACAAGTCAAAGAAAGGGAAGGGAAGGGAAGGGAAGGTACAGAAAGTCAGTGAATGGCAGGAATGATAGCAGTAAATTCAGATGAGGCATGCCAAGACAGCTGCAACGTTCCACAGTTATCATGTGGTAACATCATTATCAACAACAACAACAACAACAATAAAGAACTGACAATCATAATGGCGAATGTGGCATTTGAATGTCAGTGAATGATGTTAACTGATTTTGTATCATAACAAAAAATGGCTTCAGCACGTTTTTCTGCTCGTTAAGTTTTTTATTAAATTACCATCAATTCAAAAAATATTTGCATTTTATATAAAATATTTTATTTTTTCTTCAGTTGTAAACTTTTTATTTGTTAATTTGTTAAAAATGTAAGTCGTAACTTTTATTTATACATAAAAAAATATGTATACGAAAAATACATTAAGTAATAATGAAATGTTTTATTGCTTGTTTTTGCATAACTAATTTACAGTGTTGTAAAATACTGGCAATATTTAAACACATTGATTTACAAACAAGAGTCAACAGTCAAGAAGACCGCAGTAAGAATCTTGAGTTAAAGCCACAAATCAAACAGTTTGTTGATAACTGGTAACATTTCTATATATGTATGTATGTATGTATGTATGTATGTATGTGAATAGCTAAAGCCAGCTGTAGTTTGCCTTCTGTCTGTGTATTATAAAGATAACAGATACTTGTTGGAAAAGTTAATGTAAATGCAAATATTGATTGTGTGCATTGCATTAATTAATATTGTTGCAAGTGGAACCAAATTGGATCAGCTAAAAAAAATAAATAGAAATAGCCTTCTTAGCAGACTCTTAATTTACAACATTGTACGTTGTTCATACTCTGCTCTTGTTGATTCATCAAGTACAAAAATTTAAAAATAATAAATACGAATTGAGAAAATGTAATTTCAAATAAGAATTGCGTCACAGTTGCCGACGTGGATAGCAAACATCGATGATGTCATGGATTATGGCCGATATGCATATGATATCATAGCTCTTGTTGTTGTTGTTGCTGTTGCAATTGCAAGGCATAAATCATGATGCACGCCCCTGGCGCTAAGCTGCATGCAACTTGTGTTTATGTGCAATTAGCTGTGGCTTTTGAATACCAATTTTTTTGACTTGTCGACTTTAAGTTGGCCGACAGCCACACCGATTACCCATCACCAATCACCAATCACCGATCATCATCATCATCATCATCATCATCATCATCAGCAGCACTCATATTATGATGATGATCGGGATGAATATTAGCTGCAAGCTAATCGTTGTTATTTTTTGGGCATCCATTAATCAAATACAGCCGCAAATCGGACAATCGCAAATCGGCCATCAAGATGCTAACAGCTAAATTATATGTATGGCCAAGCAGACAATGCTGCACTCAAGCAAGCTCAAACGCCGGTTACAGTTAGTCAGCGAGCAGCGAGCCAGCTGTTTGCCACTTTTGCCGGTGGCCCGATGCATATCGTTAATGGCAGCAGCCGTTCGCCGAATGCCGAATGTCGATTACCGAATGACGGTTCAGACAATGACGACGACGACGACGTTGACGCTGACGCTGACGCTGGCGCTGGCGCTGACGGTGCCGACGTCTTTGAGAATGACGACGTCGCCGGGTGGAGCGTGTTTAATTGCGTGCAATTTGTTTTAGGCCCGTCCAAAGCTACCAATTTACAAACACACACATACACACACACACACACACACACACATAAGGGCAGACAGACAGTCATGGAATTAGATACACTCACACACACACACACACATAAGTGTACAGGATGAATTCACTACAAGCTAATTTCGAAGCGACTTTTAAACATTTATAATTCATCAATCAACATAATTTTTCCTTTAGCTGCAATATTTGTATATAAAAAAAAAAAAATGCTATAAACAAAATCACTTAAAGATATACAATTTATATGTAAGATTTATATTTTATAATTATATCGTTTAAATTAATTGTTCAAGTTCATACAAATCTAAGTTTGTTAGGATTTTAAGCGAATGTTCAAATAACAAATAGTAGTTTTCATAATTTGCAAAACAATTCTTTCTTATAGCTGCCATATAGAACAATCCCTCGAAAGTTGAGTTCAAAGACAAATATGTGTCTGGATTAATTAACGATTACAATCAGAGTTAAACTGCTAGCAATTAAATGTAGACATAAAAATACATGTCACACACTCTGGCAAAAGATAATATAAATTATTCAAATATTTTGTGTAAAACGAAATTTAAAAAATTAAGTAGAAAATTGACTTAACAGCAGGCTAAAATTATAATAATATTTTCAATTTCATTCATTAACTTAAATTTTCTTCTCTATTTTTTTTTTTTGTTTTACTTTGCAGCTGCAAGATTACAGCTTAGGCAGTGAACACTGTATCTGTGGCTTTTTGTTGGGGGCACAATATTAATGTGTATGCTAATACATATGCACATATACCACATACCATATATAATATACAATTTTTTTATTCGGTTTAGCATTACAGCAACTCATTAGGCACGCACAGACGCCAGACGACAGACGATCGGCGAGGGAGGAGGGACGAGGGACGAGGGACGAGAGATGACTGCAACTGCAATTGTGAGTGCAACGTCGACTGCGATGGCAACGGCAACGGCAACGGCGACGGCGTCGAGTCAGTGGCTTCGTTGTAGGTCAGTCAGGCGTCTGTTGGCTGTTGACTGTTGGCTGTTGCCGCTGTAACTGCTAACTGCTAACTGCTAACTGCTAACTGCTAACTGCTAACTGGTGCCTGGTGACTGTGATTTGTGTGACTTTTTGGTATTTTGGGTGACGACAAAGCTGTCAACGCTGAAGGCGTCATAGACATCGACGATGCTTCACAGTCCACTTGCCTTATGCCTAAACTAAATTTTTAACTAAATTACCTAGCTAACAGAGTCTATATGTACACACACACACATACACACACACACACATAAGTGGATATATGGATAATATGATAAGTATGTTGGCATAATTGAGTGATTGCTTAAAAGCCAACTGCAATGTTTTCATTTTATTCTCATTTGTAATTTTATTTTCGTTTTATTTTTTATGTTGTGTGGTTTTTTTGGTAACTTCCTTATGGGCATTTGGCCAGACGAAACACTGAACTACAGGCATGCGAATTGTTAATTGTGAGAGGTGCTTTTGAACATTTGAGTATGGCTTTGAATATGAATTCTACACCCTCAAAAATCGATGTGTGTGTGTGTGTGTTGTGTTTGAAATAAGATCTCTGTGCAAAGTAAAGCCAAAAATAAAGTTTACTAAACTTGACGTTCAAGTGTCAATGTACTCTGACTAGTAAATGAACTTGCTGCAGACGAAACTATATATATATATATATAAATATATATAATTGTACATATTTTGTTAAGCTGTTTAAACAATATCTAATTTGGAAATTTAATATGCAATAAATATGGAATACATTTTGACCATCTTCAATTACACGCGCTCAAACAACAAGCACATTAATTGGCAACATTATCATTCAATATCAGATCTCATCCGATTATACAAATATGCTAATGCCAACATTAAGTATGGAGAAGGCATATAGCAAATCGAATATTTTTCAATTGAAGCATTTTAGCATTATCACATGCCTGGCATATGTAATTAAATCGTGTGGCATTCAATCGATCAAGATGCCGCATTATGCTAATGCCACCAACATTAGCGTGCGGCACATAATCGAATCTTTATAATCAGTTTATAAATTGACATTTAGCTATAATGAATATACTAATTATTACACTGCTTCCAACTTGGCCAACATTTCGAACAGCCTTAATTTGGCTTACTTTACTTTATTATAAAAAATATTAACTTTTTGTGGCTTTAATATTGCCCACACTGAGCCAAACATCCAAATGAAATTTGATATTGATTCGAATTTGAATGCACAGAATTTTGTCATATTATACCCGACAGCAAACTGCAAATATTCGAGAATGTAAGTAATATTTGTAAAAGACAGTAGCTGAATTTTGAGTGGCATTTAGCAAAGCCTTGCAATATTTCATAATATTTGAATAAACTGTTGGAAATATGGCAACAATAACAATTAAAATTCCCCGACACAAAGCAAAGGTCAAATTGTTGGCTTGAACGAGGGAAATGATTGTGTAGTTTATGGCAGTTTCGGGAGTTCGGCAGTAGAATTGGCATCTCTCAAATGGTAATCAGCGTGCTACTTAAAACTGACTCGCCTATGATTTACACACATGAACAGTCAGTAAATTTAGTAAAAACAACAGGTCAGCCCAGCCATCGATCATACTTATTGTTGCCGGATGCTGACAGTTTTTCCTTGTTATGTAGCACTGACTGAGAGGGACGCACATTTTTTTTTTTTGGCTCCTCCAACGTTTTTCTCCTAGTGTTGATTTTCTCTTGATTTTTGTTTTGTTTTTTGTTTTCTTTGTTATTTTTTTGAGGCCATTGCGTTTGTTTATTTGCGGGGACAGTGCGCTTCACTCTGGTCATATCAATAAATTACATATTGACGTAGCCAACGCAGCTGAGGCGATTAAGTTATCTAAAAAATACTGAGCCACGCCATGGCCACAATTCTCGCCCCGCAGACAGATGGAAGCGGAACCCGCGCCACGCAAAGACCACAGACTCATGGGTTCGTTTGGAACTTGCTACGATATTACCTCATCACAGCTAATCACATAAAAAAAAAAAAAATACAAAAAACAAAAACTGATATGAAAATTCTCAGTGGAATCAATCAAAAAGAAGAAGAAGAAGAAAAAACACTTGCGGCCTACGAAATTATTTTGAGCAATAAAAACTAAAAGCGTATGCAAAAGGCAACAAGAATTGCTAATATGGTCGGTAGAAGTTATATAAATTAATGGCCAGACTCAAGACTGAAGTTGCGATTAGTTATTGCTTATCCACCAGTTCCCTATTCCCCTCCCCTCCCCTCCTCACCCCTTCTTCTTCTTCTACATTTTTAGCTACGTGTTTGGCGCTTTAAGTGGGCCCAGGTTTTGATTTCAGTTTCGCTGGCAGTCCAAACGTGCGAGGCACGTTCCCAGTGCCCAGGCAAACAAGTCAACAAGCGTGCAACAGGCCAGTAGAAATGACTGACTAGCACATACCCTGTTGTCCCAAATTATATTTAAAGAGTGAATCAGTCAACATACATATTTTTAATTTCTTTTTTCTATTTACACTTTTTACTATCTATCTCTGATTAATTAATTTTACTTTTTATTTTTAGTGTGTGTTACACTTGTAGCCAATTCCGAAGGTTATACATCCCATAGGGTTAGTGCTTGGTTCTAGCCATTTACATGCGTATAACATAATCGTTGTTATAGCCATTTTATGCGACGAGAGCCTTAAAAGTCGTCAGCATAGCTGAAAATTAACGCATGCTAAAAACGTGGTTTCAAAAAATACTTAATGTATTGTACAAAAAAAAACTACAGCAAATGTTGCAAATTTAGTGGAACTAGTTGAATACAAAACCGGCCAAAAGTGGGAAATTTATTGTTTTTTTTTTTATCATTGTTGTCGTTTGCTCGAAAATAGAACCAACCTCAAAATGTGGTTGCAACGAATGGGGCTCATTATGTTGCCAGTCAGTGGGAATCGGGGTGTGGACTTTGCAGATATCAGTTGCCCCGGGGGCATGCCGCCTGCCGACTGCCGCCTCGAGAGTAGCAGTCAGCGCTGAACAAAGGTATTCCCCTTCGGCTCTGCTCTCCTCTGCTCTGCTGTATTAAACTGCAGTTGTCGTCGTTGCCAAGTGCAACGTCATCCTGCTTATTAAAGGTATTACACCTACACAACACACAACAGACAACACACAGCAACAACAACAACAACAACAACAACAGACAACAAGTAAACGTAATTACTAAAGGAGACTCAGACTCAGACTCAGCCTCAGACACCCAATTGGAGATGTGCCCGTGAAAAGTGATTTGAACTATTAATAATGAAATTTTTTTTATATATTTTATAATATATTATTTCACTTCATTCTTATACTATCCGTATCCATATGCTACAACTCTAATCTACATTGCAAAACATATATTTCCAATTAGTTCTTAGATTGAAAGCAAATAAATTAAATTTATATTTCTAGAAAATTCTGTGTAAGTGGGATAAATAATGCAACAATTTTGATTGTTTATTGATAAATGCTTTGTTTCATTTAATCCAAAGCATTTCGCATTCCGCATTCAGTTGAAACAATTTCCTATATATTGCAGTACATTTAAAAAAAAAAAATTAATAAAAATTAAAAAAAAAAACAACATATTTAAATTAAAAGATGTTGGCAAAATGTTTATAAATTTGGCAGCAAAGGAGTAAAAAAACGTTGATCTGCATAAGTCAGTTTTGAATTTAAACAATAAAGAACACAGCTCGTTGAAATTCAAACATTTATTTGAATTTCATCTCATCTAAGAAATACCAAAAAAAAAAACAATAAGTGCAACACGTGCGCATCTCTAGTTGCAACCTCAATAGCAGCCCCTGACTCTGCCACTGCCTTTGCCACTGCCTGTGCCTCTGCATCTGCATCTGCTTTAGCCGCAGTTGTCGTCTCGAATCTTTGTGGGCCTCCTTGTCATTGTCACAGCATCTCAGTAACACGAGTGCTGCTCACAGTGGTGGCGTGGGGAAAAGGGGCATGTGTGTGTGTGTGTGTGTGTGTGTGTGTGCCTCTTGAGCGGCTTGTTGATTTCTTTAGCGCATTGCTGCACATTTACCCAGAAACTCTAAAGACTTGCACGACTATGGCAAGGGGGGTGGGGTGGGGGGGGGGGTGGGGGGGGGCGCATGGAGAAGCCGCAAAATGAGTTATTTCTTCTATGTTTCTAACACTTGAACTGCATTAACGTAAGCTGCGACTGCGACTGTGACTGCCACAGCGACTGCCACTGCGACTGCGACATATGAGTGACACTCAGCACACTCGCCCCATTCGCCCTCTACCTGCCCCTATCCCCATCTCCCCCACTCTCTCTATGTCTCTGATGTGTTGGCAAGTTTGAACTGCTGACAATAGTTCTGAGTCCAAAGTTGCAAAACAATTTCAACATTTGTTTGATGGCATCATAAAAAAAAAATAAAAAATTACAAAAAAAATGAACATTTGTTCATTAGCGCCTTTTGGCATATGTGTTATTCTAATATGTTTTCACAAGTAAGCAAAATAAACATGCACACATACATTAAAATATTTCACTATTGCTTTAATGATGTGCGCTAATTGAAAATATTAAAATTATAAAACTGAAATGAGCATGTTTTTCATTTGACTACAAAAATCTAAAAAAAAAAGAATTTTTTCATTCTTTTTCTTTGTTTAAGTAAAACAGTTTTTGAAACCACAATTTTAAGCAATATTAAAAATTGTATTTCAGTTCAGAAAAAATATCAGTTTGAACCAGTTCAACTAGTTCTCTTCCATATGCAAATTCATATGGAAAGAGTATTTTCAAAGAGTTCGATTTCTGATCAAGTTGTGTGTATTTGAATTGAAAATATTTATTTTGTGGTATATTTGAAACTCGTTCATTGCTGCTACTGCTGAATGATCGAAAAAGTGTTTGTCTAATCGAGTGGACACAAAAATGCGTCAAGGTCAAATTGTTTGTTGTTGCTGTTTCAAAGTTTTCAGTTTGTTTGGCGGCACGTTTTATTGTGGCCAACAAAAGTTCAACAGCAAACAGCTGAAAATACGCTACGCACACACGCACACACACACACACACACACACACACACACACACACAAACACACACAGGAAATAAATCAAGTTCGGCTTTTGGCCAAGCGACGAGTGTTGCTTATTGTTTGTTGGTTGTGGTTGTTGGCAAGTCTAGTGACAACAACAAATATTTGCCTTTTGACAGCTAATGGGCACATTTAGTGACCGACCCTAGGCCCAAACCAGTTAGTCGCCCATATTTAGCAAGAGGGGCGTGGCGTGAACAAGCGGGGGAGTCTGTCCAAATGGCGCGTATTCGACTTAGCCCAAAGACAAGCTAAAGCGTCAAGCTGTCTGTTTAAATTGGCTAAAAGAGCCCACACAAACACACACACAAACACACACACATGTAGACTTACCGATCTAAGGCAAATTGTGTGTTAGTGCATATTAAATCGAGACATACCTGAAAATAGATAGAAATCAAGAAAAGATGTGAAAAAGAATTGCAAACGATTCAAAAGTTGTTGCTAATTAAATTACTAATGCATAAATCAATTCAAAATGAGATTCTTAATAATTATGGCTTCACAATGATTATAAACTAGTTTTTTCCTTTTATAACTTTTTTTTTATTTCGCGCTCAATAACTCTTGAGATCGCAAAACGTTTTTGTTTTTTTTTTTTCTTTTTCAGCTATTCAGTTCATAGATATATATATATATATATTTCATATGTATGTATTTGCTTATCTAGTTGTATATTGTCCACGCATAGGAAGTACAATTAAAAAGCCATCAATCAATCAAATTGGCACATTGAAAAGACTTATTAACAGTTAAAGACAATGTCTTTGCAGTTTCTGCTGTCTTTCTTCAACATGCTAAGCCTCGTCTTCAAAGACACAACTCAAGTTATGGTGACACTTTTGGCTACTATAAGCTTTAGTTTCAGTTCAGCTATTGTTTCCACATAAAACACTTTTCAGCAAGATTTCTTAGCCCATTAGCAGACTGCATAAATTGATGAATTAACTTTTTTCGACTTTTTGTTTTCAAGCTTAGTTTTGTTTAATTAATATTTAGTCAAAGTTAGGATAGAATGTCTTAATAGCCATGTATTTGACTTATGATCACTCAAAAAAAAAAAAAAAAAAAAACTAATATAAATAAGTTTTTTTTTAAGATAATACGCTATTATGAAATAAAGCAAGAACATTGTAGTCGAGATAGCTCAACTTGGCCATACTCTACAGCCCAGTCTTTGCCTATATACACAAAATGATAGCGGCACAAATAATTTTCATAGCTGGCCAATAGTAGATCAAGATATCTGCATTCTCGATCAGAAATATATATCTTTAAAATTGAAATTTGTATATCCATGCTCATCTCTTTTAGTCTCTAGGATATATACGGAACCAATAGTGGATATTTATTCATAATACATATATATATATATATATTATGGGGTATCTGCCTGCTGATGACTTTGGTATAGCCATTTTGCACATATTTATAAGGTTGGACGTATAAACAAAGATATGATAATGTTATCGATAAGAATATTCTGGAGCTAAGTATATTCTAGGGAACTATGACTGAATGATTAGTAAACTGATGTCAGCTTTTGTCATTTGTTGAGTCATTCCAATGGCAGTCAACCAAGCCAAGTCTTCATAGCCAGATGCTAATGAACTTGCCAAAGTTGGCTATTATTATTGCTGACTGCAGATCGAATTGCACGAGTGACACCACTTGGTCGATGAGTGTCGAACTGGGTATCGGATTGGACTACGATGAACGCATATTTGTGCGCTGAGTCAGCGTTCTCGAGTTGGGACAAAACGTGGTCGATTTGTTGTTGGTTTGCGTTGGGCTGCTTGGGTTCAAGCAACTGAATAGTTATCGACACCTGTGGCCAAAATGAAAACGAAACGAAACAATAACAAAAACAACACCAAACAAATGTGGCTTATAAATGCCGAAGTAGTGATAAGGCAACTAGTTCCGAAGAGCCGAAAGTAATCAGAAATTGTGGCAAGCGTAGCGGCGGCGTCGTTAAGCACCCAATAAGCCAAGCCGGTTGTCAAAACCAAAAAAAAAAAAAAACAATCAACACAAATATAACAAAATAAAAAACTACTTATACAAATAAAAGCCAAAGAAAATAAAATAAAGCAATTAACGTTTCTGGCCAAAAAGACTTGAGACAAGCGAAGGTGGCAAAGGAAGGGACAGAAGGGGAGCGATCTTAATGCATGTAAATGTCTGAATTATGCATTCAATTAAGATTCATTAGATCGCTAACCATCCCCCACCCTACCCCTTTCCACGCACTACACACAACAATTTTGAATTGAAATTTTCAAAATGTAAATAGCAAAAGAATTGCCAAAAAATAATGTTCACGCAGCAAGTAAATGTATCTGCTGTATGCAGATGGACTATTTGTTTGAGTGTATGCATTGACAGTTTGAGCAGCACAGTACAGCACAGCGCACATTGACGGCTATCGACGGCTATCAATGCCGCTGCAACACGTCATGTTGCCGCGCTTATCAATGGCTGGGCAACAAAAAAAAAATATAACATGAGACAAGAGCAACAACAAAACATAAGAAATAAGCAGCACCAAATTATGCCAGCCACACACGTGTGTGTGTGTGTGTGTGTGTGTGTGTGTGTGTGTGTGTGCGTGTGCGTGTGTGTGTGTGTGTGTGTGCGTGTATGTGATGTGTTAGTTAGTTATATCTTATCTGCAATTGACTGGGTTTTCTTAGCTACAATGTATGTTGAGTGCTTTACATTTTTCACTTAATTGAAACGAAAACACACCAACAACATCAAAAAGAAGAAGAAGAAGAACAATACTTACTTCATTAACAACAACAACAACCACAACTGGCCAACTAAGCCAAAACATGGCTAAAACATAGCGCTTAATAAGCTAAATATTTTGGAATCAAATTGAAAATGCCATTCAAATTATTCAAGAAATCAAAATTCAAATATGTGCTGGTTTTTACCCTTTCCAAACTGAAAGCATCTTTCCTATTGTCAGCCATATTGATAGATAAAAGATATATTATATATATCCTACTGATAGTAAGTTGAAGTTTAGATAGGCCACTTGTTAAACATATTTAAATTTTAAGGAAATAATAAGAACATTTAATATGATAAAAACTGTGACATCAACTGAGTGTCGAGTCAAATCAACCATTTGAATTATTTTAAATATTAAATATTAAATATTACATTTTATAAATATTTCATTAAACAATGGTTTGAAACCATTTTAGCTGTTGTGATATGATATTAAATAAATATCATTAGCTGAGACTCAGTTCAAATCAGTCACTTTTAAAGGTGTTATAGGAAATGTAATGACAACTATTTTATAATTCTGGGAGGTTATTAAATATATATTCCTTATCGCCATCCCCAACTGAATCCTACTGAATGACTGAGGATGGTAATAAATCACCCATATATAAAATCGAATACACTGTGAAATAAGTAAAGATCTCAGATTAAAATTTATAAAAGATATGATTTTTTTCTTGAATAATTTTGCAATCCTTTTCTTATCTGACCCAAAATATAAGGGATAAAATAAATCAAGGACAAATCATCGCTTATAGCAGATATAAGAATAAGTTTTTGACTGGGAGGGCATTTGGAGCTGGGTCCGTTGAGATTTGTAGCTCTATTTTCTGGTTTTATATATTTTTTTTTAGTTATTTATTTTGGTCGTATAAATTAACGCAATAGCAAATTAATAAATTAGCATAATTATGCATTTATTGCTGCCTCGTTTGTGTTTTGTCCGCTTCTGGCTTTTATGTTTTGTTTATCAGTTAACTAAATTCAAAGACCAATAAAATCAAATTAAGTTTTTTCTTACGCTTTTTTATTATTTTAATTTAGTTTATTAATTTCGTTTTGCTTAAAAATTTTTTTTTTATATATTATTTTATTGCATTTCTTGGTATTATTGGCAATTAACGCGCGCGAGCTTCAATTAATTCAAATTGAGCAGCAATTTACCATGAAGACCAATTTAAATATTTTCGAATGCTTTTTGGTAGAACCCATAAAACCCGGTGACACAACGTCATGCTTCAGTGTCAGTTCCAGCTTCAGATTCAGCTTCAGATTCAGCTCGAACTGCAAGATGATGCAACTCCGGACAGACACAGACACAGACAGGGATGGGGAAGACTGACAAGATCCCCTCGATAGCATTTTCAACTGAAGGCTGGCATTCGAATTAGTTTCAATTTCCACGAACCAAAAACCGAAATGAAAGATTTATACAGCGATTATAAATTGGCGCATATTGACGAGTTGCAGCTGTTGATGTCACCCCAACCGCATCTGGTGGCAAGGCCACACCCAAAAATATAAAAAAAAATTACTCTTTCCCAAGTTCCAACCCATAACAAATTTAAGATCATATCAGAATATTATAACCAATAAAAAGAAAGACAAACAGCTGCACCAATTGTGATTTATGTACAAGCATTTTGTAGGCCAATTTTCATATCTTATTAATTTGATTTTAATTAATTGTGAAAAATTGGTTTTCGCAACTGAGGAAAAACATACAGCAACAACTTTGAACAGTCATCTAGAAGTAACTAACTTCAAAATACTTGGTTAATTTAAAGGACATAAAAACCATTTGTAAATAAATAAATCAAGTTAGAGAGCTATAATCGAGTACGCTCGACTTCAATATACCGTAAACCCAGCTGCTTGATATGTTCTTCCCTTTGTACCTTAAGGGGATATTTAGCTATATTCGCGAAACCGCGAAACATATATCTATAAAATGGAGGGTGTACCAGAACATATATTTAAAATGCAAGGTCCTTAGGAGCAGACAGAGTTTTTAAATCCATTAATAACCCTCCTTTAAAAATAATATAATAATATATATGCAAAGATAATGGCGATTATCTTAGTATTCTCATGTTGTCTCAAAACTTTATCTTGCCATTTGCCATTTTTTCTAGGGTTGAACTAATGTGAAAATTATCAATATTCAAACATTTGGATGCAGGCTGGCAACTCATTTTATGGCTAATGCAATTTCAAATGTGCAAAATAGTTTGTCGAAATTGGTTTTGCTTTGTGAATGCCCTGTAACTGACTAAACGAGAAGCAAAGTATAAAATATTGGTTAAAGCGAGGATCGACCAATATTAGGTACTTAATTGAAGAATTGTGTATATTTATAGGCATGTGGAGATGAGAGTTCTCTGCAACAGGGTAGCTTTAGGTCGAGTCGAGACGAGGTTGGTCAGCTAGTAGTTAATTACAACGACTGTTGCCACTGGGATGACATAATAGATACAGCGACTCACAGATAAATAGATAGATAAATATATAGATAGAAATATAGATAGATAGATAGACACCCACTCGACGCATTTGAGACTCGGCCATTTCTGCATTTTGTAATAACTAAAAGGCAATTTGTGACAGTTTCACTGTCGATGGGGTAAGGTGGGGTTAGCGAGGAGAGGAGAGGTGAGGAGAGGAGAGGGAGTCTCGCCTTGTTGTAGTTTTCTATTTTCAAGATTTGCGCAATGCAAATGCCAAACAATTATTATTCATAAGTTGAAACGAATGTCTGAGCGAACGAATGTGTGTGTGTGTGAGTGTGTGTGAGTGTGTTTAAGTGTTTTGAGTGCCAGTGTGGCACATTTATTGTGGCAGACGTGCCAGATAAATATTGAATTACAAAAATACCAGCAGCAAGTATAATAAACAATAGCATCAAATGAAATTGGTTTACACCATTCGAAACCACTGTACAATCAACGATGCCGCTCGATACGCTCGGTATATCTATATAGTCTATGGCGGACATTATGTGGAACTCCGAATCGGATAACACTTATCCGGTTTTTCGTGGCACTCCAGTGGCCAGTGTGTATCTTTTGTATCTTTTGCATATGTTTAGCCTATGCCTATGATTAAATTATGAAGAATGCCACTTGATTCGTCTCGACTCGCCTCGACTCGACCCCACTCAAGTGCCACAGCAGACAGCTTGCGTCTTTCTGCCACGACAATTGATTCGTGCCACAAAATCAACCATTTTGCCTCGTCTACGCCGATGCATTCCAAACACATTTCGAATTAAGCCGATAAGCTTAATCAAAATGAGCTAATAAATCAACAATTACGTAACTGATAAAAACCAAGCGTTACGTCACGCGATGACGTAAGAATTACATAGTGTTAATGAGCATTCAATAGAATGAAAATTAATTTAATTCTGGGCACATTTAATTAAGAATTAAGGACAGCTTCAGTTTTAACTGTCAGTTAAATTGAGACTAGAAAATGAACATGTGAAAAACAGGAAATAAATTTTAAAGTGTTTCGTTTTTTTTTTTTTCCTTTTTTCACTTGACTTGCTATCAATTTGGCCTTCAGTCGATTATTGGCAACTCGAACTTGAAGTGGACACTTCGTAGAGTATTTAGCAGTCAGTGTTCTAATGCTAAATTGCTGCTCTTCAAATCCCCTTACGATTTTAGATTTTATGTGATGATTCTTTGCATCTGTTTCTGTTTGTTGTATAGTTTTTGTATCTTGTAGCTTGTTGGCGTTGCGCCGTTGTTGGCCAACTATTTATAGATGTTTGCTTCAGACTTGGCTATTACAAAATGCATATATCTCTTCTTCTTCTTCCTTCTCTTGTTGTCAGTTGTTGGACGTTGGCCAGCTGTTGGCTGCTGCTGCTATGTATGCTCTGTTTGTTGTTGTTGTATATTTGGCCAGATTTGGTATTAAATGGCACCAAAAAACTAAAAAAAAAAGGGCAACTCTATGACTAATTGCTGATCCTAAAACAGCAGAACTCCCCTTGACCAACATGGCGGAAGCGTCGCGTGTTGCCAATTGACAAAGCCAAACACTTTACACTTGCAACTTGGTATTTTGAGGCAGATGGCGGAGATGGCTAAGAAACTGGGAAGGTTTTGTTGTGAGCTAAACTTAAGCTCGAGTGCCAAACGACAGACAACGGCAACTGTTGCAGTTGTGCGTCGATCGCTGCAATTGTTGTTGCTATTTGTTCTGCATAATTTCAGTTAAAATTGCATAAGCTCGCAAATTCCAAGGCAATTTATATATATATATATATATATATATATATATGTGTTGCTGGAAGCATCAGCAGCATCATCAGTAGCAACAGCAACACATGTGTGGCAACATCTTGTGTCCATATGTTGTACAAACAAACAATTGAGCAGAAAGCAACAGAAATGAACGCACTAAAGAAAGCAAGCAAAATGTAATTCATCTCAAGAATTGATTTGCTGAGAAAAAGCAAAAAATAAAAAATTTGAAAAAAAATCAACGCAAAAGAACATGAAAATAATGAAAAGGAAGAGGAGACAAAGACAATGCTGTGGCACTTATTGTTATTGTTGTTGTTGTTTTGTGGCAACTGTTTGCTGTCTTTGCAAATATTTTGACAGAAAGACAGACGTGTGGAGGGATTGAGGAATGTGGGGTAAGAGACACGAAACCTGATCACATGCAGGCCACATATGTCAGTCCTATATAGATGTAGATATATCTACAGATATAGCTATAGATACAGAAACACTCGCACTTATATAGATACATATGCAGGCGCAGTTGTGCAGATACATTTGTATCTGCTAGATGTGATTAGCGTATAATAGCTAAATACAGCGGCTTCAGCTAAAACTTTTACTTATTTGCTGTCAGCACAACAGCAGTTAATAAGGCTAAACATCCCACACAACACACACACACACACACACACCTATATGCATATATTAAATATATATGCGTGTGATCAGATATACTTTCACGCTTTTAACGTTGCCAACTCACATGTAAATAATGAAATGTTACCGCAGGTTATAACAGGTGATCAGCTTATCTGCCGTTATCCCACTCACACTCTTCCTTGACTCTGTTATGTTAATCATGTAAATGATCTTATCAGTTATTGTCTGTTAATTGAAATGTTATCCTTATGCGCTGTTAAGCTTTCCCTAAGCATAGCATTCTCTGCATTCCTTTCGATGTTAGTTAATCTGTTAACCTGTGCATTTGCGTATTCTGTAAACATAATGCGCATATTGCGCATACGCCGGATGTGACCATATGTACGCCTATCGCTAGCATGGGGGAACTCTGGGTTGCTGACTGACCCCATTCGATGGCCTGCTCTTAATTCAGTTTTATTCTCATTTTCGTTCCGTTTTCTTGCAAAATACATTGTAATTGCTGGAGCAGGTCAGATAAGGCGCTGGTTACATCGACTACTAGCATATAAATGACGTTTTTCATTGAGTTCTTTTTTGTGGTTGTTATTTTATATTTATTGAAATGTTAATTTAAGAAATTATTTCATTGCAAGACGACAGCGACGTTGACTTCTTCGACTACATGTCATTAACACGCTGATAAGAGGCTATCAGCCATTAGCTATCAGCTCATTATGATGGACACAAACACACACAGATACATATATATATATATACACGTGTCTTGAAAAACAATCAGACCTTTTTATAATTGGCAAAAAAAAATTTATAAAATTTAAAACGAAAAAAAAAATATTATTTTAATTATGTATTCCCAAGTAAAAAATAAATCAACCTATAAAAATATATATTCCGTCCTTGTTTTTTTTTTTTTTTTTGAATTTGGACTATGATAACCCCGTTGGCCCATAATTTAGCTCAATGGCCTTTCGCCTGGCAGACAAAATAATTGTTTTTCTTAATTTAATTGAAGCCAAGAATGAAAAAGAAAAAAAATGAAAACAGTAACGAAAAATTATCGCAATCAAATTCGGTTTCATTCCAATGTATGTATGTGAGTGTGTGTGTGTGTGTGTGAGTGTGGATGTGTGTGTATATTTTATAGGGTATGCTTATTTTGAAATTTTGACTCTGACTATCACTAACTCAGTTGCCTTTTAATGTTGTCTCTGTCGCACATTAAAAGTTGTGCGTACACACAAGTGTTCTATTCTTAAAATACCACCCAACCCCATCCCCACCCTCAATAACCCTCCCCACCCCCCTTTCTTCCCTATCCCTGCAAACCTTGTTCAGTTTAATGGATCTAATGTTCATTAGTTTTTTTTTTATTAATTTATTACAAACTAGCAAAGGTCAACATCGAAAGGTGGAAAACTCTTCCAACAACAACGAACGCTTCGAATATATTTCTGTGTATATATAAAAATATAGTTTACATTCCAAACAGAGTGTTGTTTGTCTTGTTTTTGCTGTTTTTTGTTTTTGTTTAATATTTATGTATCTGTCATGTAAAATAGATCAAGTTCGTTGTTGCTGTTGCTGTTCGTCTCGTGTGTTGTGTCATCTACATAAGACAAAAACTAGATCATCATATGTGTGTGTGTGTGTGGATGCTCTAGGTACGATTCTTGATGCTTCTAGGCAGACTGTAAGTATGTAATACATATACAAATAAATACATATATATATATATATATATATATATATATATATATTCATTGCATTGCCAGATGTTGTCAGAAATAGCTAAAAAGAATTCCAGATATATTCCCTTAAATAATAATGTTTTTTTATATTCTCAACTCATAAATTTGAATATTTAATTGCCTTTACAACATCAAATTTTGATTGGCATTTATATCATTATTTGATATAAGTTTAAATATTGTTCTCAGGTGCCTACGCTTGAGAAGGATATTTTTGGCAAATGTGTTTATTTCTCTTAGTAAACTTTACTAGTTTGACAAAAATACGATCTAAAATTTCGATAGCAAAATTAAAATTAGAAATGCCGTAGCTTAATAAAACAAATGGAGATTATTTGTACTGAAAAATTACCAAACGGATAATTACTTAGCAATTAACATGTGATTATCTGTTTCTCCGTAAGTCTTATTAATATATTTATTTGATAATTTATTTTATGCACATTCAAATATTTTAAATACTCTGCAGATTTATTTATATGTCTACCTATTTTTTTTTTTTTATTTAATTAAAAAATAATATTGCACATTATTCAGCACATTATTCAGTATATTATTCATAAGTAATGCAACGATCGTTCGATTAAATATGTTAACTTGATTTTAGCTTGCGTTCGCTTTTCAGTTTGTTCAATTCAGTTAATATTTTAGCGGTCAGCTGTTACTCACCTTGGCATTGAGCAGCTGCGCATGGCAGGCGTTCAGTACGAGGACAACGGCGAAGAGACGCCAGAGCAGCGACATCGTCTGTCGCTGACGGATCGTCGCAGCCGTCGCTTGGGATCCCGTTGATCCCATGACTTGTGTGTGTGGCAGCGATTTGGCTATTTTAATTTATTGGTTTTTATTGTATGGGGCAGTGTTTTTGGGGTAATTCGTATACGAGGTGTTGTCCTCTGATGCGATCGATGCGTTTTGGCGTAAGAAAAAAAAAAATAAAAAAGGTTACGATGTTTATGGCACTGCAAGAAATGAGGAATACGAAATTTCAGCTATTGTCAACGGGCCACCAGAGCCAATTTAGGAACTGACGAAACAATAAACGCATGAGCTGCATCAGCAGAAAACCAAATAAAAAAAAAAATAATAATAAAAATAATATAAAACATATTTCATGTATGAAACCAAAAGCTGCCGGCGCAGGAAAAAAAAAACCAAAAGTAAGACAAGTCAAAACGCGAATTCGTCAGAAAACGCTGGCTGAGAAAACAGATAAAGGAGACGCAAACAGCGCAGAATACAGGAATGGGATAAACTGTAGACAAGCTCAAGCTTACGCCGAAGCTGCCCGAAATTCCTTTAACAATTCATACTTTTATTTCATTTTTGTTTATATTATTATTATTATGTTCGTTTTTAATTTTTTTTCCTAGTATTTTGTGCTTTTCTTTGGTAGATCTGCGCGAATTTGGTGTTTGGTTCTTTGGATTGCGTTTTACATTTCGCGCACGATATTCAAAATATTAGAAAATTTTTGTCGGTCACTTGTTTGGATATGGTTCGGCTTTCGTTTCCTATTCATTAATTTTTTATATATTTATTTTGTTTTCTTCATTTTTTTTTATGCAATTTATTTGACTTGTTAATAGATCCCGTGCACTTTGTTGGTTATTTCTTTGTTTTCAGTTTTTCTTTTCCAATTCTTAAGCGAAATAAAAATATTAAGACGACATCAAAAGAAGCCAAAAAATTAGCAAAAGCCAAGAATTATTTTCTTGCGATCCTGCGAACGAACGCGCGCGTTTCCTTGTCTGTTTTTTTTTTATATCCTTGCTGGCACCAGAACAGTAAAAAAATATATTTTTTATATTATTTAGCACTTTAAGCGAACACTTTAAAAAAATATACTGTCCAAATTGCACATAAAGATGAAGAATATGAAGAGCAACAACAACGAGAACAGAAATCAAGAGAGACAGCCTGGCGGCCCAGGCGAATCACAGTCGAATTAGCTTTCGCAGGAAATAGTGTAACTAACGCACCGAAAATTGTGCGACCGTCTCGTACAACGGCGCGCAACCGAATGTAGAAGTGGAAGAACTTCAACACGAAAGCCGCTGCACCGTGGAAGAAATAGCGTCACGAGCAGCTTGCGAACACGACAGCAAACAGCCGAAGAAGCCCGAAGCGTTAACATGTGCGCGCACACACTCACACACACAGAGAAAGACTACGCACACAGAAATGCTCACTGGCTTAAGTGCTGCAGCCAACAGGCAAAACTTGAACGTGAGAGTCTACCGTGGTGCAATGGTGCCAAATATTTGTATGCCAGCTGCAGATTTGTAGCAAACTTTGAACGTCTCTGCCCAATAAGGATTATAATTAATGTTAATGCATACTTAGGAAAAACGTATATGTAAACTTAATTCGAATAGTTGACTTAAAATGAATAAATGCAAAATCTAAATATGCAAATATATATGCAAAAATATAAATTGTTGTTACCTAAACTGAGTCACTGTTCGTGCCGTGGGTGGCTTTCATTGCTGCGTCGCTTCGCTTCGCGTCGCTTTGTTTATCGCAGCGCGCTTGTGCAACTGGCTCTTCTCACATTTGTCGGTAAACAGGATGCAAAGTTGATGCTCTGCACTTTATTCGCCTCATGGCGAAATGAGAGAAATGGTTGTCTGTGTGTGTGTGTGTGTGTGTGTGTGTGTTTGTGTAAGTATGCTTCAGGGCCTGGGCCTGAACCAGACAAAGCCCCACTCCGTATTCTTTATCGCTGTCAGCTGTAGGGAGCGGTCGCACATTTAACTGGAACGACGACGACAGCAACAAATGCAACGCTGCCGCTGACGACGTTCACGTTATGCTGCTGCTGCAGCTCTGTAGGTCAACTGATATATTGGCGTGAAGAGGCCAACACCAACCAAAAAGGCAACCCAAATGCAGCACCCACTGATAGCGCACAAACAAACACACACTTGTGTGTGTGTCTGTGTGTGTGCCTGAGTCTAGATTTGTTATTTGTGTTACGGTCGCCAGATGGCGCTGTATTCATGCTTGCATTTCTTGTTAGTGTGACGCTTTCACATACCCTGGAATATTAAAGTTACACATAGAATGATCCATCTTTAACCCATCAAGTATATTCATTCCCTTTCAGCATTAACATGAGAGTCTATCTAGCTATATCCGTCTGTCCGTCCATCCCTCCTTCTGGCTAAACGCAGAATCTTCATAAGCTATATCATTTGTAATATTAAGTATTAAGTTTTGGAATATCAGTTATCGCTGGCAATAAAAGACATTATTTTAAGGGCACAGCTTTTGAATTGATTTATAACATACCTTGACATATTTTATAATGAATTTTGAAAAATTTACTAAGATTAATCATTCAATACCCAAGTTTTGGCCCAAGACGTATTTCTAAATGGATCTCAGTACGATCAGCGAACAAAGCATGCTTTTATATCGTTTATATATTTATATATATATATATATATTTATGTGTTTATTCTGCATCGGTCCGATATCTGTTAATGCGTTTATATACACATATGCACATTCGCGCACACAGTAATATTTCCATTCATAAGACCAAACTGTATTTCATGAAGTTTTAAATTTCACAATTAAACTGGATAAATACATTTAACAACTGGGCTGAGGGCAACTGATAGTCGAGC
This sequence comes from Drosophila longiperda, assembly GCA_035042125.1. NCBI lineage: Eukaryota > Metazoa > Arthropoda > Insecta > Diptera > Drosophilidae > Drosophila > Drosophila longiperda. Next base: position 2,456,659 of record JAWNLV010000120.1, read on the forward strand.
ACACTATAATCGGGCATTTGTACTTGTTTTATTTTTGTCTCTCTTCGAACACCTTATTGGGAACAGCTTTGGAGTTGTTTGCATTTCACACGAAGAAAACAAATATGACAAACATAATCGAACATCGATCATGGAATACCCTACTAAGTCATATTATTTTCCCTCCTTTTATGATAAATGCTAAACTTACTTTATAACTAATATACCCGTGCCATTCCACATAACGAGGTGGCAGAAGAGACTTATAAGAAAAGCGCAAAATGTGAGAGTTTCTTCTATTGGTTCTTTTACGTCTTCTAACAAACAATATTCACTTTCTCTGATCTGATCTGAGAAAGAATTGTATGCAAAATCAAGTATAATTTTACTTTACTTATCATCATAATAAAAATTAATTTGTTAAGTAGCTAACATTTATTGTATTTCATTTATACCAAATTCTATGTTCTTAATTAAACAACAAATATTGTATCTTATCTAATGGCTAAAAATAAATATGGTAGCTAAAGTTTATGCAGTTATCTTCGGACCTCAGCTTAACATAATTGTTGCAAAAGGAAAACTATTATCAATAAAAATACCTTTATTGAAGAGCTTTAAAAATTCAATAGTAAAACGCAACTGTTTTTCAGCTAAATCTAAATTCTATAAAATAAAAATAAGTATCGCTATTAGAACATATTTCGTTTATTAACAAACTGAGCTGCTTTCAATAATAATGCTGCTTAAAAATCTAAGATAAGCCGAATAAAAACCCATCTTTTTCTTTTTTAAATAAATTCATTTGTTGTTGCGATTTCTAATCGAGTAAAATTTTAAAATTAACATAAAAGTTGCCAGATGAATAAAATTATATTTGCCAGATGACTTTTAATTTGAAGCTGAATGTACAAAATGACTCAATTGGCTGGTTGCATTTTGTGTTTTGGCCACGATCATAAATATAAGCGCTGACACATTTAAGCAGCACTGTCCTGGCGAATTAGGAGCAGCGCCTGTCCGCCCAGCTGCCACACACAGCAGGCGGGCTTCCCATTGGCGCCTCGATGCCAAGGCGTCCGCTGAGCGCATGTGCCAACCCCAGAAAGGGGCATGGGCCAGTGCCACCTCTCTCCCCCCGTTGGCTAGCTAACATGCTGTGCTGGTGACTTCGTATGGCAGCAGGCAACGACCAATCAAAGCGTTGCCTTTTTTGCGCCCAGCAGCTCGAGCCGGAGCCCGAAAGATTTTGTGTGTGTGTAGCTTCCGTTCCTGATAGCAACGCTAGTATAAAAATAATTTCAGATGAGCACTTAATTGCTATATGAAAGATTATGCAAATTGTTATTTCTATTTGCTTTTGCTGTTACTATTGTTGCTGCTGTTAGTGCGACCTGTCCTATCAGCGAGGCGCCACTCGATTTGGGTCAGTCTGACCAAGAACAGCGACTATATACCAGCATCTATATATGTATGGATTTGTACACACATGTATATACATTATAAATGTCCACTCCTAAACAGCTCTGTCTTCCGACTAAGTTCAGAGGTGGCCGCCGCTTATCTCTACCACAAAAATTTGTATTTATAGATTCATATTAAGATGTGAATGAAATTGCAAAAGCCACAAAAATTAAAAAAGAAATATTAAAGAAATGTTATCAGCTCATCGGAACTGAGGCAAAATCGCTGCAAATCACACCACAAATGTAAAGGCCAACGAAATTCACCACACTTGCTGTGGCCCCTGTTAACCATGTTGAGCACCCGTCGCCACAGTTTGACAGCCACTGCAAAGCCGCAAAGCTCTTAAGCCAAGTCAATTAACGTGTGCTTTTGCTTTTTCAGCTTTTAACCAAAGTTTTTAAGTTTATTCGTATTACCATTTTTAGTGCTATCATTAAATAAACTTTAGCGGTTTCTTTATTCTTCCTCGCATTCCCCGCGCTTTAACGAATGTGATGGCAAAGCTATAATCAAAGTGGTATATATATATTCCCTAGGCAGCTATAACAACTATCCCGGTCGAAAACTAAAGAAAAATAAAAACACTAAAATAACTAAAACATCACAGCGAAGATAATAAACCCGTTAATTTGTAGACATCTTATCATGTTTCGTTCATATCTTTGAACTTTAATTCCAATATTCCCTTTTTTTTAGCATGGTACCACCCACATTATTCATGTGCAATTATTCACTTCACTTCAAATTCACCCATTAGGAAAATCCTTACACACATTTGATTCAAGAGTGCAGTTAAATAATTTAATTTATTGAGTTTTCCATTAAAATAACATTTGTATGATGAGTAAAACACGTTTTTCGTAATCCAAATGTATTCACTTATTCCACGTAAATTTATATTAATTCAATCGCAATTAACAACGATTCGTAAACACTCAACTACGAATGAGTGCACTCATATTTAGTATTCGCCATTGCTTGCTGTCTCTTTTTCGCTTTCGTCAGCGTTTGCAAAACGAATTCATTCATAATTCAATAAAGCAACTAGGAAGTGAGTGGATTGGGTGTATAGCGGGAGGGGGGGAGCAAGTCACGTGTTTGGCTTGCGGCAACATGTTGTGGCACATAAAGTGTTTGTTTTGCTTGTTTTCTTCTGAGTTGGTGTGAATTTGTGTGTGTAATTCCTTGCCGCGTAATCCTCAACTAATTGTCGCTGTTAATAACTTGGAAGCCAAATAAACCTGCAACATCTATTTTCAACATCAACACAATATGCCACTTCCCATTCCTGCGAGATGTTCTGTTCAAAATTGTTACATATACAAATATATATAAGCTGTTGCATGCCACCTGTTTCTAACTTGTTCCCCTCCTCAATTCGGTTGGGTCACACAACTTTTTGTATATGAAACCACCAGATGTAAGCTATCCCGATCACAGTCAGCTGCACACTGGTTTCATGCCTAGCAAAACGGAGTTAAAATATAGGAAATTTATATGTATATTAATTAACTTTCCATTCCTTAATGATGTCAAGATATGACTTTAATTTCTGGCGCCTGAAGGTATGCAATATTTAAATATTGATCGAGAATGGTCTTAAAACACCAAATTGTCTAGATATGTGAAAGATAAATGGAGTGATTTCCATAATGAATCATATTTGGGAGCAATCATAATGAACTACGTGTGTACTATGGGTCGTAGGAGGAAGAATCTAGAAGTTAAAATAGTGAACTTACCACACTCAGAAATATACAAACTATCATAAATTAATTTCAAAATTTATAAAAAAAAAAAAAAGTTATCTTTATTTTTCCGAAAAAATGATTTAAATTTTACAATAAATACCCAATCTAAAATTAAAAAAATGGTAAGTTTGTATAAGTGATATCTGAAAATACTAATGTTGTATATATATCAAAGATATTTTTAATTTAAAAAAACCACTGTTTAAAAAAAAACCACAAGTTTACCTCTTAGGGCAATTTTCTAAACCATTCTTAAAAATAAATATTTATCGAATATGAAAGAGTTTCTTATATAGACATATAATAAAAACTATTTAATATTAATACATTTTTATAAGCTAAATGAAAATATAAATTACATTTTTTAAATGTGCATATATTAGAATTAATATATTTTTGTTATTATAGTTTTTGTAAGACGAAAAAACTTGTAAAGAATAATCGCACAATAATTCTATTAAATCCTCAGTTAGTCAACTAAAATTAAGATATGTTGTTTATTACAAATGTACCCACAAAGTAATTGCACAAATTGATGGAGCTGCATTTGTCATTTATAGAGCAAGGATGAATTGAAAACGATTTTTGAATTAACTTCAATTAAGCCATCTGGCCATTCCCATGTAATGTCCCCAATCATATCGAAAATTACGAGGTGACATGCGACAAGGATTACAAGCTCAACCCAGCTCCTCATGATTCATAAAATATTCATGTGATTTGTGTCAATGTGCCATTTGTGGTGACTCCCAATGACACCAAATTGGGTTATCCGTTGCGGTTGAGACGGGTGAATTCTTTTGACACACTTTCTGTGATTATTTGGCTTGCCAATTGCATAATACTTGGGCTTTAGACAAGTTTTCTGTGTTTACCCCTGGCCTGGTTGTTGAATGGTCTAAAAATGGTAAATTGTCCTATCGGCTAACCGATTTGTTACCTATTTTCATTTGTAATTTTGTTAACAACTTGGTAACTGACTTCCAATTGTTGTGCAATTACAAATTGAGTTGAATGGGAAATGTGAAGCAATTTCTATTTAAAACGCGACTCACTTTGAACTTTCGTTTTGCCCAAGTCCGTTGGCCGTGGTAACGTGCCTTTTGCTCGTTGCCCCCCCCCCCCCCTCCACGTACATACACACGCCACTCCCTTACTAACTGTATGTATGTGAAGGCTCAACTGCTTTTAGCTTAATTAATCGAGACGGTAACGTAGCAGCTTTATCCACAACCATGGCATTTATAACACCATTGACTTTTGGCCATCAATTTAATTGACGAGTCTTTCATTTGGACAGACATGTGCGGCAATCGAAGCCATCTGCCATCGGCTTGGCAGCTCAGTTCGTCCAAAAGGTAAACGGCAACAATCACAATTGTAACACACAATGTAGACTGGCCAACAAATGAGATTTACTTGAATGTCCTCTTGCAAATGTGATTATCTGCTAAGTTTCGGTTTATTTTTGTATTTTCAGAAATATATATATTTTTGTGTTCTTTACCTCTATATTTATATTTATATATAAATGGAGACAGCTTTGCCTAACTTAAAGCTTAAAAAATAACTTCTATCTTAGAAAAACCCTTTCGATCTTATGTTTAAAACGGGGACCATAAAACTCTTGCTATGGATTTAATCCCATTTTGGCTAGGCAAAGTCCATAATCCATCTGCTAAGAGATCTTCTATTTCTCCATTCTCTCCAAAGTATTTGAAATAATATGCTTCAGCGGATAGCTGAATAATGCAGTTATAAGTTTGGTTTTTGGAATATTTCATGGAACTTAGAAACGTTCGAAAACCAAGAATGCTGCTCGAAATCCTGGTCTCCTCAACCAACATATGAAATCAAATCCAATCAAATCAAATCCTACTTTACCTTTGGCAGCTTGGCCCAAATGAGAAGAAAGTTATTGGCCAAATGCTACGAAATTTGGCGTTTAGCTGTTAACTTTAATGCTCAAAAATTCATCAATGCGCCGAGATCAAAACACATATATATATATCTATATGTATATATATATATATATATATATATAGATATAGATAAAGATATATATAGATATTTATAAAAATATACAACATCTTTTGTGAAATCTTACTCAACTCTTTTGCCATTCAAATAAATTTTGTTGTTTATGTTTATTTGCTGCAAGGTAATTAATTGGCTACCGACAGGCAAATACATTAGGGGTATTAACGGGGAGTAGGGGTACTCTATTAGGTGTCTCGCTGTTTCTCTCTCTCTCTTTCCCTCTTGGTCGTTTTCTGTATGTGTGTTTTATCTGCAAAGTAATTAAAAGGTTATTGCCACGTTTGAGAATTAGGGGCATTCAGCAGATGGGCGCTATTTGTCACCTGTTGGCCTTTTGTATTTCTTTTGTTGGTATTTGGAGCATTTCTTTGGTGCTTGCCTTGTAAATGCAAGTGTAAACAAAGTTCAATCAAAAGTAATAACATTTCTGACCCTCTGCACCCCGCTGTCTCCACTGTTCACCTTCATCGTCTTCTGCTTCCAGTCATTCATTTATTTTGTTTGTAGTTGTTTCTTATTCTCTTTTAAATCTAAACAAAACTCGATGTTGCCAAACGGAGAGTCGTAAAAAACTAAGCGCAACTGGCACAGCAAATAATTATTATAGAAAAGCTAAAAAATTGAAGAAACTTTTTAGCTAATTAAATCGACGGCTACTTTTTGGCCGCCAAAGAAGTGAAGTGCATTGAGCATAAAACTTTTTGGCTTACAAGTTGAACATTTTTTTAATTACTTGAGATGATACTAGTGATTGTTTTTAATTTACATTTTTAGTCTAACTTAATAATTTATTATCGACTGCAAGTCAAACTAATTTCAGATTTGAGTTACAATAATAATTAGAAATTAAATATTATCCTAATTAATAAATAAATATAAAAATAATATTTTTTTTAAATTGCCGTAAGCTTGAACAAATTTTATTTTCTTTTACATAATATCCTAATTATATCTGACTTCGGCTTAGGATGATATCATTTTCATTTTTGCACCCCGTAGTTGCATCGCATTCTCAAAAATTACACAACTTAAGAGTAAAGAGTCAACTTATTATTGACAGCCAACCTGTTGCATGCCACGCGCTGCTGAAACTCCAACCATTTCCACATTGGGGGAGGTGTAAAATCATCGACCAAAGTCTAAATCAACAGAAATTGCTTACATATAATGATGCAACAAAATAAAACCAATCATTCAAGATTTACAATTCTCTGCGAATACTTGCATTTCTCATAGAATTCATAGCAAAATGCTGAAATGCAAAAATCCTTTGAAATCGAGGGTTATATCAACTAAGTTTTAAAAGTGTTGTTAATCAGTTAATGCTTATCATACAAAAAATATAAATGAGTGGAGCATAGCCGGGGAATGTCAAGGCCAAAGGGTAACGGGAATAGAAGTCAAAGTAAAACCTGTGAAGGTAAGCCTGGCTTTCCCTTATGCCAAGTCGATAGCAACAGCTGCAGCTGGATTTCAAGAGCAACCAGGCAACCATTGTAGTCGGCAAGCGGCAAGTGGCAAGTGACAATTGGTAAGTGGCAAACAAAAAGTGGCGATGAGCGCGTGATTTATTTATTCAAGCATTCAAATTTGTATGACTGCTGTCGATTTGGCGTTTATATTTTAGAGCCAAGTTTATAGCTTTGTATGCAAACAAGAGAAAATCCTATAAAAGCAATCTCAACCTAATATTTTTTATATATCACACAGATATGTTATATATATATAAACGATAGCTAGCAGATGTTTACAACTAGCTGCTGACGCTTTTTCTCTCTCTCTCTCTCTCTGTATATTTTTATATATATTATATATAGAATATTTGGCAACATCTCTGTTGGCCTTTTGTAGCCAAGACTCGGGCGGCCTTGGCACGTGCTCATCACTGACAGGCGCTGCAATCAAAGCAGCAAAATCACAGCAAACATCAAAAGATTTGATCAGATTTCAAGTCGAGCGCGCAACGGCAAAGCCAAAGTCGACGCTGCTGTTGACGTTGACGTTGACGTTGACGTTGACGTTAATGTTGACGTCGATGTCAACTGCGGTGCTGGTTGTTGCACCCAATCTGTGCTCATCTGCTCACCTGCTGTCTTAGCAGCCCGCTGTTGCTCTTCTTCACAAAGTATTTATTTAATTTTCCCTTATTCGCAGAGACAAATCCCTTTTTACTGTTATTTGTTTTATTGTCGTTCGGCTTTATGCGAAAGTTGTTGTTGCCAACATTTAAAAAATTGGCACTGCCCTTGTCCTTGTCATTATCACATTTTGTTCAAGTTTGAACATGATAAGCTGCAAAGCTCAGCTAATTGTTAATGGCAAAATATCATATAGAGACGACTTTCAAATAGCGTCGCCCTACAAACGCTGCAAAGCTCAGCTATTTTAAAATTAATAAAAATATATGGAGTCGCCCAACAAGCGACTCCGTTAAGATAAAAAAAAAAATAATATAAGGCTGTAAGCGGCTTCATATGTATTTAGTTTTAAGATTTTTAACGATTCCTAACGTTGTCTCATCGTGTTGACAACACGTGTTTCACACACATTTTGCTATTATTATTATTATTTTCATTTCATTTATTTATTTTTTTTTTAGCTAAATATCTGCAAAATGCTATGCTGCCCATTTCCGGTTTCATGTCCATTTAAAATTTTAATTTCATTGCAAATCACTCGCTGCCGCCGCCGCCGCCGACCTTTGACAGTTGACATAAATGCCGCTTAAGCTTAAGATAATCACGTTTGTTATCATTATCATCGCAAGTATCGGTAGAGTGTAAAGAAAACAACAAAATTCGTGTTTCACATATTAGCCGATCAGTATAAATGCAACATTCCACAAAACAAAAATAAATAAAAGAAAAATGTCGCAATTTAATATGTTAATATAATAATAATTAATTAAAATTCTATACATATTATATTTTATTTAGTAATAAGTATAAATATTGTGTCGAAAATCATTCAACAATTTTATTCACTAATTATACTTTTCAAAAATATATTTCTTTAAATATGAAAATATTTTATAAAGCTTATATTTATATAGACCGTGTTAGTTAAACACACAATTACACGCTGAAAATTAAACATCATTTTTTTTCTAAATTTACACATGACGACAAAAAAAACAGCGATATATCAAAATTAAGTGCAATTTTCTTCTGAATTTATGCACAAATATGTATATTAAAAATGCAATGCAAAAAATTATGGGTAACACCCTCCAGGTGTTGTGGGTTGAAATCATTTGTTCTCCCCTCGCCATTCTGTGCCATGTCAACGTGAGCGAAGCCGTGAAATGTAAGTGGTATAAACGTGAGGAGCAACTGCTGTTCATATTATGACAAGGTGGTATGGGTAGGGGGTGGGGGAAGAAAGGGGGGGGGGTTAAATAAAACAAATGCCATAGTTGACTGAAAAGGTCAAACCACCTGGTCAATGTCTATAATTAAGCACAGTAACAGCATCGATGCCGACAAATTTCCATCGATGTCCCATTTTAATTGAATCCCCCATTAATTGAGTAGAATAAATATCAATGCAGAGAGCGAAACTGTGTGTCAAAACTGTGCATCTAGAAACTTAATAATGCTTCAGAGCACACTCCTCTTATTAATTAAAAAAAACTCTTTTTAAAGTTACATTCGAAAACATGGAAATTGGCATACAATTTTGTGCTTAGAATGCATAAAAACAACAATTATTTTTATTTAATTTAAATTATTAGTCGGTGATTCACACTTGCAGTACAAATATGTTATATACTATATAGTTCTCAGTTTTAGAAATTTAGTATTCGTTCCAAGTGCTTATTATTCAGAATCCATATATATATAGAAGATCATTTCATACCAATAGAGTTTTACTTTCCATAATTTCGGACTAGATTTAACTTTTACGTAAACAACAAAATTTTATAATTTGAAAGTTTGTTTATAATGTGTGTATTTGTTAACTTATTTGTTGCTAATATTTATAAAATTTGTTCTTTCTCAAAATAGGAAAAACCCTTTTTGTTTTCAGCACGACTTTCTACATTTTTTTATTTATTGTTTGATTGTTGATTGATTGATAATTGTTGAGTACATTAAAGTCAGTTTGTTCTGCATCAACGGTAGCTTTAACTGTAAATGCAATGGTATTGGAAACGTCAGATGTATCACTCAAAACGTGACTAGAGCTTCATCATCATCTTCATCATCATCTTCATCATCAGCCTGCTCAAAATCATCATTATCACTATTATTGTCGTCGTCAGGGAACTATTCATGTTGTGGGCGACATACAAGTAGCACACACCCACAAAACCACACACCCACAATACCACACACCCACACACACTCGTACACCCCCACAACACACTCACAAATTTGCACACATGCATTTTTTTTATTTCTTTCATTGAGTTATCCCGTAATCCGAAATCCAAAGCGCTTTGAGGAATTTCCACATTAAAATTCAAGAGATAAACCTCAAGCGAAATTGTTATATATGTATATGTATATATGTATATGTTATATATATAAACGGTAATTTTCTTAGTGAATATATACTTCTAAGTGGGGATAGCAATTATTTACTTGCAAACTCTGATACCAAAAAAATATGCTGGGCTGTGCCCGCGTCAGACAAATTGTCAAAATTGGGGTGCTACATCTATTAGGAAGCTGAAAAATCGAACATGAAAATCTGTTACTGATAACTCCCTTTTGAGATCGATCATAATATTCCGACTCCTAAAATCTATACACCAGATGGTGTTAATCGATAAAAAATAAATACCCTAATTTCCCCACTCCCACTCCCTACCCCAAAAACGGTAAAAGACTATTGAAAAGATATAGTTACCAAACTGAAAAAGAAGGTTACTAAAAGCTTAATTCCTCCAAAAAAAAAAAAGATTCACGAAATTCTGTACCGCAATTTTAAAGGCAAACTTCATTAAAAGATTATTAGAATCTTCCATCAAAGGTTGTTTTTTGTCAGAATTACAGTTTTTTATACACTCATGTAAAATGGATAAATCTCGTAGTTATTCAAAGTTCTGAAACATATAAAATTTGTAATTTAAGTCTCAACATCGATTTCCGATTGCAAAAAAATGTGTATCAATTGTTTGTTTTTTTTTTTATACTCCGATAGATTCCGAATTCCGTTGAGAATAGTCTTCCGGCAGAAAGATTCGTTTCGCTGCCTTTGACAATGTAATCAGTCACGTTTGACAACAACAACACACAAAAAGCGAATTTACACACGCACTAAGAATATTTACCCATTTACTGGATGCAATAATTCTCTGTCTTAGCTGCTCTTTCCATCTCTCGCCCTTCTTTCGATGTCTGTGTGTGTGTGTGTGTGTTTGTGTGTGCATTAGTGCTTGGCCCAACGCCGACAAGTATGCAGTAATAAAATTTGTGTGTTACATCATCGCATTGTCCATTTGGGGTGCGGTCTGCTGGACAGTGTAGAAAGCTAAAGTAAAATCGCATTAGATATTGTACAACAGATGCGCCGTGCACCATGTGGCAGGCATGTCAGTGTTGCAGCAGCGTCCAAAAGAGAGCAAAAGGAGAGCTCGTTTGATTTCAGCCCACAGCTTCAGCAATATTAGCCTAAAGAACTATGCAAAATAGAACAAACAGGATAGACAGAGAGAGAGAGAAAGAGAGAGAGAGAGAGAGAGAGAGAGAAAGAGAGATAGAGAAAGAGTTGGAGAAAGGAAGAGGGGGAGATATATGATGGAAACTAGACAAACTGAATTTCACTTGAAAGGCGTTAGCCACAAATTTATTTTGACCACCTTTAGAAATAGCATTGAAGTTGAATTTGTTAAGCTCGATGAATAAATCTATTGAGTAAATGGAAGAAAACTTGATAAAAGCTGAAATATCGATTAACTTGATTAATCACCGATGCTAAGCAAAAATTTAAATTGCCTAACTTTAAGCTGAAATAAAACCAGCTTTAAATTATGTATTATATATATAAAATGTACATTGAATATATTATATTATATTATATTTTATTATATTATATTATATTATATAATATATTATTAAATTATAAATGCTTTCCATCACTTCTATCGTCCTCAGCTCTTCTCAACCCGTTTATAATATAATTATTTACACTGAAATCATTTATGGCAGACATTTGATCACTTTGAGAAATTATTTTTCGAATTGTTGTCTTAGCTGAAGTTATTTGAAATTTATTATAAGCTATTTTCATGGTCCATTTGCTTGTTGCACAGCTAGTAAATATTTATGGCTTTTTCCTTCGTTTTTCTTTCCGATATGTATACAAAAAGTCAATAAATAAAATATAGCCTCAAAAATACACATGTCGATCATTTCACATTGACAGTGAAATTCTGCATTTTCATACTCTGTTCTCGTTTAAAAATTTATAAAAACCGGTTTAAGGAAGCGCATTCAGAATTTATTACCCAAAACATATTTCATATTGAGCAGAAAATGTTTGCTTCTTTATACATTCTTAATTATGTTCAGCATTTATAAATACACCCAGAAAAAAGAATCGCAAAAAATGTGAAAAACTTTTAAACTTATATTTTTATGTTTTCCAGTTTGAGTTTTTCTAGTAAAATTTGCAGTGTCTTTATTATATGTGCCCAAGTTTTATATTACGTATATACTATTATTAATAATTGGTATCATTTTGTCTTCTCATGCCATTTACGTATATATTTTAAATATATATATATTTTTAATTTCAAAGTTATATATATAATGCTGAATTCAATGGGTAATCAAGCAGTCGATTGGTGTATTGACCGCATACGAATACATTAGTCAAATAATAATCAGACTTGGTACATTTATATGTATGGCATCTGATTTTTATTGGTCTATGCAAACCGCAAATTTAATTAGCTACATTTATGTGTCTTTTGTCGTTTTATGTTTAAATTTTAATTAACATTATATACATTTATTTTATTTAATTGAAAAATTCAAATTTCTTTGTCAATTTATGATTTGACACACTTAAAGGGTTTCCGTTTGAGGTAAGTTTCGTTTTTGAGGTAAACTTGAGTTTTGCTTTTCAAATGCAATTTGATTGTTTTGTACCCCTTCTGTGATGTAAGTATTTAAATATGTATGTGTGTGCGTGTGTGTGTGTGCGTGTGTGTTTGTTTGTGTGTGTGTGTGTGTGTGTGTGTTTGTGTGTGGGTTTACCGGTAACGGAAATTTTTTTGCAGTCTTATTTTGAAGCTAACAAGCAGAAGCACAACAATATCAACAAAAACAACAGCAATAAATAAACAATAAGCAAGCAGTAAAAATTATATTACGCTGGCGATTTGTGTTCGCACCACACACACACACACACACACAAACACAGGCACACACACACAGGCACAGAACGCCAGCGCGTTGGCTGTTAGTTAAATGCCTGCAATTGCACTCGGTACACCCAAGCAGGTACACCCACCCAGCACCCAAACACCCACCACGCACACACAAAAGCGCTGATGTTGAGCCGAGCGAAACGAACGCCTTTCGTGGCTCGTGGTTCGTGTCTCGGCGTCGCCGTCGCCGTCGCCGTCGTCGTCGCAGCTGGCGCCGCTAGTAGCGACCGCTTAAAAGGATAAGTTTGCCGGATGCTTGCAAGAGTCTGTCATAACGGCTTTGGCGTTCGTAGCGCGCGTCTCGCACTCGGCAGCAGCACCAGCAAAAGTAGAACACATAACAAAAACATAAAAAACAATTTTAAAAAACCAATAAACACAAATATTTTAAAGTGATTTTCCCATTTGGCTATTAAACAAAATTTTAGTAGTTTATTTTTTGCTGTGCCAGCAGTTTTGTTTTGTGTGTGTGTGTGTGTTTTTTTTTTGTTGTTGTTGCCCGTTGCCAGTTGTTGGAAAGCGTTTTCGAAAGAAACGCTTTTGGATGTGATATCGCCAGCCAAGTGAGATGCGCTCAATTCTGAAACAATGTTATGGTTACTGTACGTCAAATACAAAACAATAGAAAGACATAATTCAGCAGTGAAATACGTCAAAGTAATTGCGGGTCATTCGAAAACAGTTGCAGCCGCTAAAAAACAACTAAAAATATTAAAAATAGAAACAATTGAAAAATCTAAAACCTAAACTGCAGGTGAGTAATCAAGTTAAGTTAATTTACATTGCCTAGACAAAATGTAATTATTTTATTAAGTTTTTTATACGAATGTAAACAATTTATATAAAATCTTTCTTTTGCTGTTGGCCAGTTTAATATGCAATGTATTTAAAATGTAATTGAATAAGGCATTTAATAATTAAAATATTTATTATTTAATGTGATAATCATTTATTATATTTAATTTATTATATTTAAACATATACACTAATCAAATTTAACGCTTATTATGCCTATACGTAAATTAGGGATTTGTGGTTTGTTATTTGGCCATATTTGTTTGAGGTTTGCGAATTATTCACAGCAAATAATTAAATCGCAGTACTCTTAAATAAAAGTTTTGATTTAATGTAAACACTTTGACCGTTGTGCCCAATTAGGTATTTCTGAGAAGCCATTTATACTCACTTTTAGTAATTAATAATTCAAAGAGTTCATAACTTGGCTATTTGATATATTATTATAAACTTGCTGCGCAAACGTCTTTCAATTTATTTACATTTGTTTTGGAAACACTGTATTCAATTGGGCGTGAAACTAAATAAATGTATTCAAAACTGCCAGTGTTTCACTTACATTGTTTATCAATTAAATTTTTGAATTTTCCATTAGCCTCTGTTTCGACCGCATTTCTGTGCGTTGTCCGGCAGGGCGTATGCGCAACATTACAAATATTTCCATGTCGGAAGTTGGCCACTAATTTCATATTTTCAATATGTGTCTACTGCTTGTCAGTGTGTGTGTCTGTTTGTAAACATTGAAATTTTTGCGGCTGCTCTTGCTAAATTTTATTCTCCCACTAAAAATATGTACAATGTGCAGCAAGTAAAAAAAGTTGATACACTTTTAGGCTGCCACTAGAAGTAGGCGTTGGCGAGACTAGGGTGGGACTGGGGCAGAGGCAAGGGCAGAGGCAAGGGCAGAGGCAAGTGTATGGGTTGCTACGGCTTATGGCCCGTTCACAAGGACCCTGGCGTACAATGGACTGGCCGAAATACAAACTTCGTGTTGACAAAAGTTGTAAAATGTGCTAAACTGCAGGCAAAAGATGGCATTTTCTTTATAGTGTATCAGTGTGTGTATCTGTGTGTGTGTGTGTCTGTGTGTGTGTGTCTCTGTGTGTGTGTCTGTGTGTGTGTGTGTTGCTCGTTAGCGTTGCGGCAAAAGTGTTGCAAGTGATGACCGTGAAGTGTTTTTGTGCTACCAGCAAGCGAGCAGCTTAGGGTGAGCTTGTGTCAAAGTGTTGGCTTAAAGATCAACTCCAGAGAAACCTTTTACATTCTAATAAACTGTGCCAGGCGGTTGGCTTTTTCGGCTAACACACCCATTGGCATATAGCGAGAAATACACACCTTTCCAATGAGCATGAAATGGGCTCCAAAGTTCATACGGGGGCAACAATTAAGTCCTTTGCGCTGATAAAAATCGTTTAGCACGATTTCTCACGGATTTTCACTTCTTACGCACACACACACACTCACACACACTCGACATTTTGAAGTGCTCGCCATCCAAGTGGATGCCACAGCTGTGGTTATCATTTTTTTATTTGTTGCTGCTTGAATCCGTTTCGACAGCTAAGCATTTGTGTGTGCCTCAGTGTGCCTCAGTGTGTGTGTGTGTGTGTTTGTGTGGGTGACTTAAGCTTGCTGCAAACACAACAGATGAAATAACACTGAAAGCTTTAAAAAAAATATTCCAATCCTTTGTGGTTTAAAGAATTTTGTTGCCCTAAACAGAAACGCATTAAGCTTAAATCATACATTTTTTTACGATCAGCTATCAACTCAATTTCCACAAATTATTTTTAAACTTTTAGGGCAATTAATTGAATGCTACTAAAATTAGTTAAAGGCCAAGCAATTTCTTTGCAGTCTCTGTTTGATTTAGCGCTGTTTATTTTCTTTAATAAATACAACAAAAATATTTGCAATTAAATGCAAATAGGTAAATTATGCCGCATAAATTTATTTATTTACATGTATCTTTATCATTGTATTGCAAAGTTCAAAATTTGCATATAAGCTTGAATTGCGTTATGCCATTTTGGGCACACGTGTCGTATGTGTAACCTGCAAAAATAAAACATAAGTAAAATATATGAATATTTTGGCTTCCACCCAGTTGGAGGAACTGTCAGTCAATAAATCGAACATAATTCAATTGTATTAAAAAAGGGTAAGATATCTGCATTTCGGATCAATTGCGAGACTCGAAATATATTATAAATTATATATAAAATTTAAATCCAGTAGATATTATGATATACACATGTCATATTAAATTTTAAAGAGGAGTTGTGTCAGTATCCATGTCAAAATTATAGCAAACTTCATACTAAATTTGTGTAAAAATGTAAATGTAAATTTCGCATTAGCTTTTTTGACCAACATCTCTGAATGTAATTCACAAATTTATTAAAGAGCTGTTGGAAAACTTCAAGTTATAAAATCATATTCTTATTGTTTTGGATAATTAATCTAATAAATTATGCTGCATGTTAAACTCCAAAAGGGTTTCAAAGTGTTAAAATTCGGGCGTTACATTTACAAGGCCGATAAATTAATAATTGAATATTGATATTGTATAGACATAAAAATGAATATGTTCATCAATGTGTTTGTGGTGTTAATGAATTTAACGAATAAACGAATGACAAACAAATAACCACAATTTAAAATAATTAAAAAGCTGGAAGAATAACCAATTATAAATCCAAATATGTCCAATGTGAAAGCTGATTTGTCAACAAATGCTGGTATAACTGAATACATATATAAAAAAAAAATAAATAGCTAATTATGTATACA
Organism: Drosophila longiperda; assembly: GCA_035042125.1. Classification (NCBI taxonomy): domain Eukaryota; kingdom Metazoa; phylum Arthropoda; class Insecta; order Diptera; family Drosophilidae; genus Drosophila; species Drosophila longiperda. The sequence goes on from JAWNLV010000120.1 coordinate 2,472,865, forward strand.
TATATAAATATATACTAATTGGCCATGTATCACATTTCATTAATTACTAACTCAATCAATCAATTTTGCCATGGTTAATCAGCTTTCGTTGCTGTTTCAAATTACGATTTCGATTTTCACTTATTGTTGTTCCTTTGAATTTTTCCGGTCAGCGGAAAAATTTGTTACATAATTGAATCTACAATTTAAATAACTTTTAATTGATTTACTTTCCGCTGACCCGTATTAAATATCATTGTTTTTTGTTTACGTTTCAAAGTTATCACGTTCATCGAAGTTAAATCAATTATATCATTTTATTGGCTTCAAATTTTCATCTTTAATTTTCGCTTATTCCGCCTTATGTGGCAATCGCAAAACAATCTCACCCTCATTTAAATTTCAATTTAATAACACACTTGGGATTTCTATTAAAAATATCTCAGTAACTGATTACATACATATATATATATATATTTTTTTTTTTTAAATGTCAGCGTTGTCAAAGAAACTAAATTAGATTCGAAATGTGTCTCTGTGCCTGCTGCATTTATTAAATATAGTTCATTGATAAACCGATCATTAATAAAATACAATCGTCTGCTATTTTATTGTATCCCAGTGGCAAAAAGTACATTTTTCTATAAAAACAAAAATCTAAGAAAAATATATATATATATATATATATATGTATCTCCCTCACTTTTGGTTGCGAATATTATTTTATTATGCACAATGCGTTGTAATAAAATAGAAAAAAAAAAATATATATATATATAGATTCAAATAAATAATAAATATATACATGGTTAGAATTCGGAAATCCTCAAGCAGTTTAACCAAACGAGCCGCCAGTTAAGACTTGTATTTGCAAGACTAGCAGATACCCAGTAAAAAAAAAAAATAGTATTTTCCTGCGTTTACAATAAGTGTCTTAAACAGTATTGTCGGGACACGGTAAAAAAAGTAGTTTTAAAATTATTATTGTTAATATTTATTATTATTTGATACCCTGATTAAAATATATTTGAAGGGGAAACTGTTTACCAAATGTGATTTTATTGACTCTCAAAAAAGTCTATATTCAATTAGCAACTGATAAATGTGTGTTTTTAATCACATATCAGGGCCAACTTCCCAACATGTACGTGACCATAATTCAGTTATTTTACTTCTTTGTCTGTTTTTCGAAAAATTGTTTATTGACATTTGTTGGTGAATGAAAATAAATAAATCAGATAAAAACTTGCTTACGTCAGGCAATATGTTTGAAGGCTGTTTTTCGTACTGGCAAATGATGACCATCGTAATATGATGTCGATAATGATGTTGATTATGATGTTGATAATCATTATTCGCAATTTGAACAGTTTACTTAGCAAAGATCTGCAAGGGAACATGGAAAGTACAATAAACAAATATTAGAAAAATTGCATCCTATTTTAAGTAGTTTTGCCTACGCTTTGTATTTATTTCAATATAATTTAATTCTCTCCCCGTTTATTTCAATTCGATCGAATGCAGCCCCCATTCAATAAAATATTTAGTGTAAATTAACTGTCTACATCCAAGAATTAATTTATTATTTTTGTACACAAATTTTATTTATCTATCGAAATAACTTTGATTTCTTCTCTATTGTTTTAAGTTTTGACTACTTTCAAATGCAGTGTTATTTTTTTTTGCAAATAGACAACATTTATAAATCCAAGTGATTATTAGTTAATAAATTTCTCTTCTCTTTTTTTATTTGTGTTTTGACTACTTTCAAATTCAGTTTTATTATTTTGTCAATTAGTTTAATAAAGCACATTTCCAAAAGGACTTAAACTGTTTTCACTTGTTGTTGTTTTATATTGGGAAACTTTTAGACACAAACAGCTTAGTGCCATTAGACACACACACACACACACACATGTGAAATGCAAATGAAGCGGCCTCAAGGACGACTAGTCCCATCATAAGTAGGCGTGGCTGTGGACGCTGTTTATATTATTTGTGCATTTGAGTGATGCATAATGAAAATTTGTTGCCAGCCGTTTTTACTCAAAGACACTTTTCAATGGGTGCAGTTTTCTGAGTGTACGTTATAAATATTAATATACACTGAGCAATTAAGATTTGCATTACATACACATACATATACATATATATATATATATATATATATATATATATACTTTCGACAACGCTTTGATTGTTTTCATTCATGATTTAAGCAAAAGAATTTGAATCAACTTTTTAAATCATTTTAGCAAATGAATTTCAACTGCTATCAAATTTCCAAATAATTTTCTCCAAAAACCGAAGAAAAAATGCAATAAAATATGCACGAAAAATTTTGGAAGATTTATCTCAATACAAAAATGTTTTTCCCAGACTCCAGGTGAGGTGTTTTTTTTTTTATTTTTTCTATATCTACATTCTACATCATCATGAATGGTCTTTTCCTAAAAGAATATTCATTCCTGAAAAAACAATCCGCGTAAATTAAACAGCTGCTGGGAAATTCAAGAGCGAAATCCATCAGCGATAACTTAACACACCTACTTAAAATTTAAGTGATGATACAAAACAATATTGAAACAAATGTAATCATAGTTGAAAAGCCCATCTAATTAATATTCTAAGTAAAAAAAATATCAACGATTTGAAATGAATTCATATTTTGGTTAGCAAAAAGTTGCAGGGGTTGTTTGTGACACCATTTTTTTAGCAGTAGTTTTTGCATAACAAATGAAAAACATTCCAACATTGTTGTATATTTATATTCAAATTTGTGCACAAAAAGAACACAAAAAAAAAAATTAAAAATAAATACCTATTGACAGATTTTGTATTGAACATGAATTGCACTAATGCGAATGGAATTTTTCAGTGAACTCGTTGATAATGGTATGCATGCATTATGCATGGGTTGCTTGGTGTTTTTTTTTTTATTATTGATTTTTTCCTACACGGACACAAACACACACCCACACACACACACACACACACACACACACACACACCCACACACATACACACAGTGTGCTTATAACATTAACATAGCATACTTTTTTGGGCAGATGTGGCTCGAGGCCAAAGAATGAGCACAGAATGCGACTTTGTTATTGTGTTTGCAATGTTAAATTGCATTTCACTGTGTATGCACCTATCCACAACACATAAACACCACACACACACACATTCATATTTTGTTGCACTTTAACTCTCAACCTGTAAAGTTCAAATGTCGATGTAACCAAAAGCAATTTGATTAAATTGTTGGCAAACTCAATTGAAAATAAATTTTAAGTTAATGTTAAGAAATATTGTGGCTAATATTTTACACACATTTTAAATGTCAAAAATTTAACACCAATAAATTTTAAATACAGTTTCATTAAACTTTAATTTCTTCTCCTTTGTGTTGTGTTTTGACTACTTTAAAATTCAAGTTTATTATTTAAGCAATAAGTTTAATAAACCACATTTCCAAAGCACTCAAACTGTTTTCACTTGTTGTTGTTTTGTATTTGGAAACTCTTAGACACACACTCACAGGCACACACACACACACACACACACTTCCTGGTCCACGTGTGAAATGCAATTGATAATACATTTTAAGCTGATTTTAAGAAATATCAATTGCAATTTTAATATAACAAATTTAAAAACATTCTCTTAACAAGAGTTTATGCTTGAAAGCAATTAATTTACGGAAGTTGCACCTGACACGTTCGTTAAAGCGCAATAAAGCAATCAAGACTGGATGTCTACCCACCCCCACTTCATCCCCTTCACCATTTGACCACTTAACTTCTGTCAGCTTTAGCCACATTCAGTTGCATTTAAGTGGCTAATTAGCAGCCCTGTTGGCCATCAGATAAAACGTTGCTCTAACTGTGTGTGTGTGTGTGTGTGTGTGTATGTCGGTCTCAGTGAATAGCTGTCGTTATTCGCTGACTTTATAATTAAGAGAAAGCCAATTGGCCGCAATTTCATTTGGTGTCCATGACTATCATCCTCACCATCCACTTATAATTGAATCCTCTCCTCGTGGCAGCCACAACAAATGCAGCACCAGCATCTGAACATGACTCAACGCATAATAATATATAATAAAACTGATGTGCAACAGATTAATTGACAATTACGACAATTCTGATGCAAAGATGACAACCACGATAATCCAACGAGGACCCTTTGACCTTGCGTGAAGTGCAGTTGACATTGCCATAATTGCAATGACAGTAAAATGACAATTATTACGCTTCTGGAGAAGCATGAAAAAAAATAATAGTGTTGCCCTAATTAGAAGGAGAATTTGTTTTTTTGTTGTTCATCACATCGATATCAAATTTATGCATTTTAAATTTAAACTTCTTTAAGCAATTTCAAGCTGAAAAAATAACATGCATCACATTACTTTTGCACGTAATTGAATCAAATTATATATTTCTCTTCTTATTTTTGTCTTCTTTTAATCGAAGCAACAAAAACAAACAGCAGAATATCAATGTCATTTAATTGAAGTATTTTCTTTAGTACTTTATAAAAAAGTATAACTGGAATCTTTAATTTTCATTTGTGCTAAAATGTGGAGACCCACAAGAATTATACTTCTCGTTAGAGCCAATAAAAGGCCCTCATTTCAGCAAATATCTAAAATATTGAACTATAAATTACAAAATAAAAATCAACATTTTCAAATAAAAATAAACTTAAATTAACCAACTTAAAAGCTTTAAAAATCATAGGCTTTTCCAGATTAAATTACAAACTATCAAAAATGTGGCAAAAAATTTAGGCGTCGTTTTTCTAATTTTAGAGAAATTAAAAAAAATAAAAAAAAACAAAATTTTGGTTTTTTAAAATATTTCTGCTGAATATTTAGGTGATCCAAAATGCAGATCAATAAGATAAGTCAAATTCAGCTGACAACATGCAACAAAAAAATAAAGCACTTCTCGTTTTGTACAAAGCACAGTGACTCCTCTGCCTGTATTTGACTTTTCATGTTGCACATACTTCATGCAACCCCGCGGCGCATGCTTGATATTTCCGATTGCCGCCGTCTGCTTGCTGCACCAAAACTTTGCACAAAATACAAGAAAGAAAGGTTATGGTTGTGTGTGTGGGTGCGTGTGTGTGTGTGTTAATGCTTACACTTCTGTCTGTGAAATTATTTCATATTTTATGTGAAATTTGCGGCAGCTCTGGTTGAGGGCAATGCCATCCAATTCAGTTAGCTTGGAAAAAATTTGCAAATGCCACTTGCGAGTTGCAAGTTGCAACTTGGATACCTGTCACTCGTCACATTTAATACCTGTTCCAGAAGTTACCTGTTCTTGAAGCTTGCCTCAGTCAGAGCAGACATCAACAAATCGCTTTCACAAACTAATTAACCATAAAAATAGTATTTGGCCAATGCCAAAAAACAGTTCTAACCATTGATTTGTCCCAGGCAACTGTGAAATACCCACAAAAATGTATATTTAATGCATTTTCCTTGCACTTTTGCACTACTAAAAAGATTGTTTATTGTGTAAATTGTTAGTTTACTTAAGTAATCGACTAAAAGATAAACCTGCTTCAAGTATTACAATAGGGTTAAATAATAATAGAAAATAATATAATATAAAAATATCAAGTTTAGTTATCGGATTTGTCCATAACTAACAGTTAGGTAAATTTAAAAAGTTAAAAAAAAAATATAAAAAGCTAAATGAATCACACTTAACTAACAATAGATTTGAGAATAGTTCACGTAAAATGAATCAATTTTAAATGAAATCTAAAAAGTTGCAAGGGCATTCAATCATCTGCTTGCATAAGAAAGCCGTATTTTGGTTGTTTTTGGAAAGAGAGTAGAAAGTAGAAAGTAGTAGTAGTCGAGAGCAGCCAGGAACTGCTGCCATCTGAATCTGGCGAATGCGTCGTCGCTTCCAGTTGTGGAGATTTTTAATTTTTAATAAAGGCTGCGAGCAAGGTCAGACGGCAATTTTAATGCCTGGTTGCGGGGTGGGTGACGTGCTGAATGAATGAGTGGTTGGATAATTGGATGGTTGGGCAGTTGAATGGATAGCTTTGGGCCCAATGGGGCTAGCGGGATTAGGACTTAGAAGCCTGAATAAAGATAAAAAGCAAAATGCGCACGAAAACTGGCCAACATTACGAATAGATGGATGCCAAAGTGAGTGGTCCATTTCTATAGGCCTATGGACCAATGAGCCAAGGGCCAAGCTTTGGCCACCCACACACACAGCATAAACACACACACACACACACACAGCACAAACACACACACACACACACACACACACACACACACACACACACACACACACACAGAGTTCCTATTCTCCTCGTGAAAAAGAATAATTAAAAAGTTTACAATCGAACGCGCTGCGCAAATAGAGAATAAGATAAAAATAAAATGTTCACTTCAGCATTTTTGCCCAGGTATTTGCCGAGTTGCAGTTAACCACTTTAAAAAGTTTCCAACTATTCTAAGTAGCTCATTCAAAGATCTTGATTCCAATCGAAGTACCCGGCAAATGTTGCGAAAGCATTTAATGTCCAATAATCGCATTAAATTATCTCTTACTTATTTTGTATTTATTTTTAACTCTCATCTTTCTTCTCTTCCTCCTCTTCACTCTCTTCACTCTCTTTCTCTCTCTCTATCTTATTTTGTTTTTGCCTTTTATGTTTACCCATATTATTAACATAATTTTTGCAGTGACGGCAAAAAAAAAATAGACCCTTTGAAATGTACTTTTGTGTGAGTATAGAAAACATAAGCTTTTTCTTATGTAATATTTTCAATTGTGTAGGAATTAAAAAAAAAAAAATGTTCTAACAATTTTGTTTATTTGATTTTTTTTGTAAATGATTGCAATTAGAGAATGTCATCAAAACAAAATGCTTTTATTTGGTGTTATTTTTATTTCCGCAGCTATATTTTCAGAGCCAGTCAAATGTTAACTTTTGAATACTTAATCCAATGTGAACAATTGCCAAAAAAAAAGCCTGCTGATACTATAACGGCAAACAGCATTTAAAAGTTAAGTTAACACATAATTAAGATAATTTAGGCAGTCCTTAACAATGAAAGAGGAGCAGAGAGAGAGATAGAGAGAGAGAGAGAGCGAGAGATCAAAGAACTGGGCCAACCTTAAAGGTAACATGATAAAAGTAAACAAGTGAAGGCAATTCATAAGCACATACACAGACTACACCATTATATATACATATGTATATATATTACATATATATCTATATATATATATATATGTGTAAGTATATAAGTGCTTTGACTAAGAGCTTTGTCTTGACTTGTATGTGTGCAGGCTTCAAGTTGAAGTTGGCTTCGTGCGGCCAAAAAACAAATGCCGATTGTTTGCCCACTTCTGGGCAGCGGGGCGGGGGGGGGAGGCAGAGTCGGGGCTCGCCTCGCAATTTGCGCTTGATAATTTAAGACTGACAACTTTCTGCTGCGCCTGCACTTTGCATAAAAGACAAAGGCGATGTGAAAGCAGTGCACATATCAGACAATGTTAAGAGGCAGCGACAGCGACAGCGACGGCGACTGCAACTGCGACGTCAACTGCGACGTCAACGTCGACTGCATAATTATGAGCAAGATTGGCTGGATTTTTAGACGGTTCGTTTCTCATATAATTTTATTGTTGTTATTATGGCTAGCCTCTCTCAAAGGCCAAAAACTGTTGCATTGTATTATCTCGCACACACACTAACACACACACACACACACACACTACACACACACACACACAAAACAAAAGACAAAAGAATGCCAGCAGCCACAGCGCACAAAGGCGCAGAGAGAAGCTCTTTTTTTCTGCTTATTGTTGAAAACACGCAATGTTTGTGGACAGCTAAAATGGACCAGATCAGCTTTGTTAGGATGACTTGGGGCTGGTCCTTGGAAACAAAGCTGCAATAAAATGTTACTCCCGCTGGCCAAGGCAATGCTGAACACTGTGCCAAATATAGTCAAATAATATATTTCATAAACTATTTAACACACATTGACTGAAAAATAATGAGTAACAGACTAGAATTAAATAATAATACTAAAACAATTAATATAGTAATTACTTTATATTAAATACAGCAAATAAAAATATATAAAAAAAAAAACCGACACCAATCGAGAAAGTTAGTTAGTTAGGTAGCAAATACTCTTTTCAATATTTGATTTTTACTCAGCTGTAAAATAGTTGCCATATTCTAATTAAACTTGAACACTTTTGCATATTTCATATGCAAGCCAAATACAAAATATTTTCATACGGAACTAGAAAACTGACCTATAAAAATATGGCAATTATTCCTATGAAAAAACGATTTGTATCGATATACGTGAAATGGAAAAGTTCGCTATAAAATTAAATAATCTTGTTTTGCATGTGGTATGCTGGAATACATAATCCAAATTTAAAGATTGCTGTTGCTGATCAAGATTTATATATATATTTTATATGTATACTTTATATATATATACTTTCTGGGGTTGGAAATGTTTCTTACATTCCCCTTTCGTTTGCCCAATTTAATTTTACCTGTTGAATTTTGCATTTAGCTTACATTAAATGTGATTTAAATAAAGTTTAGATTTCAGCTAGTCTCATTTCCACTTGGCTTGTACATAGATACATAAATATGTATGTTAGTATTCAGTTAGTAGCACTCTGGTTATTACAAGCTATTACAGGTCACACTGTGCTCAACGTACTTCGTGGGTCTTGGTTAACGCCTTGGCTTTTGAGCCTGGGCTTTGGTGATAATCAGCCAAGCCAGTGCAATGGGGACATATGCAAAGACGAAGATGCTGCTAGCAGTGTGTGTGTATGTGTGTGTGTGTATGTGTGTGTGTGTGTGAGTGCTACATACAAGTGTACTTATAATGTTCTACATATATATTATAGCAGACACAGAGACACAGCTGAAGACAATAATTTGCATAAGAAGCAGCTCGTCCGGCGTGAGCAGAGTCACCTTTACATGCATCACTGGTTCTACTAATAGATTACTAGGTATAGGTGTACATGTGTGTGTGTATTAGTGTGTGTGTGTTTACTTGGATGGGATGGTCTGACCTTGATCTTGATAGATGTTTGTCTGTGTTTACTGTATGCGCTATTAAGCAGACAGTAAAAGCGAATGTTGCTTAATAGGCTAGAAAATGATCAGACAGAAATAATGCCAATGATAAGATGAAAAATCAGATCGAGATAAACCTGGAATGACTTAGGCAATTACATTGCAATTTATTTAAATATCTGGCAAATGAAAATCAATATTAAAAAGAGCATTTCCCAGAGAATATCAGAATTTGCGCATTAAATTTATACAGATTAATCAGATTTTTAAATAAACAAAATCCGCTTTAAGATTTAAATTCTCAACGTGCGAAACAAAGGCATTTTTCTGTTATATTTTCATTTCCTACCCAGAAATCAACAATCTGATTTCTTGAACTTGAAATTCAAGTAAACAGATATATATAAAAACCGAAGGTATCTAACCTCTAAATAAAATAATATATACAAATGAAATCGAATGAAGGTGATAAATTTTGATGTCTGTGAAGTGCTGCTCATTTCCTAATATTCACAAATAATCATTTATTATTCATCTATTTATATTATTTTATTACTAGGATGTAGAGCTTATGGAGCAGATTGCCTCTAAAAATCATTTGTGCTCTTTTATACAAATTTATGGACAGCACATACAATATTAATGACAACACACTTTAACCGAATCACTTTATAATTTTGGTTGCTGGAGTTGCGTTGAACAATATACATTTTTGGTTGTAACTTGATTAGACATCAATAAATAGAATTGCGAATAAGGACACTCACAAACAGCAGCAAATTTGCCACAGAAAAACAAAGAATTTTCTATTTTGATCATTTAACCCATGTTGAAAGAGTTGCCAGTTGTGGGGCAGCAATAAGCGGCAAATAAGCAGCTTTGTTTTTCGTTGTCATTCATATAGTTTCATAAAGCACTTTAGCACTTTAGCTGTTCATCAGCAGAGAAAAGTTTTTTTTCCTGGAAACACATTTACCACATCTGAATACCTCAAAGTGCTCCCAAGTCCTCTTCTGCTGTAAGGGGGGGAGTCATCCTTGTGTTCTCTGTTGCTGTCCTTTTATCGTGCAGCTGCATAACTTTAGCCTTGAAACGCATACGATAAATAAATAAACGTGCAACATGTTTCTCATTTGATTTATGTGATTTAAGCCCTGTATTATACCTGGAACCAGTGCTGCGCGTGGCACACTGATCGGCTTTGCTTGACCAACTTTTTATGAACATTAAGTTAAGTTAAGTTAAAATGCTATCGACTCTTTGACTTTATTTATTAGGAGAATAAATACATCCGGTATTATAGAGCCTCTCCAAGGTTAACTCTCAGAAAATATATATTTCTTCAAGGCAAAATTTTTTCTTTGTAAAATTTCATACTCTGATACCGAAAGTGTCATAGTATATTAGAAATAATAACATTTCGCCTACATTCAACATTTTGCGGCGACTTTAAATAAATAAATTTAGCAGAGCAAATTTCATTACTAATTTCTGGGTTTCAGAAATTATCGCCTACTCAGTATTAAAGCAAGTTAAGTTTTAGCTAAAATTAATATTATGTGTCTGCAAGTCGATGACTCGATGACTCAAGCACTACATAAAGTTTAACAATTGAACTTAAGTATAATTGCCATTAATATACGCTCCAGGCTCCTATGGCAGAGGCCAGCCAAAGATATGTCTGTTGGGACAAAAGCGCAACAGCTTCAGCCGCATCAAAGTGGCCAAGCGGAAAGAAGAGCTCAGACGCGAAAACAAGTGGAACGCCTTCAGCCTGGTGCTATGGACGAAGGACATTTAAATGAGTTGCATGTAAATTGAAATGAATGCTGGCCAAATGAACAGTGAACAATGGGCATGCTCAGCCATTGGCAATTAAAGTAAGCCTGGAACAAAAACAAAAAACAAAATAACAAAAAGTAACAGCCGACAGGGCAAACGGAAGCGCAAGAAACACACTAGCAAGCAAACAAAGAAAAAAAATATCAAAGCAAAAATGAAAACAGATAGAAATATGAAACTCAAATTGCTCCGCACAGAGAACGCAACGCTAGCTAAAGTGGCAACTAGGGCAAACGACCAAAACAAGAGCTAAACACAAAAAAAAAAGGGGCGGGGGGGGGGGGAGAGTGAGGAGTGGGTGCTGCGGTGCAGCATGCGAAAGGGGAAAGCTCAAGCGAGAGTGGCTTATGTAGATGCACTAAAAAGCGGCTGCTGTTGGATTTGGTTAACGCAGAGCGCAGAAAAGTATGCTACAATTTTTTGCTCTTCATTATCATTTTCTTTGCTTTTGTTTTACTATTGTGTTCTTCTTTTGTAGTAATGTGCTACAACAACATAATCATCATCATCATCAACATCATCATTATCATCATCATTAACGGTGACATTGCTGGTAAGCTGCTTAGCAGCTTAGAGTGGCTAAAAATGCTTTTTCATTCCGATTCCGATTCGGAATCGGATTTGTTTTTTTTACAAGTGATCTTTCCAGCAATTTGCAAACACAATTTAAAAATCCTCATATTACTATTTTTCTTGCCATCATTATAAAAATAAGTAAATGAAATCTGCTTAAATTTTTAATAGTTGAACGACTGAAACGTTTTTTTCTAAATTAAATTTACTTTTTTGTCATCATTATAAGAATAAGTACATTGAAACTGCTAACATTTTTAATTGTGACTCGAAAGGTTTTTTCTAAATTTAATCATAAAATTTAGTTTGTCTTTGACTATGCTTATTGATGTCAGAAAACTTGCAAGCCATAATTTATTGCAGTTAAATATTAACTTAAATCTTAAAAAAAAAAGGATTGATTTTCAATCAATTTAAACGCTTGCATTATAATTATTATTTGAATTATTTGTTCGCATTTCATATTTGAACCTCTTTGAACCTCAGTTAAGTATTTGCTTTCGTTTCACTGGCAGCAGTAAGCTCTATTCAAATTTTTTCACAAAAAGCAAAAGTTGTGCGGAGAATGCCAGTGTGTGTGTGTGAGTGTGTGTGAGATAATTTTAGCTATAACAAATAAAGCTAGAAAAGATTATAAAATGCATTATTACGAATCAAAAGGGAAAACATTCCCTAAATTTACCAATAAAATATTAAAAATTTGAATTTGAAAAAAAAAAACATTTTTTACAATGAATTGTAGTGTTTTAATACGTGTTTTTATTACGAGTTTATTAATTAAATCGATTCGATTAGGTTAATTTTATTTGCAAAATCCTAAAATATCGAAAACAATCGATTGAAGACCGAAATTCTGTACTTCTTTTCATAAATATTGTTGCAATATATTTAAATTCATTTTTATAAATTTTTGAGCCTGGGCATGTCAGTTTTGTAATCGGATCAGGGTGATAAATCGCTTTTCGGGAGCTTATTGAATTCAGCGCAGTCAAAAGCTGTCATGTTAACTGGTAAATATTTTCCAAAATCCATTCAAATACGCCCTCAAGCCCCCCCTCTCCACACACAAAAACACACAGACACACACACACACAGACAGTCACACATAGTTAGTCAATTGATGTAGTTCAATCAGTGGCGATTGGCTTATAGTGACAAGTGTTTACACAGCAGCTTAAATAGCTGACAAAAGTCACACACCAAATGCAACATGAAATATGCAACATGTCACATTTGCCACTTGCTGCACACACACAGACACCCCCATTTGTGTTAAGCCCTTTGATCTATAATCCGGATTTCATTACACTTTTACCAACGCAATCCTTTTGCAATGCACTTTATGACACGCGCCACTGTGTCAGTGTGCAGCGGCATGCGACATGCGGCATGCGGCATGCGGCGTGCAGCATGTGGCAACTACGAGAGGCGAGGAAGCTTATATGGAAATGACACTTGCGACAGCTTAACCCCAAATAAATAAACCCCTTTTACACAACACAATAATTGAAATGAATTACAGACATTATGAAAACTTATTGTCCAAACTCAAACAATTTCGATATTCATATTTAGGTATATATATATTATAAATATAATATAATTCTATGTAATATACATTTATTAAAAATATTATTTCTTATATTTATTCTTATCTATCTTTCATCCAAACCTTTGCTTCTACTGATAATTCTAATTTATGATTTATATTTACATTTCCATGAAATTCTAAATTTGAATTGATCACAAAGAATGAATCCAAGCATTAATATTAAAATTATTATTTTTATTTCCAAAAAGCTTCACTTTTCGTTATCATTATTAAACCCTGTTTGTGAATGTGTTAAATGGGTGTAATGAAGTTGTGTAAAGGTATATATATTAGGCAGAAGAAATCATGTCTGATCGCATGAACTATGTATATATATACTTGATCAGTTACAAAAATCGTTCATTCGCCTTAAACATAGACTATAAGAATTAAATACTATAAATTTTAAATATCAGATCACAGTTTAATTTTATATAATTTAATCAAAAATTGCTCCCGTTTTGCGAACATCGATAAAAATCGATGCTCTTCATTATCGTTCAACTGTACACAAATATTTGATCTTCAGATATGATTAATGGAATTAATATAGTTAAATCTTGCGTATTTAGTGTTCTTAATCACACACACAAACACACACAAACACACACACACACATATTTACAGTCTGATTTCTCAACTGTTGATTGAATTGAATGCATTGCAAATGCAAAATTGAGATTTGGCACAACGCAAAATTTGTTTACCAGTTTCTGTGTGTTTCATATGTGTGTAACTGTTAGCTTGGCACACACACACACACACACACACACACACACACACACACACACACACACACACACACACAATCACATAAACTAAAGATATGTATATTAAACCAGACACACTCAGACATCTGCCCCACATCGGGCATGCTGAGACACAGCTGTGGCAAGACTCTCATTCATATTTCTATTTTACTTTATTTTTTTTTAATCAAATAGAAATTGCAAAAAATCTATTGTTGATTGGCAGTTTTTATGACCTGTTTGCTATACTCTGTTAACGTTTCTTTAAAATACTGCATTTATGGCCTAAAAGCAGGTTGGCAAACCGGGAATTGGTATCGGATTGAAATTTCCAATTGAAAACACATTCACAAACTAAATCTGACATTTTTTTTGAATGTGAATGTGATTGTGTCGCTATTCTAACTGGTGTATTTACACACAGATAGATGAATATGGCCAGATCGAACCGACCTTTTGATTCCGTTTAAAACTATCTCACAAATGTACCGTTAGAATCAACGTACCAAATACCGTAAAAATTAGTTTGAAAATATACACGAATCCTTAACGAAATTTGTTTCCTTTTTAGAATCGGAACACAAATTGGTTAAACTTTAATTTTTTAGATATAAATTTCAATGTCGGAAGAAAACACTTTTGTTTAATGTTTGTAGATTCTTTGGGCAAATAATTGTGAGTAATTCTGCTAGGGTATCATATATTTGTTATACCCTATATTAAGTACTATTCTCGTAGCTGTTGTTGTTGTTGTTGTTGTTGTCATTTGTTAGTTGTTAGCTGCTCAATGCACGTTGTTAGTTTCTAGTTTCTAGTTGTTTGTTGGTATTTTATTCCTTTCCTTTTTGAGCAGTTGGCCGATTTGTGTAAGTTTGGTCGCTTGGCTAGCTCAAGGATAGTGCCAAGAACTGTGTGTGTGCATGTGTGTGTGTGTGTGTGTATTTGTGTGTATTTGTGTATGTTTTGTAAGCGGAACAAGCATTGCTGCAGTTTTGCTACTTGGAATTGAATTGAATTCAATTGATTTGTTGCCGCTTTGATGGGCTCCTTACACAATTGAACATTACCGCACCCGCCGCCGGCTCGTCGCTGTGTGTGTGTGGGTTATACAACTTGACTCATTCTCTTGCTGAACACTCCTCGAAACTGATAACGAGCCAAAGCAGTCTTGCCAGGCTAAACCCCAAGCAGCTGCTTGCGACGTGTGAATGGACATTATGCAATCAGCCAAGGACTACAAAGTGGTACAGGTGCATTTCGGTTACATGTGTGTGTGTGTGTGTGTGTGTGTGTGTATGTTTGTGTGTGTAAACATAAACTTATGTAATTATATTGCATAGGTCGACCAAGTCTAAGGCGCACGCAATTTTGTTAGCTTTTTCGAGATTTTTGTTTTTGTCATTTGAAACGGCAGGCGAAAGTCAACGAAATTTGTATAATCAACCGTTGGCCAAATGAGGCATAAAGCGAATTGTGGCAGCAACCAAGCGGTATGAAATTATATTGGCAGCTTGCCGGCTTTTAAGGTCTGCCGTTGATGCCACATTCGAGGCCGGCGGCATGCAACGTGTAGCAAACGTATCAAGTGCTGCTGTCACTGCGACTGGCAGCCAGTTAGATGGAAATCAATTTTGCCTCCTGCAAGGTTCTCCATTTATGCGTATTATTGCAGCTGCTCCAACAATTGTTACCCTTTTATATTGTATTTTATTTATCTGTCATTTTATGCCATTGAGTTGACTGGATATTATTATATGTTGACTGTAAGTGATATGATATAAACGATGAGAATATATAAATTAACATTGTCGATAAGCGATAAATGATTCACAATAAAAATTTGAATACCTTAAAAATGTATTATTTGATAAACACATGAATTGAAAATGAATGTACAGAGTATTTCCCATTCTCTGTTTACCTGAGCTCGGTATATAGTGTGTCAATCAGACATATTAGACAATGTTCATGCAACAGTTGCAGACACAAAAGTGGGACAATAAATTGTGATAAGCTGTCAGAAACGGGTATTTCACCCTGAACAGTAAAATGACATGCATGAGTGGGAGGGGCGTATGGCGCCATCTATTGTTCAATGCCTGTGACATTGTCTCAATTTGCCTTGTTATTATTGATATTAGTATTATTGTTATTATGATAAATGCCGATAGGGGGCGCCGCCTGTCAAACCGCTTATTCATTTATGTCTTATTTATTATATTCGTTGTTCTCTTGTTACGGTTTCTGTGCTATTTTTTTTCGTTTGTTGTCGCTTGTCTGCTTTCATTTGAGGCGATGCAATAGACCGCAACATGAACCAAACTGTGAATTGCGCAAAGTGTGGCAAATTTAATGCCAACTTGTGTAGGCAACGACAACGACATCGACGACGACGACAACGTCGGCAAGGACAGCTCAGCCAAGCGGCAAGTGTCCTGCGGTGCTAGAACACAAAACCCACCCACTGCCACCCAGTTGCGTTAAGAATTCGGGTTGTAATTGCGATAGTAATAGTAATTGTAAAAGTAATACTAAGAGAACAAGTTGATGTAGGAGTTGTGCTCAAATTTGGTCAGCTCTTGAATGTCCTTTGGTTATCTGCTCTTCCCGCTCACTCTCCCCAACTGTGTTGCTCTCAATCTGCTCATTTTCTGTGGCTGCCGAAGCATGTTGCGGTTTGCGTTCAACCTTAAATTTGATACAAATTCAAAATTCGCACCATGCAACACGGGCAATCTTGTTGCTAACTACACAAGTCGTCTATTTGTATATATATATATATAAAAACAAATAATTAATCGACTGCAAAATACTCTGATATCATAATTTGATAACGGGTGTACCAAAGGAGACATTTGGGGACAGTAATTTAACTTCAAAGACATGGTTCCCAGTAATGTTTCCAACTGTAGCTCTTAAATTGTGGAAAATATATATGCTCGAAAATAAGATGATGAAAATTATAAATACTTTTGGTATCAAAGTATAAAAGCAATTGGCCTCAGAATACCCACAAAGTCCTATTCATCAATTAGCGTTTGTTGGCGTTAAAGCCTCAAAAGTCAAAGCAGGTGTTAACTGGAATTTCATCGTTGCCACATGCATAATGTGGAAGGTGGCATGCAATTCAAATAGAGCTTTGTGAAGTTAATTAACTTTTAAGTTGCGTTTAATTTGGAATTTCGAAAATATACTGAGAAAAACACATTTAGGAAATTGGCAAATAAGCCAATAAGTATACATTTTTAAAATAATTTCTTTAAATTAGAAATGCACGAATCGACCATACCAAAAATGTGTAATTTATATAATTGTATTCTATGAATTTTGTATTTTAATTACGAAATGAATAAAAGAAAGACGCCAGTTTTAATTCTTAAATGTCAAAGCTGTTACTCATATCAAAATTCTAAAGTAATTAATTTCTCAGTGTAGGTGTCAAGACCTACAAAAGTACATGAAATCACAATCAAAGCAAAATATCAGTTTTTTGGACACGATACTTTAAAATAAAAATAATTATGTGGAATTCTGGCTTTAAATCGGTTCGGTTAATAACCAGTTTACATTATTTCACTTTCGATTAAAATCGATAATCGGAATTCGATAAGCCCACATAACTCCCACAATTTTAAGGCAACAGAAAATAATCGCTGCAACAATATTTTTGTTAATAATCCCATAATTTTAAAGAATGCTGGCAATGCCTATTTTTAGCTTTTATTCCCGGATCCGGTCTGATTTTGGCACTCTGTTTTTATTCAATTTAAATAGTGTTTTATATTAGTTTCAAAGCGAAAACCACTTCCACCAAACTTGCGCAACTTAAGTTAATATTCATAAAAGTTTACTTCATGTTGGAAACGAGCTGGCTGCTCAACTATTTATTTCCAAGCCAACTAACTTGAGGGAAACATCAACTTGGCCTACTCTACATTTCTGGCCCTAAGGCGTACTTTTCACAGTGCAATTTAGAGCAGTTACAAATCTCATCACAGCCACGTTGAGACGTCCCCATTGTCAAATCGTGCGAAAGTTTTTAAGGTCACTCAGGCCCCAAAGCTACACAGCCACAGTGTCCCCACTTTAACCGTATTCTTTATAATAAAAAAAAAAATATAAAAAAAAAGGAAGCACAACGAAACCAAGCCGAAAACTAAAATCCAAACCAAATCCATTTGCCCCCGATATGCCATCGCTAATGAGCCAACGAGCAACCAACGACCAAGTCAGCCAACCTGGCTAACAATGCACTTTTACCCCAAAGAGCGAGCAAAAATGGCGAAAAATTATGGCTCATTATTCTCACTTTTAATGAGCCAGCGATGCCTCGTCTTTCTTTCTATCTGTTAATGAATATCGCATCAAATTTTATATTTCACCATTTTGCACAACTTGCCAGCTTGAAAAACTTTACAAACTTTCACTCAAAAACTTTATTTTAATTAATTCAAAATGGTAATGAACTCAATAATAAAGCAAAATATGGAGGGATATAGCTGATAAGCTGACGAGATGCAATATTAGCATACAAATTTATAATTTTATATTTATCTGAATCTAAAACAAAATTGGAATTCAAACGCTTTTAATAATTATTATAATATTAATAATAATAATTATAATAGTAATAATATTTTAAAAATTATATTAAAAATAAAAATTAAAATTACATATCAGAGTATAAATTTTAGTGTTATTTCTGAAAACTATTTAAAAATTGCATATTTGTAACAAGGTGGAATTTTTATGCATTATTTTTAATTGCATTAAATTAAATATGAACTTTTAATTTCAGCCATTTCGTATACGTAATGTTTTAGCGCCCAAAACCGACCATAAGGAAATTAACAATAATAATAAATAAAAGTAAATGCATAATTAATAAATAATAATAAATAATTTATACATATATTTTATATATATTTTGTAGTATTTACACATATAAAAACGGGATAATCTTTCTAATTTTTCTTTGTTGCACTTGCTACTCCCCCCAAATTGTCTTTAAGTTTGCTTCTTGTAATTTTATAAGAATTTCAATTTTCTATTCAAAATTCGCTCAACCACAAACTCGCCCCATAAGCGAAAGCCGGAAACTTGATGCAGTTGCATTAGTTGGGTATGCCACAAGCCCGTGCTACGATGTGGCACGAACAACAGCTGCAGACACGTTTCTCTCCCTTTGCTGCAAACTGACCTTACTCATTACTTACTTATTCAAAGTAAGCATGCTGCAACCTGCTTATTAATTAGTGGCCCGGGAACGACTTCTGACATGCAATTAAGTCAATTATGATTAAGAGTCACTGAGTCTCTGTGTGTGTAAGGGTGTGAGTGTGTGTAAGGGTGTGTGTGTGTGCGGGTGTGTGTGTGTGCTACCAAATCAACAGAGATTCATTTGAGGTGTTTAGTCAAGGTGAAAGCGTAAAAGGATTGACTGAATCTACTGCTGTGATTTGAGTCACCTGGCAAATGCGACAGTCCGGAAATTTGAATAAAATGCCACATTGAACAAATGAGTACCTAAATATATATATATATATATATATATATAATTGCTCTATATATACAGATACCATTTGTTGACTTTCAGCTAGCCTTAAGATTGATTAATTATGTCACTATTAAATTTTGCAATTTGGCTTGCTCTGATTTTGCAGAGACTTCGAAACTTGATGAAAAGAGGTGAATTTAGGTTGCGACTTTTACTAGGACTTATCGATAAAATCGATCAAATCGATACCTAGTTAGTGACTGATTAAAGTCACCATAATCGTAGGTCATATTGCTATTAACATCCTTTATAAGATCGGGCAGTTCTTCTATAGTATTTCAGTTACTATTAAAAGGCAATCTATTGGTAAAATCTTGCATATTTGCCACAGAGTAACTAATTTAAAAATAAATCGATATTTTTATTATTAGCCAGCATTGTGTGAGAATACATTGAGCAGGACGGCGAATGCAATTCATTTATAATCTTTTCATTTCATTGTTTTAAGCGCATTCCCTGATAAACTTGGCGTTTTGCCAGGAGCTATCAATAGTTGTGAGGTTAATTGGGTTAATCTGAGTCGGGGCCAGGAAAAGCAACAGCAACTTATGCTGATGATGATGCTATAGATGATAATGATGTAGATGATGTTGCTGTAGATGACTTCTTTGTTTAAGTTTATGTTGTGACGCAAACGTAGTGATGCAAATATAAAAATACTGAATAGCTCCAACGATTGCATTCCAATGTTAAAAATAAACAATAATAAAAAAACCGCTGCTTCAGCTATACAAATAGTATAAATATATATGTATATATATATACATATATATATATATATATAAGAGACATTTCTGTTATAACTCATTCATGTATAAAGCACACACTTGGCTAGCTGATTGCGTTGCTTTACCAAGATTTTTTATTAACAATCAAACCTTCCCCCCCCTCCTCCTTCCCAATAGAATATTAATTGATTCTCCTCAACAATAAGCATCAAAAAACCGTTTGAGATATCGAATTAAATCCATTTATAATATTAATCGGATAAGATACTCCAATACTTTAGAATATATATTCTTTATCAGCATCAACAGCCAAGTCGATATAGTCTGGTTCAGAGATTTTGAATTATAGGTTATCGTATACCATAATCAAAATTATATTCATTTTATCGCTAACTCTCCCTTGAATTGCACATATAGACAATTGAAATAGATATAGAAATCTTTAAGAACAATACAGATCAGTTTATGAACAAAATTATATATTAAATAAAATTGCGAAATTTTTTCAATTTTTTTTTGGTTTTTTGTCACCGTCTCCAATGATGCAATTTGATGAAAAGTGATGCAGCTGCCTGGCAGTAACGAGGCTGGCAACATGTCTCAACGATTCGCTAGGAGGTCGGCCAGAGTCGCCTCCACAACTACGTCCACATCCCCATCGATATCCACACATCTGACAACAGGCAGCAACATATCAAAGCTGCCATCGCAACTCATCAGGGGTTTGGTGGATGTGATCAATGGAACCGAGCTGGATACGACGGTAGCAGCAACTGCTGTTGGCCTGGATGCCACCGTGCCCGATCCTGACACTACCAGCTTGCCCTGGAACACAACATTCTCAACAGCCTCCGCCCACAACTATGACAACTGTGCGGACATTTTTGCCAACTACACCCAGCCATTAACAGGTTAGTGTCTCTTCCTCTTCGTGCAGGACACACATCCTATAAAAAAAAAAACTACATATATATAAATGTAAATTAATCAATATGTAAATTAAATTTATAAAATATTTAGCCAATATTTATTATTTAAAGCTAATAAACAACTTTAACTTCAATTGAAAACTATCAAATTTTTAAGCTAACCTAAAATTAAAAGTGCTCAAAAAAAATATATTTTTTTTTTTTGAGACCTGATTTCAAAATATATTTAAGTAAAATTCCGCTCCGAAAATTTGGCCACCAAACAGCAGTTCTAATTCACAAGCAACAAATAATTGGCCAAAATGCTGAAATTGTCGAATTGAATATTTAGTTGGACGAGGGTCAATGTCAATGCTTGGCAAAACATTGGCTGATTGAAGTATGCCCCAAATGTTGCCGCTTACAGGGCAAAGCAGTCAAGGTGAATTTTTGTGCCAAAGCCGCAGCTCTGCAGTTGAGTGCCCTCAAATAGTTGACACTAATAACACCAACAATAACAACAACATTTGCGGCAACAACAATCAGAAGAGCCAACCCCAACTGACAACAAATGTGTGCTCGTCAAATTAAAATAAATACATATTTTATATATATAATGTTATGCCATAATATGAAAATATCGGACTGCTTTTATTGCATGTTTTATGTAACAGCTGCATACACTCAGAAAAACAAATAGCCAGGAATTTTAGGCAAATCACTCTTAGATGAAAATCTCCTTGAAAACTAGAAAGTTGAACTTTTTTCTTAATAATATTTTCTAAACAGAAAACAGTCTTTTAAAAAGTCCCAAAAATAAAGCAGTTTTCACTAATATTTTCAAGTACAAAAAAAATGCATTTCTAAAAGGTCGATAAATTTATGAATTTTTCCATTTAAATTGAAAACAAATTCAAAATTTTACTTTCTAAATTATAAGCTGACTATTGCATTTTTTTTTCTGAGTGTATGCAGCATATCTGTCTGGTGCCACATGTGGCACAGTGTGTACTTGGCACAGTAATGTGCTTGCCTCGTTGCTTATTGAACGCCTGCCACCTTGCTAGCCAACATAAATTACCCCACTCACCCCCTTCTCCACCACTCTCTTTCACTCTCTCACTCTCTCTCTCTCTCTCTCTCTCTCTCTCTCTCTCTCTCTCTCTCTCTATTTCTGTTTAGGCCTATTTTGCAACTGGGCATGGGACTCGCTGCTCTGTTGGCCACCAACGCCGGCCGGCCTAATGGCTCGCATGCATTGCCCTGCCGGCTATCATGGCGTGGACACGCGCAGTAAGTAAACAGTCAAAATTCCGTTATATCAACAACAAGTTGCAGTTGCACTTGCAACCAGCAACATTCAGAATGTAGCGTTATAAATCTCTTAGAAACCTGTTCCAATTTGTAAACTGTAAATTAATTAATAAAGAATGTTGTCAATTTGAAAAATTCGAATGTTTTTACAACTACAATTCAAAAATTAGAAATAAACACAACTAAATTAATAGTTTTATTATTTATTTCGGAAACCGATGAAAACCGATAATACGTTCATTTGAGCCATAATGGAATCAGTTATAAGAATATTTTTTATTTTTGGTTTTATATATCAGAAACTTACCAATTGAAATTCAGAAATATATCTAACAAAACAGTTTTTGTTATACACTGAATCCATTAAAAATGGGTATAATGGTTTTTGTGAAAATGTTTGTAACAGGCTGAAGCAGGAAGCATCGCTTAGCCCATAAAAATATATATATTCTTGATCAGGATCAACAGACGCATCAATATAGCCATGTCCGTCTAAGAGCTAGAGACTTGAAATTTGAAATATAGGTTCTCGCATATACGCAAATTAAGATTATTGTATTTTTATCGATAACTGTATTCGTTTTTCGATATCGATACACATCGATTTCCGATAGCTATAAGTGAGTGCACTTACAGACCTGCTTACATTTAGGCGCAAAACGCTTTAAAGGACAATTTGCATAAAATAACTAGAATATATTTTAAAACTGGGTTAAGGGTATGTAGTAGTCGAGCTCACTCGACTGCAGCATTCTTACCTCTAACACTTTGCACTTTGAAAAAGTATAAGATGCAGCAGCCAGCCCAGGAAAATGGCAAACTTTTCCACTCATTCTCTCGCCCTCTCTCTCTCTCTCTCTCTCTCTCTCTTTCTCTCTCTCTCTTTCTTTCTCTTGGAGTAGGCAACAAATGCAAGTCACGTATTTTTCAGTACATATTTGCCTTAAGGAACGCAGCTAAGCGTAAAAAAGGAACATGCACAGCTGAAAAGAATAAATAGTTCAGTGACTTATTTGAAAGGATGAAAGCAGAGTTGAAAGGATATAGAGAAAAGGACATTTGCAACATGTTGGCACCTGCAATGAAAACTAACTGATTTACAGTTATAAACCGTCTGAAGTAAATTGTACGCAATTCCAAACAGCTCATCAAGTTATGCACATTCAACTTTGGCAAATAATGCATTCCGACTGAAACATACGTGTCACACACACAAACACATACATATATATATATATATATATATACAGGAATTTGACATCCTGCTTTATGTGTTTAGTGGCAGGTTCTTGACCCTTTCCCTTGTATTTGTATAAGTAGTTGTAGTGCCAAGTTTATAATCAGGTGGAAATGCTAATATTAACTAAAACAACTGTGCACAAGTTGACCTGGTCTCATTTTGCAATCAGTGTGTGTGTGTGTGTGTGTGTGTGTGGGAGAAGGGCGGGCTGTATGGATTTACATAGCTACTGTGGCACCAAAGCTGTCGCTGTGAACATTCCAAGAAATTGTTGTTGCTCAACAGAAGCCATTTTAAATCGAAAATATCGACTGACTAACAGTTACCCTATATAACAACAGTTTATTATTATTACACTTAATGTTTTATTGCAAAAATATATATCTCTTGTATATAATCTTTAATCTATCAGATCAATACTTTTTATGCTTGGCTCTTAATTTCAACATATTTTGGAAAAACTTTTTGTTTTACTCCGAAAACATTCTAGGGAATAATACGCCTCAATAATTTCTAGACTACTATTCCATATATATATAAGTATATGTCATAGGAACTATCAGTCTGTGTATTTTATGGAGCCTTGCTATAAATGTCGATGCTTTATTATTTTTTTGCTTCACTTTAAATATTTAGTTTGATATCTCGCTCTTAACTTAAAATTAAATTAACAAAATTTTTTAATATAAATTTCTTTTTTTTGTGTTTTGTTGAACATTAAAGAAAATAAAATTGGTAAAAAAAAAAACAGATGGCATCTCAATTCGTTGATTAACATGTTTTATTTTTTTAATTATCTAATTTTATTTTTTACATTTATTTACTCTAAGATTTGCTTAGTTCAAATGGAACACGAAATAAATATCTCTATTTTTTCATTCCTTCCATTCAATTGCTGTGGTCATTGTGTGTGTGTGAGTGTGTGTGTGTGTGTGTGGAGGGTATGGAGAAGGGCTTAAGGTGAAGGGCAATAAATCAAATGAAATGAAAGACAACAATTGAACGTTGTTTGAGGGAAGCGAGCAAACCCCTCATATTGTCCTTGGCCACAATAGGGAATAATCATTAAAGCAAACCACTTGGTCGACATTTGGGCGTAATAAATGTTTATAGACAAGTAATGAATGATCATCGAAGAACTCAGTTGATTGGAAGCCAAAGCACTTAATCAATTTGTTCAAAATCAATTTAACCTATTTGTTATAAAAAGCAAAACAAATCAAAGCAAAAGCTTCCAACTCAAAAGAAATGCGCAAAGTGTATTTAAATTTTTCAACGAAACTGAATTTTGATTGACACTAAATTTGATGGGGTTATTCATAATTTATTTATGATTTCAATAGAATTGGCCAACCGGAAGTGCGAACTAGATGGCAATTGGGGCCAAAAGCCCAACGATACAGATCGGAACACCGTCGGCTGGACAGATTATGCGCCGTGCTACAAGCCGGAGGTTCTACACCTCATGAAGCAGATTAAAGATGTGAACGTGAGTGTGGGCATTAACGGACTTTTGAGTATCGAGTATCAATTTGCTTACTTTCAGGTCTACATTGAAATAGCGCAGAGAACACGCACACTTGAAATTATCGGACTTTGCCTATCGCTGTTCGCCCTGATCGTGTCCCTGGTGATATTTTGCCACTTTCGCTCGCTGCGCAATAATCGGACCACGATACACAAGAACCTGTTCGTTGCCATGGTGTTGCAGGTGATTGTGCGACTTACCCTTTACCTGGATCAATTCCGACGTGGAAAGCCTGAAACAAGCAATACAAGTCTATCGATTATCGAGAATACGGTGCGAAAAGAGCGTAAAACTTTTTATTAAATTTTTCATATTATATAAGCCTAGAAAATAACTCACGGGTACAATTTCAAGAAATGCAATAATGAAGTTGTCCAAAATTATCGATACAAATCGATTTCCGATAACAATAGAAGGTAAATTGTTGAACAATCGTCCTTCCATTTCCATGTTTTTTAAGTAGCAGCATATATCGAAATTTGATTGTTATCGGAATGTTATCGCTTTCAGCCATATCTGTGCGAGGCATCGTATGTGCTATTGGAATACGCCCGGACCGCCATGTTCATGTGGATGTTCATTGAAGGTCTCTTCCTGCACAATATGGTCACCGTGGCCGTATTCCAGACTAAATTTCCGATCAAACTATTCGCTCTACTTGGCTGGGGTCTGCCGGTACTAATGACCTTCGTGTGGGTGCAATGCACAGCGTTGTTTATGGACACCAGTGTCGGCGAATGCATGTGGAACTACAATTTGACACCCTACTATTGGATACTCGAAGGACCTCGCCTCACAGTCATCTTGGTGAGTGCTTGCCACGCCCTTGACGCGATCTGATGCAAGTAGTGTTTGCCACTAACTTGTCTGTCTTCTATTTTGGCAGCTAAACTTCTTCTTCTTGGTGAACATCATTCGTGTGTTGGTGGTAAAACTGCGTCAATCGCAGGCCAGCGAAATCGAACAGACCCGCAAAGCGGTTCGGGCGGCAATTGTGCTGTTGCCCCTGTTGGGCATTACGAATCTGTTGCATCTGGTGCCGACTCTGAAGACCGCCTGGAAGTTTGCCGTTTGGAGCTATGTGACACACTTTTTGACATCGTTTCAGGGCTTCTTTATAGCACTTATCTATTGTTTCCTCAATGGCGAGGTATGCCTTACGAAAGTAGTGTCTCAAATGAAAGCCGCACTTACCTAAGGCATCTAACTTGTTGCAGGTTCGCACAGTGCTGTTGAAAAGCCTGGCCGTCTGGATGTACGCCCTTGGACACCCCGAATGGGCACCCAAGCGTGCATCGATGTACTCCGGCACCTACAACACCGCACCGGACACGGATGCTGCGCCGCAGCCAGCCGAGGCGACCTCAACGAGCAGAATGTAAGCCAAAACTACCATTATGCGCTTCTTTATGACAATCCCAGTCGTTGTTAAACGGGCTGATCTCTGAACTCGAACTAAAACTGTGTATATGGCCAAGTAAAAGCCATGCGAAGTTCAAATCCCTCCCTAAATACGACCTGTCTCTTTTTTGTTTTTCATTTTTTATAGGGTGCCGCCGCCGAAAGAGCCCCAAAAAAGCCGCAAGGCCAAAAACGTTACCATCGTCATCGGCAATGATCCGCAACAGGGCAACACCAACAACAACTCGACGAACGGTAATAGTCCATTCACCGTCGATGATGCCACAGGTTCGGCGATGGCAACACGCATCCGGAGCAAGGATTCGCCGGCTGGCCGCACCAACTGGATGACGAACCTGTGCTTTCGCGGGAAAAAGGTACTACGTGTACCGCCAGCGTCATCCGTGCCATCCGAGTCAGTTGTATTTGAGTCGTCAGAGCAGTAGGCCCAATTTAGTACTAGCCATAGACGTAGTCTGTATTCGTAGTCCCATCTTATTTGCTCTTAGAGCCATCAGCTTCTAGCTAAGCCTCATGTAATGTCCTTCTACCTATGCTTACTTTTGTACAAAATTTTCACACACACACACACACACTCTCACACACGCATTCACACACGTGCTTACAGCTTGCTTCTCGCATACTTAACTAGAGCTGAACGCGTGTTATTTGTTTTTTTCCCATTTATAATTAAATATTCAAACCAATTCCTTTGATAGTCTTTAATCAGCTCACTAAGCCGTAATGTTTTACTGTTATAATTTCTTTTACAACATGTTTTGGTTACTGGTTTCTTGCATCAAAAAAGATTTGATTTTCGGCTTCAATTACGGTTCGGTTAACTAACCAGCTTCACTCTAAAAACCCCTATTAAAATTAAGGGAAATATAAATAATATTATTTAATAATAAGTACAGTTAAGTCATTTTTTGTATAATTTTAGTATATTTTTGAGTTCATAAGTACCACTCATATACCTTTTACACTTTAAAAAAAAATAGTCTTGCCTGTGTACAATTTGTATATTGAACTCGGTCCAGTTTTTGTTGCGACTCGTAAGCTATAAATCGTCTTAGGTTATGCCATATTATAAATAATAGTCGTATACCTTAGCTAAAGCACTGTTTATAAACGCAAACCCCATTAAAGATCCTGCAGATACAATTGGCTATTCTTAACTCACTATCCCCAATGGGCTTTAGTTTAAACAACAGCATGGAAACTCAAACAATATTTTTTCAGCAAGGCCTATGACCTAGGAAAGAAGGCAGCATGTCTAATTTAAAAAAAAAAAAACAAATTCGCAAATATTTTGAACATAACAATCAATGTGACCGAAGCTATAAAACAAATTTAGAAACAAATTTAATTCAACAAATTTTATTAGTTTTGACAAAAAAATTAAGATCTGTTCATATTTTTTATTTATTTATTTCTGCTAATTATTTTGAGTATCTCAACTGTGTAAGTAATACTCAGGAAAAGGAACTGTGTTTTTATTTGAGCTTTGCACTTACTAGTTGAGCGCACTCTGCGATATCCTTCGTGATTTGTGCTTCGAGTTTGGTCACACTGTGCACCCTTTCGATCACGATTAACTTTATTTGCGGCGTTCGTTGCCTGATTGCTTTATTATTTCTCTATTTTTAATAAGTGCAATTATGTAATATTAAATAATATGATCACTGCTTTTATTTGCTGCGCTTGGCCACAACAATTTGCAGTTATTTCTTTTAGCAATATTTACTTAAATTAACCAAAAACAACAGAGAAAACAAATTAACTTAATATATATTTGCCCTTATTCCTCTCTCTCTCTCTCTCTCTCTCTCTCTCTCTCTCTCTCTCTCTCTTTCCCTCTCCCGGTCTCTTTTTTTATGTTTCGCTTACGGCTCTCTATGTGATTTGGTTGTTTTATTTTTGCTTACCGTTCTCGGAACGCTTTTACATTTCCTCCTTTCTCTCTCTCTCTCTCTTTCGCTGCCTACCTTGTTTTTCTCTTGTCGTTTTTCTTGTCTCACTTGCAGAATAAATGTGTAAAGCCTGGCGCGTCAGTGTCGCAGCAAATATTTGTGATGTCACAGATGTCGACGTCAACAACAGCATTAGCAGCATCAACAACAACAGTAGCAGTAGCGGCCACAACAACTGCATTAGCCGCAGCATCAGCAGCCGCAGCAGCAGTCACCGCAGCAGCAAATACTACAAAAGCAGCAATAACATAAAGCTTAAAGCGAGAATTTTTGCTCTTACTACTACACGCACAATTTTTAACTTATTTGTATTGGGCTCCGCTTTCTCGGCCTCTCTCTTTACACTCTCTTGCTGTCTTTGTGTGTGTATTTGACTAAGCTTAGCTTTTAGCTTTTAAGCGCGCAACTGTAACAAAACTGAACTTTACTGAAATGTGTGTGTGAGCACTTTTATATACATGTGCATACATGCATACTTACATAGATGAATATCATCTTTTATATAAATATTTGTTTATATATACATGTATTTAACGGCTGCTAAGTACAGCAAATTATTTATTGATAAATATATATATATATATATATATAACTTTTTTTTGTCGAATGTGTGTGTATAAATGCAATTTTCAATGCATAATCTTGGATTTTTAATAAACTTATGTATGCAACTTAAGTCGGTTAACTACTAAATATATTTACATACATACATATACATACATACATAGTTACTCGTAAACCAGAGATGATATGAATAATTGGAGTGCAAATATAGGCTTATATATCATATGCAACAAAAAAAACGGTATAACAAGTTACCCGAGAATATATTGTTTTATAAATCGAATAGTACATTTGACATAAACACATACAACATACGAATTTAAATTTATATATGTACATCGTACATCGATGTTAATGCATGTCTTAAAAGTATTTGCGGCATTCTATTTTAGGCGTAGAGGAACCAACCAAATCATAAAAAATTCTACGTCCACATTTACCAATACTTTCTTAACTCAATTAGTGATTCAAATATTTTGAACATTTTTCAATTGAAAAACCTCCATCATAATTACTCTACTTTTTTGAAGGATAGAAAATATATAATGTTTTCAATTTATTATCTAAATTATATTTAAGCTATATTTTAATTTATCGTCATAAAATTTTCAAGTGTATGGATTTAAAGCTTTAAAAGTGAAAATTCGACATTCCCTTTTCCACAATATGCCACTTAAATCTTGATAATGATCGTTTGCTTTGTGAAAAATCACCTAATTATTTTATATATTAATCATTTACACTTACATAAATATATAAATGCACATTTGGAGAGTATAAAATGCAGTCGGCGTAGTACTTGGTATACAATATTTCTTAAATTCTTCTTGGACATAGTCGTAGATTATAGAGATGTGCATATACATATACACATATAGAATACATGCAAATCAGAGCCAACTTTTCTTTTCTTGTATTGCTCTCTTTTCCTACTCTGGTGCAAAAGATTCGTAGGAAGGTACAAAACTATAAACAAGCCGAATTTAAAAAATATATAAATTAATAAAAAGATGCACACACACAAAAGAACGGAATAAATAAACTACTAACTTATCTAATAACAACAAAAAAGATACAGCAAAAGATCTGTGAGAACTAAAAGAAAAGCAAATAGAAAACATAGAGAAAAGTAGAGACCAAAAAATACAGGTAAATGGCAAACTATTACTTATATAAGCAAACATGGAACTTTAAATAAACATGATAATTTTATATGTGTGTATAATTAATAAATATGTGTCTCATTTTTTATTTCAATTCATTAATTGATATTGCCGCCCATCTGAAAGATAATCTCTTCTCTATTTGTAGCCTTGCTCTGCGGTTTAGCGATCGGCACGTTCCGGCTATAGTCTATACATAGGTGTGGTTAGTGGGGGGGAAGACGTAAATGGGTCGACCATATCGTTGACACTGATGACGCTGGAATGCCAATTTGCAACTACAATAAGCAGTTAAATGAGGCATTTTTAATGGGCCATCAAAATTATTTTTGCACAATTAAATGAAACTAAAAATAATTGAAGAACACCAACGAAATTCGCAAATTAATAACAATACACACAATAGTGATCATAATAACGATAATAATAATAATACAAATACAAATAGGTGTACATCATTTCATTACTACATACAATAAGTAACAATAACAACAAAAAGGGCAACATCAATAAACATTTTGGTGCACAATTCACAAAAAAAAAAGATAGAGTAAAATTTGATATTTGGAAAGCTTCACATTGTGTTTGGATGAGGTAGCTTATGTGTGTGTGTGGGTGTGGGTGTATTAGTGAGGCTTGTCGGTTTTAGCTGAAAATTAAAAGTTGACTAAAACAGCAGATCCTCGTCGCCCTCATTTTCAAGTATATTCTGCGCTTGTTCGCTGCTGGTGACATTGTAGCCCTGGCGGCGCAGCTCCTCCCTGGCCAGATCTGCCGACTTGCGGGCAGCCTTCTTCTTATCCTGGATTTTCTTCAAACGATAGAACTCTTCGCGCTCCAATTCATCCAACTCACTGATAATATACTCAATGGTGAGAGTAATCCGTGGTATTATAACTATAAATAATATAAATAATCACCATTACAATCATAAGCCATAAGTCAGATATATATATACATATATATATATATATAGTTTTGATTATGATTTTCACGCTAACCATGCTCAATGGCATTGACACGCCGGTTGGTCACCTTGATGACGTCGTCTAGCGTGACAAAGGATGTCTGCAGCGAGGCAAGCTCGACAAGCAGACGCACCGCACTTTGATAGTTCTTCTTGAGCTTGGCCAGCTGCTGGCCTCCACGGGCGAGACCGGCCAGCTCGTAGGTATCGACACCATCCTGATATGGCTCAAAAATGGGCAATGTAACGCCGGCCACATTATCCTTTTTGGTGCGTATCTTGATCTGTGCCTTGGTCACATTCTGCAGCACAACCTGATTGATGTCGCCGGTGGTGAACTTGACCTCGGCCAGCGAGAAAGCTGCCTCCTTCATCACCTGACCCATTAGCGTTTTTGTCTAAAGAAAAAACCTTTTATTTATTTTTCTTGTTTTCTTTAATATTTAGACGCTGGCTCGCCTCAATGATCTTGCCCAGAATTAGGCGAAAACGCATCTGGAGAGCATCTGCCTTCTTTTTGAGCAGGCCATGACCCCTGGTAGCTCCCGCCAGGCGCGATTTCATCAAAATTTGTGCGCTGTGTAATACAAGAATTTTTTTTTATCAACATTTAAAATTTTTCTTTCTTGCTGTCTCTCTTTGTCTCTCCTTACTCACCCGCGCGATGGAAATATGGGCAGACGATCTTTGGCAGCCATAATTTTTCGAGTATTAAAATTCAGAAATGTACCGTTACACCAGTTACTGTTACACTTACAGTTACCGATACGTTATGACAGCTGACAAATATGTTTTCGAATAAGGGCAACACTAAA
This sequence comes from Drosophila longiperda, assembly GCA_035042125.1. Lineage (NCBI taxonomy): Eukaryota > Metazoa > Arthropoda > Insecta > Diptera > Drosophilidae > Drosophila > Drosophila longiperda. The sequence goes on from JAWNLV010000120.1 coordinate 2,504,874, forward strand.
CATGTACGTACTGCGTTGAGGACAACAAATAACAAACTGAATAGAACTGTAAACTAAAAATATATCAACAACAAAATATTAGGTAAATAAAATATATGCGACGAATATTGTACAAAAATAAATGAACGAGCGCGAGAACAAGAAGCGAGAGCGAGAACCGCAAAGCAAAGCACACGACAACAATATGGGCCAAATGACAACTGCGAAATTGTCTCGACGTTAACAGCGACGGCGACGGCGAAAGCAACGCCAACGTCGATGCCGATGTTCTATGGATAAAAGCGACCGTTGGGCCGGGCGCTGATCTGTTTCCGCAGCAGAAACAGCAGCCAGAGATGATTAGAGAGGAGCGCGTGAGTGTTAATTGAATTATGCACGTAAATAGAATTTAAGACATAATTTGTTATTAATTTTTTCTCCGTATCAATTTTCAAAGCAAAAGCTAGGGTGATCAAGAAAAAAGGTCTAAGGAAGTTGAGCACAATTACGATTTCCAATCTGTATATCCAATATTGACTTTTTTTTAATCGTTCGTTGGTTGATAGTCTTTTATTAAAGCAAATAATAATTTTTTTATTAATTTAAATTATTAATTAGCTTCCATGTTTTACAAATATACTCTAGTTGAAAATAAAATTCATGTCCTTAAAAAAAGACCCATTTATATATATATACTCCAAATTAAGGTAAGGTCATAAGACGATTTAATTTTCCCAGTGTAGCTCTCACATTTTGACGAGCTTTTTTGCTGCTTAATAATTACCTGACACAACTGGACAATTTTGTTTTTAAGCAAATCTGCAGAATTACAAAAAATAATTACTAGCAATATATAAATAAACAATGGCAATTGCAGCCAATAAAATCTTTAAGAACCATCCATATATATATATATTTATATATAAATCTGACGCCTATTTCTAAGCAATCGCTGCCAAATCATTGTGTTTGCCGTTGGAGCTATGACTTAAATTAATGCTGATTGCAAGAAAAGAAAAAAATATATATACGCACAACAATTTCGGCACTTTGACAAGCCTACTAAATTTAAAAAGAAATTCTCAAATGCCAGAAACACGCGCCGTCGTATCCATTGTAATTTCACTATAAACTGACAATAGAATAGGGTAAGTGTGTGTGTGTGTGCGAATGGGACGACTCTCCGAGTCACACAATTTGTCCGAAAAATAAGAATAAAAAATCAACACTTGTGTACTTTATATGGTAATCGCCAATGGGTATGTAGGGTATAGCCAGAATGTGCCAATAATATTAATTAAAATAATAATTAAGAATGCTCTAGTCGTGAGGACTCGACTAGGTGACCTCAAGTTATGGACTTAAACACAGGCTTATCGCAATTTATTTGTATAGTTTGTATAGTTGGTATAGTGCCCAAAGTTATAAAGGAGTCACATCTGCGCAAATTGTAGACTGAGTATAATGAACATTATTAAATGTAGTAAAGGAAAATACCCAAAATATCAACAGATTTCGCTGTTTGTCAACGTTTGTCCTGTGAAATGAGGCAGCGTTTTTTTTTAAATCTTCCGTTTAATACAACAACCGATCAGTCGCACTTAACAAGCAATCAAAGAGATAAAGATGCGCAATGTGCAATTATTTTAAAATCTCCCTTACTTTATTCGTGCTCTTCTGTAGCTATTGCCGAATCCAAAAATGTCTCTTGCTCTCTCTTTAGCTGCTCTGAGGCAAGTTTTCTTGTCCTTCAATTCTCTTTATTCTAATCACGATATTAATGTGCATTTTCTTATCCACGAACAGCTAGCAAAATGAACAACGAAACTGGAAATATGCAGCAGTAGCAACAACAAGCACCTTAAACCATTTACAGTTACTGTAACTGTTTTATCTGCCTTAAGCTTACACCTTAAAGTTTGTCTTGTTTTTAATCAATTGAGTTCTGAATTTATGATTATAAATTTAATATAATAAATATTAAAATAAATAATCATGTCACACACACACTATAATTAATAATTTAAAAAGCAATTTTTTAATTCAAAAAATCCTTTCAGTTCCGTTTTAATGTCGCTCTCTCTCTCTTTCTCTAACTAATTAACTATTATTTATGATTTGCAGTTGAAATCAATCGGCATTTGAAGCCATGCAGACGCACTTGCTACAAAGTACACGTGCGACCTTGTTGCGCTTAATGTTCTGAGCATGTCAAATAAAAGTCAAATGTACACGCACGCATGCATACATACACATTAAACACAATTTGTGTGAACATGCATAAACACACAGACACACATTCAATAAGTGAATCAACAGTTGGCGTCAATGTTGTTGATGTTCCCACCGCACAAACTGTCAAATCTTTTTGGTTAATGAAGTGGAGTGGTGGGGGTGCAAACTAAGCAAGAACAATAGAAGCTCTATTTAACTCTCTCTCTCTTTCTCTCTGTTCCACTTATAAGTCACGAGCAGGCAATCACACGTTTTCTGATTCCCCCAACAACTTCCTTGCTCACTCCCACACACGCACGTATTCACGCACGCAAGCACACACTTACGCGTCCTGTTACCAGTTAACAGAGAGTTTTCTGCCATAGACGGCAATTGAAGGGGCCACCGGTTATTTTTCACCATTCGATTTATTACACAATTACACTAAAAAACAAAACAATAACAATGTGCCAGATTTTATGAATGTTTTTCAACAGTAAAGCCGATCAACTTGTTGAGCAACGACCCACGAAGTGACGACGCCACTGGACGCAAACATTTTTTTCTCGCAAAGGAATAGAATAGAGCAGCTAGGATGCTGAGCTGCTGCTTTCGCAGTTCGCATTTAGCAGCGCCCGCAAGTAGGTTACATATTTTTTTGTCGCTCCTCCGACTTATAAAATCAAATTGAGCAATTTTACACCAACTGAGCTACAAAGTGAGTAATTAATGCTACAGAAGATTAACAGTAAGCACAACTAAAGAAACAGTGCGTATGATGGCTGTTAAGTGCATGTGAAGAGTTTTTATCTTATGTTGTCATAATGCGATTACAATAGCAGCAACACCCATCCACAACAACAAAAGAAAAAAAAAGAGATGCCAAAGTGACTGAGGGCATAAGTCGTGAGTCCTCTCTGATTGAATTATGAGAGTAAAAAGTCAGTGTGAGTGGTATAAGTGCTATTCAGGCACTTACACAGACACATATATTTTATATTTTTATATTTATATATATTTTTTTTTTTTGCAATTACCTAAATCTTAACACAGTAAATTGCCAAATAAGTATTATAATTTTTTTTTCGTATATATGCTCTTTTTATACCCTGATATCGAAAATGTATTGAAAGTATGCTCTGGTCGTCTCTATGCCAGCATCAAAAACTGTAAATATTGGAGTGCTACGTCCACCAGGAAGCTATGAAATCGATTAAATCGATAATTGAAAATCGATAACGCCACATATCTCCCACAATTTTAAAGCTACTGTCATAAAATTGGCTAATAGGATGTTGGCTATGTGTTTCGGCGGAATATTCTTGAATATTTTTTAGACACCACAAAAAGCCTATTTCTCTGGCAATTTGATGGCTACAAATTGTAAAACTAGGTATGAGCTTAAAGTTGCCGACCAAGATTGGCATCTTGTGATATGGTACTAGGAAACCAAACATAATCACAAAAGCCTCAATTTTGAGGGTATGCCTGGAGAATAGAATATTAGGAACTTTCATAAAATATAGATATTTCTGGCAAAGGCATTTTATATTGGTACCAGAGTATTTTGCCGTCGACCTTAATTTCAGTTGATATTTGTAAGAAAAATACACAAATTTTATGTCTTATAAATCTTGGATTCATCAAATAACCTTTTTATAACAATGTTATAGGAAATAAAGAAAAATAATAACAAAATGGAGTACAAACTGATTACTGCCGAGCACTACGAACTGGTAATCGAACATTTGCGGGGCAATTTCTTTGCCGATGAGCCGCTGAATCGGGCTGTGGGACTTTGTCAGCAAGGCGGTGGCAACACTGAACTGGAATCTCTCAGTCTGGCAACGCTGCAGGATCAGCTTAGCGTGATGGCCGTTGATGGGCGCACCGACAGCACCACCTATGGCCAAATAGCCGGCGTCATACTCAACGGCGTCCTGCTGCCGGGCGAGACGGAAAGGGCGCTGGACAAGCTGCAGCTAAGCGTGGACAGCAACTACAAAAAGATCTTTGAACTGCTGTACGGGCACTTTCTGCAGACCAATCTGTTCGCCTACTACAATGTGGATCGCATCTTCGATGTGCGCATCCTTTCGGTGGATTCGCGCTTTCGTGGCCAGGGCATTGCCAAGGAGCTGGTGCGTCGTGCCGAGCACATGGCACGCAAATGTAACTTTCAATTGCTCAAGGCAGATGCCACCGGCATCTTTTCCCAGAAGATACTAGGCAGCAATGGCTTTAAGCCATTCTCCGAACAGCTCTATGCCAAATATACAAATGATGTGGGGCAGATTATATTGCCCGTGGAGGCACCACACATTAAGCTGCAGATGCTCACCAAACAGCTCAACGATGAGAACATCAAAGATTAGTAAACACAACTGTTGTGTTCATTTCATTTTTTTTGTATATTACATTTATTTATATATAGAGACAAGAAATGTTTGTTTTTGGAATGTACAATAACAAAGTAAATCTCAGGCAAATATTCGGGCAAGTTGGAGATACGAATTTCTTGAAACTTAATTACACAAATATTACTATTATTTTTTTACATAAATAGGGCAACTTTTATTTATCGAGCATTGCTTAAACGATAATTTGGAACACAACAATAACTATTGATCTATACAAAATGTTAATACTTCACTTATTTAAAATATTGGTGTTCAAAACAGATTGAAAATTATTATTTGCCTTGGAATATAAGGAATGATGGAATGTGGAATATAAATTATTTTAGTTTTTTTTTATGGGGACCAACTTAAAAATAAGCTAACTAACTAATACTAACTAAATGTATGTACTTTTGTAAAACCAAAGCAAATGCATGGAATATCTTAAAATAATGGCAAAGTTTCAAAGTAATAAATTATGTATGTGTGTTTATATAATAATGTTAGTTAACTAGTCAAAACTGTGGCTATTGTCTATAATATATATTTATTTATATATTAATATATTTATTTATATGTTTACCACATTGTTTAGGTACTTTAGATGAGCGGCCCAGCCTAGCACAAGCAGATTGAAATCCTAATACAAGTTAAATATATATCACATCGTCGCAGATCCAAACAACATAAATAACAAACAACATTGGCAACTGCTGAGCAGGTACTACGGCGTTATTGGCATTATTATCCTTCGAGAATTTACTTTTTGCTGTTGTTAGTGGGCTTCTCATAAATGAAAATTATATCCTGGTCGGTGCCAAAGGCCGTCCGAGCCGTATCCATTGCATCGGACAAACAACGGCAAATATCTGAAAAAAATAAATATATTTATTTAGAGATTAATAGTTTAGCTTGGCAACAAAACAGTGAGACTACTCACGTCCGTCGTGCACCTCGGGATTGTGGTAGAACAGCTTACGCGTGGCTATATCGTAGCCACAGAGCACCACATAGTGTCCGGCGTATCTTTTGTTGGCAGTCGTCGGCAAGCGTGGGTTTTTTTGGGCAATACAAAATAGATGAAAACAACTTGATAATGAATGCAAAAATTTAAGGCTTGAGCGAACGCATCAAAATGATCATAGCAAAAACAAATCCTGTACAAAAACACACATTTTCGATTTCGAATCCATTTACGAGTTTAAGATAAGTAAAGACTGCCAGAAAAATTGAATTTCTTGATTAATCTTATAAAACGGATTTACAGTTCTGCGATAATAATCCAATTGAGCTAAATGTAAATCGTAGGCGATAGAAAGAGAGATCAGCTGTTGAATAATCTTATAAGAAAACTGATTACAAGTTCTCCGATTAACATAATAATAACGCAATACAGTTTAATGTTTGTGTTAATGAAAACTGTTAACTTCATGAAAAAGAGAGCTCAGAGTTGATCACAGACAAATCACCTTGAGAACGTGTGTGTGTATTCGTGCAGGTTGTTTTGGTAATTGAAAATTGCATCGCTTACCCAAATTTCTCAAGTGTATTTGCACGGCATATTTCACAGGTGAGGAGCGAGGCATTTGTTAGCAATATAACGGGACCATCGCGTGCCAAATGCTTAATTATCACATCCATGTCAACTGTGCGCTGTTCAACGCGCAAACCGTGCGCCTTGGCGTCCTTGAACTTGCGCATCACCCGTTTCTCGTCCTTGTCGATGATTTGCGAGTAGTACATATGCTGCGTGTAATTGGGATCGATGCCAAGTGTTTGCGTAAAGTACTCGTGACGCACTTGGTATCGATGAAGCAGATAGCAGAGATCAATTGTCCAGGTGCTGGAGCCGAAGCCCTCCTCCTTGCAGATGCTCTCGAAATTGTTGAGGAACTGTTCGCGTTGCGTCGTCGACAGTATCATCAAAATGCAGGATATGCCACAGTCCCAGTTATATCGCTGCTGATAATGTGTTAAATTGTAGTGTTTACTTTGTTGCAGAGCGTTCATCTTTTTTTATTTTGACTTTTTCCGGACAATGAAATTGATCCCCCTCGTTTTGTGTTGTGCTCAAAATATTGTTAATAGCTAAAGGTCTAATAGCTTATGCAGAGTTGAAAATTTGCTGAATGTTTAATGCATATAAATGCTTAAAATTTGACAGACGAACGACGAAACAATAATATTTATTAGATTTCTTTCGAAAACAGATGTGTATGTTAAATGCTGGCAGCACAGTGTTAGGTTAACACATTATGTTAACAGATTAACAGACGTAGACGCAAAGTGAGCAAAGTTGCGCATTTATGCGTAACGTAAACAAAATGTTACAGGTATGTCATGCAAAAATATTTAAAATACAATTCATGTTGTGCTTTTGCTTCAGAAAATTAAGAAAATTTACTTATCAAAATTTTAAATAAATTTAGATACAAAATTACGACCATTATTCTAAAGGGGTAAGCTACCATGAGGGATAAAAGTAACTACTGTTAAGTTGCAAACACACCGGATTAGGCCATAACGTTTCTTTCTAACATGAAACATATGTGAAAGAGAGCGAACATAAACCATATGATTTTCCATAAGAGCAATGTTTTTAAGTTTCATTAAAAAACATAACATAAAACAACAAAACCAAAAACTTTGGGTTTATTTAGGTTTGCTTTCAGTCCTGAGGTGTCTTGAAAAAAGCATTAGCCCCCTGCACAGTCACAACCTTCAAATTAAACAAAATATTAACTAAATTTAGTCGTATGAAATTAATACAACACATTAACTGCCATGCTAGTATTTTTTTTGAGCAAAAAAAGTCTAAATAAAAAGCTTGATTCTGTTAGCTTTACATGTGTATATACTGTGATTTTATGTTAAAGGTGCGACGCGTAGCTGTTAGTTCCTTTTCGATGAGATATAAAGCCATCGCACACCTCTAGGACATAACATAATACACAAGTGTGCGGGTTCCATAAAGTCGAACACGGCTAGCGACGGGTTCGAGTAATTATTAAACAATATCCAGCAAGCTTTTCTAATTTTTTTTTTTTACTTATCTGGACGCCAATAGTGTAGATTTTCATATTTGGGTCAGCTGTGTGACACAAGCAGCGCCAGTAATATAACAAGAGAGTGTGACAAGTGTGTGTACAACAGTTTATAGAAATTTATATGCATATATATACAGATGTGAATGTTATATATATATATATATATATATATGTGGTTATTGTGTGAATGTGTGACCTTCGTGCAATCATCTAGCTTGGCCGACTTTTGCCAATTATAATAAAAGTACACCAGCATCCTGTGCGCAACCTTTCACAACAAGCAGCAGCAAGCTAAAAGAAAGAACGAAGATAGATAACGATTTATTATTAACATTGTGTTTACATCGAAGTGGCAAAGTGCATTGAGTGAATGACGGCAGCAGAAGTAGTTCTGTGTGTCTGATTATGTCTTAATTAGATTCCACAGACACCTGAGAGAGCTTTTAACAGCAGAAGCAGAAACAACAACAGCAACAACAGCAGCCGCAATAACCTAGACAACAACAGCAACAGCAATGGGTTAAACTCACTTTACTAATGAACTGTCCTTATGCTCCTCGCTCGTTACAGTTGACAAGCCAACAACAACAACAATAAGAAGAAGCAGAAGAAGAGGTGGAGAAAGAAGAAGCAGGACAAACAAAACGTATAAGAAGAAGAACAAGAACAACATCAACAAGAACAGCGACACTGTGTTAATAGCGAAGACGCCACGTTCCTTTCCTATGGTGAACGAGTCTAGTCAGCAAACAGGCCAAATGAACGCACATTTTAGCTAAACTGTGCAGCACACACACACACACACACACACACAACATACACACAACACCCACACACAACAAACACAAAACAAAAAAAAGAAGAATAACCAAAAAAAGAAAAGATCCATAACCCACACCCCTCCCCCAAGCCCCAGCCAGTTAATCAAAATGCGCGTTGTGGCAATGGTGAGTGGCGGCAAGGATAGCTGCTACAATATGATGCAGTGCGTCGCCGAGGGCCACGAAATTGTCGCATTAGCCAATTTGCATCCCAAGGACAAAGGTAAGCAAACCAAAACTGATATATAAATGTGTATTTTAATCGCTTACTTAAACTTGTTTACAGATGAGCTGGATAGCTTCATGTATCAGACGGTTGGTCACATGGGCATCGAGATCCTGGCCAACGCCATGGGTCTGCCACTGTATCGACGTGAGACCCAAGGCAAGAGCATACAGACTGGCAAACAATATGTGCCCACCGATGACGATGAAGTCGAAGATCTTTACAGTTTGCTCGAAACGTGCAAGGTGAGTCCCAATCAAAATCAATTCACACCATTACTAATATATAGTGACATATCCAGACCATGACATCATGCAGATCTCTCATGTCCACACTCACGGCGACAACGCCGGCGCCACGCGCAGATCCCTTATTCATTATCAGCATAAGCAATTAGACCTAACTGTATATTAACTGTAACATCATGCAGATCTCTCATGTCCACACTCACTGCGACGGCGCCAGCGCCTCAGCATAAGCAATCAAACCTAACTGTATATTCTAAGAAATTTAACTTAACTGTAAATAATGAAATAAGACGCAAATTAAACCAGTAGCATAAGCAGAGTTATATTTTGTACACAACACTGAACAGACGTGTTTTGATGAATAAAGAATTATATTTTTTAAATCAAATACCGTAATCAGACATTCAATTATATATATAAATATAAATATATATATATATATATATATATATATGTTCAAGTCTATGCTAGATTAGGGCCATAGATAACCAATTATCGTTGCAAGTTTAGCTAACGAAGACCTTACCCTTATACCCTGTATTTTTTATTGAATACCTGAGCCGTAGCTGACCTGCACCCGATTTGTTTATAGTCCCCCTGAAATGTTTATAGGCACAAATAACGTTGGCATATCTCGTTGCAAATCTTAACAAAACCAATTATATAAACTGAAACTATCAACAACAAATGCATTCGTCATTCAGAAAATTATTTAAAAAAAAATTTAAAACCACTGCGAAACCTGAGAAAAAGTAACACCAAAAAAAAGGTGTTCGGAAATGAAAAAGCTTTGATCAATATAAATAAAAAATAATACAAAATTGTAAATAGGGAAGAAAAAACATTACATTCATTTTTACAGCTCGTTATTCATTAATAGAAAAATAAAAAAAAAATGATTAAAGTAAACCCATTTTTTAAATATAAATAAATGGCTACAAAACAACTAACAGTTAAAAAAAATATATATTAACTTATAATATAAAAGAGAAATGCATTAAATTTAAAAGTTAAAAATATATATATATATATATATATATATATATATATATATATATATATATATATATATTTAAATAAAGCCACTGCAAAACCTGAGCTAAAATAGCAATTATAATAGAAATACTTAAAAACAATTTTTATTGGCACAATCATTATTATTACGATTCCAAGCTGATAAGAGCAACTACTGTAAATTAGGCGATTACTGTTAAGATTACCCAAAAGTCTGTCCCAATATCTGTAGCATTATATCGTACAGCATATCTGTGGGTCCAGTTGCATTTTATTTGCCTCGCTTTTGTCCTTGAACGAGTTGTGCGCCACAACAAACAAAACAAAAAGAAATGTTAAAGAAAAAATATAATATATATATATATAATTGAGGAAATTACTTTCGTAATCTTATCAATAATGCCGTCGAGCACGTGAACCCATCGCAGAATGTTGAATATTTGATTAGACAACTTCGCAGCAGTCGCCTTGAATGGATGCAATTTGAAATTCCGAGATGAACAGTTGCCAAGTGGGTCGGTCACAAATAGCCATAAATTGTGAAAGTAAAGCACAGTTATTATTTGTCATAGCCGACATTTGAGTGCATAATTTTGTATAAACCAACTTCAAATTGGATAAACGCAAGCATTGTGTAATTTGTATATTCCCAGAAAATCAATATTTGAGAATCGAGCCAGCAATTGGTAACTTGGTCGGGACGTGTCTGGCAAATGCATTTCTCGCATTTCAATAAACACAGCGTGTAACTGAATAAACAGAAATTTATTGGATAGTTTTACCACAGTTCGAAGAAAGAATGAAAAATGCGTAATTTATTTATTATTTGTTACTGATTCCTATACTGTTTCATTTGAATTTGTAGCATGAGCTAAATGTGGACGCGGTGGCTGTTGGTGCCATACTATCGGATTATCAGCGAGTGCGCGTGGAGAATGTTTGCAGTCGCCTCAACCTGATATCCTTGGCCTATTTGTGGAAGAGAGATCAGACTGAACTGCTGCAGGAGATGATCGACTGTCAGGTGCATGCGATTATCATCAAGGTGACCAAAATCCAATCCAATCTAATCTCATATAAGTTATATATATTGTGTTATTTGTTTGGAAGGTCGCCGCATTGGGTCTTGTGCCGGATCGTCATTTGGGTAAATCGCTGCGCGAGATGCAAACGCATCTGTTGAAGATGCGCGACAAGTATGGATTGAATGTGTGCGGCGAGGGTGGCGAATATGAGACATTTACACTGGACTGTCCGCTGTTTAAGCAGCGCATCGTTGTCGGTGATATACAGACGATAATTAGCAGTGCCGATCCAATCTGTCCCGTTGGTTATATCAATTTCACAAAGCTAACGCTGCAAGCGAAGGAGCTCCACACCGGCACTGATGTTGTATTTGTTAAGAAATCCCTCGACTATATAAGCGATCTGAATGAGTCGACGTACAGCGATCTGAGTGATCCCGATTTTAGTGAAACGGAACTGGAACTGATCGAGAAGGAGACACGTCTGCGTGAATCGCTTAGCCAGAATGAGTTAATCTCGCGCAGCAATTCATTTGGACGGCATTTGGCCACATCATCGTCCTCGCCGATACCCATTGTAACGAAGAGCGCCAGCGTCGACGAGCCCATACCGACGGCCAGCGGCTCGATAACGAGCAGCGCCTCCCTGCTGCTGCTAGCCAATGCAAATCAAGTGACATCCGCATCGGCATTGGCATTGGGCGCCTCTGCCACCGCCACCGCCTCCTCCGCCACTGCCGCCAATGGGTCTAATAATGTGGCCGCCTTGCAGGCGAATAGTTGCTGCGGCTTTGGCATCTCACATCCATTGGGCAGCAGCACGGCCGCCGTATGCGGCTCGCTGTCGCTGGCCATCTCCTCGCTTGGGCTAAGCACCACACAGTGCCCAAACTATGCGGCGACGGCGACGATGCCGACGGGCCAAACCCAACCGCCCAGTCCCATGAAATACGAGCGTGAATTTCGTCCACTTGCCAATCAGGCCAAAGCGGCCATCAATGCCAAGGGCTGGATGTGGCTAGCTGGCATACAGGGTAACACACACACACACACACACACACACACACACAATCAGAATCAAAATAGACCACAAAACCAAACTAATCGCAACATATTTTTTTTTTATAAAATTCTATCATTCATGCATATTAATTAAAATTTGTTTTCTATTTGCCTTTTAGGTTGCGCCCCCAGCATTGAGCAGGGCATGCATCAGGCACTGAACACGCTGCGTGAGCTCTGCTCGAGCAATGGCTATGAGCTGCAGGATTTGTGCTTTACCACGCTCTATGTGCGCTCGATAGCCGAGTATCCAGCGCTAAATGCCGTCTATTTGCAAACGTTTGGCTTTCACAATCCACCGACACGGGTGTGTGTGGAGTGTCCGCTGCCGGATGATTGTCATGTCATAATGGAGGCTGTTGGACATAGACCGACACCGACGCACAGTGGCGACGATAGCGAGGAGACACAATTGCTGCTCAATGGTCGCCGCAATACGATGCATGTCCAGGGCATCTCACATTGGGCGCCAGCCAATATTGGTCCCTACAGCCAATCGACACGGGTGAGAAATGCACACTAAAGAGAGACAGAGACAGAGAGAGGGAGAGAGGGAGAAAGAGAGTGCAAAAATTATATTATTTTATATATATATTATAAACTATACAAGTTGGTGAAGACAGCTTGACAATTTCAAATGAAAAATATAATATTCAGACACATTTTACAATCAATTAAATATTGCAACTATGCAAATTAAAAAAAAAATGTATATACACAAATCAGCAAGCATGCCACCAGCTTGTATATATATTTATATATATATATAGATAGATAGATAGAGAGTGTTAATATATATGTTTAATTTTGCACACAGATCGGCGACATCACGTACATCTCGGGCCAAATAGCGCTGGTGCCGGGGAGCATGACGATCATCGAAGGGGGAATTCGGCCGCAATGCAAGCTGACATTGCGTCACATCAGTCGCATTGCGAAGGCTATGAATGCCCAGGGCCAGCTGCGCGATGTCGTCCATGGCATTTGCTTTGTCACCCATCCAGCGTTCATTAGCGAGGCGCGACGCCAATGGGAGCGCCGCACCACAAATGCAATTATGGACTACATTGTGCTGCCAGCGCTGCCACGCGACGCTCTCGTTGAGTGGCAGGTTTGGGCGCACACCCATAACGATCGTTTCGACTGTGAGTTCATCTGTCTCCCAACTAGAGATCAAACAAATGAAACCAGTAGTAAATTTCAAACTAGTTAGTTAAACTGAGCAACTTACAAAAAAAAAAAAAAAAAAAAAGAAGAACCGGGTTAGAATCAATGCACATCCTACCAGAATGTGTCGCCTTAACCAGGAGGGTGGTAGGAAACCCAGTTCATAATAATAACAAAATCTAAATATTTCATACTAAATTGAAATTATTATATTATCTAGCTAAATTTCAAATATCTAAATCTGATATTTTAATATCAATATATTATATATATATATATATTTATTTATATATATTATAAATGGTTATTGCATATTTCAAAGTTGTAATAACTTAAATTTGAACTGACTAACAAATTTATAAATTAATTAAGCAATAATTAGAAAACCATTCGATTGGAATTTTTTCTACCTATACTTTACCAATCCAGACTCAATTTCAAATGAATCTTTATAACTAGAACAGCTCAAGATAACTTTACTTCACTTACATCAGACTTCAGGTTGAAACTTACATATAACTCTATATATATATTTAAGTTTTATTGTTACACAATTTATATTGAGGCGTGAAACTAATTACTTTTCCTTTGTTTATGTTTTTTTTGTTGGGTTTGTAGATGAGGAAACCGGATGTTCGGTTGGCGATTATACAATTTCGATACGTCGTCGCTGGAACTATGAGAACAATTGTGCTGCGATTGTTTGCTATGTGGCAACCGGATTGGCCTCATCCACCACACAGCTGACGCAGCTGAGCGACGATGTGTTGGGCAACCATTGCCGCTTATCGCAGTGCCTCAGCGCCGAGCACCTGGACGAGATACTCACCTATGTTGTCAATCGTCTGCTCAAGGACTATCCCATTAATAAGCGCCAGCAACAACAACAACAACAAATAGCTAATGCAGCCAACACTGCCACTGCCACACAGGCAATGTCACTGCCACAAAAACAACAGCAACAACAATACAAGCAGCCAACAGCTGGTGGGGATCAACAGCCATCGACGGCATCGGCCAAGTGCAACACATTGCCAGCGATTCACTTGAAGATCTTCTATCAGGTGAATGCTGCACCGCCCACAGATCTGCTATTGCAGGCGTTGCACGATTTTCGTAGCAAATACCAGGATATGGCATCCCTGGTTTACACGGTGTTGCCAGCCTGCAGTTTGCACAATTTCAGTACGTTCCTGTCCATATGCGGTGTGCGCCATGAATAAAACACAAGAGAGAAAAAGAGAAGAGAGAGAAATAGCGAGAGAGAGAAGAAATGAGAGGCAATGTCCAGTCTACAACTACTACTACTACGCACAAACACACATACAAAACCAAATAAAAAAAAGGAAAATATAAGAAAGAATAGTAAAGAAAAGAAAATTTAAGCTAAGAATGCTGGCGTAGGCACGCCCATTTGTTGATATTGTTAACTAGCCAGTGTATCTATTTACTATATATTTACTATAACTATTTACAAAGCAGCCGCCAGTCAATGCGTACAATACGCGTAGTTACCAATTATTTCGGACCAACAACATCAACTAGAACAAGAACTACAACCACAACAAAAACAGCAAAATCAACAACAAACTCTGTGGGCAACTCAATGTGTTTCAAAATGTTTAGAAAAAAACCAAACCAAACAAAAAAAAAGACAAAAAAATAAACAATAGATGCAAATAACCAAAATTTCGATGAAAATTAAATTACGTATAAAGAAATTAAAAGGATAAACAGAAAATACAATCGAAAAAGAAAACATTTTTATGTAAATTTTTTGTGCACACAATGAACTACGCCCAATTGTAACTGTAAAACTGTCAACTGTAAACTATACTCGAATAACTGTTAACTGTTAACAATTTTCGTTTTTCTTCTCAGGTTTCGCCTTTACCACAATTTCTTTTTACTTTTATTTACTTCCTAGTCTTTTGCTTTAAATTTTTGAATGAGATTAGCTCAAATTTTTTGACCAAATTTAGCTTTTAAAACAAAGAAAAAAAAAACACAAAAAAAGGAAGAAACCAAAACCTTTTTAATATTTATATACTACTTATACGAGTTTACTTTTTGGAAATTTTCATTATGCCTACAATTTTTATTATGGACAAATGGAAAAGGAAGAAAAAGTTGTTAAACTTTATAACAAGTCACACAAACAACAATTTTTTTATTGTTTCTGTTTTTTATGTTTTATTTATTGGCAGGCAAAAGAGAAATTTGTGAGCAAACTTTTTGCCTGGTAGCCTTTTGCTCCTTAACATAAATAGTTTAATATTAAAAATAAAAACAAAAAAAAAAACAAACATGTGTAATATTGCAAGCTAAATAATCCACTGAGTTTGAATGCGATTTTGCCAGAATCAGTTTTATTTGATTAATCATATGCCAGAAGCTTAGTGAATTTGTCCTCTTCCCCTACCACTCCCGTATCCCTACACTCCTTATTCATACACCTAACATACAAAAAACATTTGCACAACTATGGTGAAGTTAAATTGTATGTTGGACTTGTCACTGATGATAATTATGAAAATGCTATTAATGTTTAAAAAAAAATACAACAAAAAAAAATAAAAGTAAAAAAGAGAGGAAAAAATATACTGATATCTATTGTGTGTCATTAAAAATATCATTAAAAAAAATTATAAATGGGGCGTTTTTCTTTAGTGGAATTTCTAGAACATATGCTAATCAGTTCTAACGGTACACGACAGTATTATGAAAGTGCATTTGATTTGATAAGAATTTGTTTGGGGGCAAGCAATTTAAAACAGGTACACGTCCATGTTGGCCAAATAATAATGATGTTACACTAGTCATGAAGGAAGATCATACTAACGATTGAGATGACGAAGTGGCAAATATATCTATAGATGGAAACATTGGTGACCACAAGGAAATTGAATTATTCCAAACACCGGTCAAAAAAGGTACTAGGAGGCCATCGAAAGTGCACAATGGGAAGCCAGGACGCGGTACAAACAATTTTGAATCTTATGACAATTGATGACGTTGCTGCTAGCTTCAATGCAACGTAGAGTTCTGATCACCAGTGAATCGATGCAGATGAAGATAGACCGTCTACAAGCCATCAAAACTTGGGTGGTTGGTTGATCTACCGAAGATGGAGAAGGCAATTGGCTGTAAATGGGCATTGGCAATGAAGCGAACCTATTTTCTGTACATAAGACTCTGAATAAATATTAAACAACAATTAATAGTAAGTAACCAGAAAACTGTAAATTGTAATAGCGACAAAAATAGGAAAATCTCACATTCAGTGTCAACAGTAATAAATTTGACTTAACATTGATGACGAATATAATGTTTGAAAGCGCAACAAACAGAGCCAAAGCTTTTGCTCTTCTCTTCGAGTTGCGTGGTGAAATTTCTAGCGTGGGCCAATGAGATCCGCCGGTCAGCGCCACGAAACGCCAATCAGAATTGCAGCAGACACTGACGTGTTCGACACGTCAGTTGATAAACAATGGCATTGAATAAATAGCCCGGCATTGCAGATATCAGTCAACAGTTTCCATTCAGACAGCAAAGAAGTAACAAATCGGCAATTTTATTGGAATTTATATGTTTAAAATTACAATCAACAATAAGAGATTTTTTTTGTTGTGAATATAAACAAAAACTGTGACTGTGAAACCCTGTACAAAATAATTAATAATTAAAGCCAAAAATAAGAATCAACAAAGACTACACAAGTCAAATTGTTCACACTGAAGTGTTCAAATAATTATATCGAGCGGATTTTTTTTATTTAGTGCTCTTAGTTATTTAGTAAAAGTAAGTATTTAAAAATTTGTTATCAAGTGGCAACAATCGATTACTTTTCTAATTTCGCGTGTTGAGCAACACTATTGTCAAGTTAACACTGACGTGTACAACCCAGCAGCGCCGGCACAAAGCAGCAGTAATTGGTGATATTCTTTCAGTTCAGTTTTACACGTCGTGAGAAAAAATTTAGTGTCAGAAAAGTTAGCTGAAAAAACTCAAAGTTTCAAGTGTAAGTTATATTTTTAATTTACCAGTTGGCGACAATTGCTAAAATTAATGCATTGATCATATGAGCCAAAGCCAAATGCAATAGCACAAAGAAAGTGAATTGCATAGTAAAATATTAGTGCACATGTAGCTGTCGCCATGTTGGCAAAGTTGTCCTAAATTTACTAGCTTCATTTTATACACACACAATTGTACGCGTACGTAAAGCACGTGCCTTGTATCCATTCTAGTACATAAACACCTTCAAATGTAAGTGTCTGCTTTATAGTCTTCAAAACAATTGGTACTAGGAAATTGCTACGACACCCAGTTAGTGCCAGTGTAACCCCAAATATGCATGACGTGTCGTGCACTTCTGGCCGCTGCTCAGATTATAAAATAAAATAATACATTGTATGTAAGAAATGACCATGCATCAATTATTAACAATCAGAGGCAAAGTTCATTCACTTCCTACATGCCGGCTGCCGGCTGTGAAACATTGCATATTATTGCGACATCGATTATTAAAGCTCTGCTTTTGTGCATACACTGGCTGGGCACAGACACACCACACGCCGTCGTCAGATTGCACAGCTGGTTCAAGTTTAAGTTCTGTGCGCGTTGCCATTGTGGAGCATTATTTGCCTGCTGGCATGGCAACACTTGATTTCAACAGTACAATAACAAATAAATGCAACTACACAATGTGCTGGAAATTCGAAACAATTCCAATTTATTGCAAAAACACACACGCACACACATAAAGGGAGAGAGAGACGCGCCTGCGTCAACTTTCGATGTTTGCTGGCATCGTCTCTGCATAGGTGTGTGTGTGTGTGTGTGACTCTGACAGTCGATTCAATCAGCATTGTACACGTCATTTAAAACAGATCCGCAAACTACAGTTTACATTATTACCAAAAGTACACGTCAGTTAAGCATTTTAGTGTTTTAACTAGGTCTTTATTTGTTGGACAAAGCGTACGCATATTTACTAAAAACAGACAATTAATACAGCTGTGCAAATTGCTCGCGTTTATTGCCGGCAGAAGTAGTCCCGGACCGCACCGCCCCTCCCTAACTTTCACCGTGAGTTGCTTGTTGTACCATACAGGCAGACATAAGTGTGTCTATCGCAATGTAGTTTTTGGTTTTTTTTGTTGCACTCTACTCACTGAGAATGCGAACGCGGCGTAGAAGACCGAATAAGAAATTTCTGGAGAACAAAAAAAAATTTGGGGGAAAGAGTGAGAGGCATAAGAAAAACCAGTTAACTCTCGCACACAAGAGAGCAGCGTGACCGGCAACAGATTTTGTGAAGAGAACGAGAGAGTGAAAAAGCAAAAGAACCAGAAAAATGCTACCACGTATACAAAATTCTATGTAAACTTTGGCAGAGCAGCGACGTCGGTCAATCTCAGTGAGCAGCGCCTACACTGAGCTGTGAAGAGCAGAGCAGCAATGCGGCTTAAACAGTTCTTGAACGTTTAGCCAGTGGAACAGACGTGTGCTAGTGTGATTTCTTAAAGATCTTTCTCCAGGTATTTTTTTTTTTTGTTGAGGTGTGTGCGTTAATAATGATTTCACTTCAATTGGCCGTGTTATAAATAAATAAGGCCACTGCTTCAATCATTTTGCAAAAGCAGTACACATAACGGTGTCTTACCTGTTGACAGCGTAGTCAACGTCATCGACGTTTCTTTTTTCTGCTTTCTTTCGCTCTCTCCCTTTTTTAGCCGTGTGTTGACGTGTACAAAAAAAAGAAGAAAGAATTAAGCTAAGCTTTCAGACATTTTCATTAATCATTATTTCTTCTGTATTTTTTCTCATTACAGTTTTTTTTTGTTTGGTGTCAAAGTATAAGCACCAAAAAAAACTCTAGAAAACAAAAGAAATATGAAGTTGTTCATATTGCTGGCTGTCGTGGCCTTTGTTGGCCTCTCACTTGGTGAGGAGAAAAAGGAGAAGGACAAGGAACTGGGCACCGTTATTGGCATCGATTTGGGCACCACATACTCATGGTAAGTTGGAATTTTGAATGCTTTTTGCCAGATTAACAAGAAGCACATTTTCAATGAAAAGCCCTTTCCAATAGCATATTTATTTGTTATATTTTCATTCTTTTCACTTTACAGCGTTGGCGTTTACAAGAATGGACGCGTTGAGATCATTGCCAACGATCAGGGCAATCGTATTACGCCCTCATATGTGGCCTTCACAGCCGATGGCGAGCGTCTGATTGGAGATGCTGCCAAAAATCAGCTGACCACGAACCCAGAGAACACCGTCTTCGATGCGAAGCGATTGATTGGACGTGAATGGTCCGATGCGAATGTGCAGCTTGACATCAAGTTCTTCCCCTTCAAGGTTGTCGAGAAGAACTCGAAGCCACATATCAATGTCGATACCTCGCAGGGTGGCAAGATATTTGCGCCCGAGGAGATCTCCGCCATGGTGCTCGGTAAAATGAAGGAAACAGCCGAAGCCTATCTCGGCAAGAAGGTCACTCATGCCGTTGTCACCGTGCCCGCCTACTTCAACGATGCCCAGCGTCAGGCTACCAAGGATGCTGGCGTCATTGCTGGTCTCCAGGTGATGCGCATCATAAACGAACCAACTGCCGCTGCCATTGCTTATGGTCTGGACAAGAAGGAGGGCGAGAAGAATGTGCTCGTTTTCGATTTGGGCGGCGGCACCTTCGATGTGTCTCTGCTGACAATCGATAATGGTGTGTTTGAGGTGGTTGCCACCAATGGTGATACTCATTTGGGTGGCGAAGATTTCGATCAGCGCGTCATGGATCACTTCATCAAGCTGTACAAGAAGAAGAAGGGCAAGGACATTCGCAAGGATAACCGCGCTGTGCAGAAACTGCGTCGTGAAGTTGAGAAGGCAAAGCGTGCTTTGTCCGGTTCCCATCAGGTGCGCATCGAAATCGAATCCTTCTTCGAGGGCGAAGACTTCTCCGAGACTCTGACCCGTGCCAAATTCGAGGAGCTCAATCTGGATCTTTTCCGTTCGACGCTGAAACCTGTGCAGAAAGTGCTCGAGGATGCTGATATGAACAAGAAGGATGTCCATGAGATTGTGCTCGTTGGCGGCTCCACGCGTATTCCCAAGGTGCAACAGCTTGTGAAGGACTTCTTTGGCGGCAAGGAACCATCCCGTGGCATTAACCCCGATGAGGCCGTTGCCTACGGCGCTGCCGTACAGGCTGGCGTTCTCTCTGGCGAACAAGACACCGATGCGATCGTTCTGCTCGATGTAAATCCATTGACCATGGGTATTGAGACAGTCGGAGGCGTTATGACCAAACTGATACCACGCAACACAGTTATTCCCACCAAGAAATCGCAGGTGTTCTCCACGGCTTCCGATAATCAGCATACGGTGACCATTCAGGTCTACGAAGGCGAACGTCCCATGACCAAGGATAACCATTTACTGGGCAAATTCGATTTGACTGGCATTCCACCGGCACCTCGCGGCATTCCCCAGATCGAGGTCTCGTTCGAGATTGATGCCAACGGCATTCTGCAGGTCAGCGCCGAAGATAAGGGTACCGGCAACAAGGAGAAGATTGTGATTACCAACGACCAGAACCGTTTGACGCCCGAGGATATCGATCGCATGATTCACGATGCCGAGAAGTTCGCCGATGAGGACAAGAAGCTGAAGGAGCGCGTCGAGTCGCGCAACGAGCTGGAATCGTATGCCTACAGCTTAAAGAATCAAATCGGCGACAAGGAGAAGCTTGGCGCTAAACTGAGCGACGATGAGAAGACCAAACTGGAGACGGCCATCGATGAGTCCATCAAATGGCTCGAACAGAATCCCGATTCCGATCCCGAGGAGTACAAGAAACAGAAGAAGGATCTGGAGGCCATCGTTCAGCCCGTCATTGCCAAACTGTACCAAAGCACTGGCGGTGTACCACCACCAGAGGGCGCCGACGCTGGAGACGATCTCAAGGATGAGCTGTAAGCGAGCGAGCGAGCGGAAAGAGAACGTTGCCCAATTTGAGAAACGTACGACGACGGTTGGATTATATAAATAGTTTTGGCAGTAGAAGTAAATCAGACTGATTAAACAATTATAAAAGAAACAAACAAACCAACAAACAACAGCAACTGCAACAGCAACAAATAGAAAAGGAATACACACACATACATATATACAGACTCCTCCCCCTTTCCCTGTCACACCACAAAGCAACCAAATAGGTTTTTTTTGTTTTAATTGAACAGCAACTCACAATTTCTTAAACCTCACGTCAAATTTCTCGTAGCAACATTATTGTTTTTGTTTTTTTTTTTTCATTTTGTAAAGTTTATTCTTTTGGCCCGCCCCTAAAAAAAAGAATCGCATTTGAGTAAAGAGTTATATGGAGAGAGGAGCTGATGATTATCACATGTGTTCCTCGCATTCCTCATCCCGAAAACAAAAACAAACTTAAAGCACTGTACATTTTTTGATAAGAACAGCTAAGCTCTCCAAATTGAGGTAACACAAATCAAAAGGTTAGCCTACAAGTTATATAAACACCGTCTTGTTAAGAATAAAACAAAACAAAAAATGAAAATTAAACACAAAAAAAAAAAAAAATGAAATACAAAAGAATGTTATATGTATAAGAATGCGTGAGAAGTGTTAGCGAAGAAAATAAATAGAGAAAGAGCGAGTGCTGCGGGGAAATAGATAAAAAAAAAAGAGATAATGTTTGTCGTATAAAACACAAGCAACAACACACAAGATATACACAGACACACACAGACAAAACTTAACAACAAATAATAATAATAACGGATTCTTCGATTTTACGAAGAACCTTATAATTTATTTAAAAATAAAATAAAGAAAAACATAAATTTGAAAAAACTGTTTTCTTATTTTTTGTATATGTAATGTATGGGTTCAATTTATTAATTATGTAATAGTTACAAATATATTTCACTAAAGTATGCGTCTTAGATTAACCAAGCAAAGTACGTCTTTATAATTAACGATTGATATCCACGAAGCACCGACAACTTTACAACTTAAGGCACTCGGCACTTTATTCGACTTAATATAACCTTAACGCTGCGCTTCTAAAGCTCGACTTCTTCTACCGCCTTTTTATCTACGAAAATTAAATTTTCTCTGGTTAAATTGTTTTTTTCCTTAGAGAGACGCTTCTTAGTCCAATTTTTTACCACATATTTTTGAGATTCCAGCGATTTTTCACCGGATTTCAGATATGGCTAGCCATTCAATATAGCTAAAAAAAGAAAAGTATTGAGAGGATAATATTTGTAGTTCAAAACGTTTTTCGGCATCTTTTATTGTTTTTTTTCCTTCGATTTTATTTTTGTTCTTATCATTCTTATACTTGTTTTGCGTATCTTATATTCCTTGCGCATATAGATTTCAGTTTGATCAGGCGTTACTTACTTTATAGGTAGCTCTATTGTTTTGTTTGGGAGCTAGTCGCTTTGCACTTTCACCGATTCGCATGCATTATATATATTTACTACGATTCAGTTACTGCATTACGAGTAATCTTAATTATTCTTAAATACATTAAAAAAATACATAAAATATTTGTTTTGTTTGTTTTCGTTTTTTTTTTGTTTTTTTTTTTTAAATATGTATATAAATAAGCGAACGGTATATTTATATATTGTTTATTGTGTACACATATGTATGTATTTCTCTATTTACTTTTATACGTATGCACTCTCAGATATTGAATTGCGAGACCGAATCGACACAAATTTTCGGCTCGCATAGTTTTATTAATATTATAAATTATTTTGCTTTTGCTGGGTTGTTACGGTAACGGATTTTTCTTCTCGGTTTCCCTTTAGGCACGATTTCTTATGTTTCTGTTGAAGTTAACAAGAAGTTCAGCAATATTAAATATTAAAATGTTATATTAAATATTATAGCTGTATATTATGGGGAACGCCAGGTCGTTAAATTGGTAACACTTTAACCGTGCGAGCTGGCAAAAAGCGGTTCGATAGCTTGTCGCTTGTATAGGTATCGATAGGTCGGTTTCAAGCTGTGTTTTGTGTACGATGTGGCAACACTGCAGCAATTTAACTGCCGGTTAGCTCCTGACGGGAAGATCAGCAAGCACGCGATGTTAACTTATGACAGAAACATGAGCAAACTCGCCCAAGTTGATAATTTTGGAAAAATTTGTGTGCCGATTTTACGCCTTGTTTGTGTTTATGTATGTGTATTTTGTAAATGGGACTTGACTATATATTTTTAAAACTATTCTGAATTTCAGCCGCTCTCTTAGTAAATAAAATGCAAAGAATAAAATTGAACTGAATTAAATATACCGTTCCTTGCCATGGCAAAGTTAGGTTTTGCTGTTTCTTCTTTGTTCTTTGTGTTTTTTTTCTGTGTGTTGATGTTATATACTATATACATATGTATATATAGCTGCCATTTTCGATTTAAGAATATGATTTTTCGCACACGCCTCGTGAATACCAGCGAATTGTGTAGTTGGTCCTTTCTTAGGGATGGGGGAGGTGTGGCGTGGTTAACATAACATTCCACAAAGGCGCTGCTTGTAGCTGCTGTTTCTGCTTCTGCTTGTGTGTATGTTTATGTGTATGGTGTGTGTGTGTGTGGTTGTGTTAAATTTTGCTGCAGCGACTGCTGCAGTTTTAGATGCGTTTTGGAATCGTATCGACGGCATTATTCTCAGGCTCTTCATCCTTTGGTGGCTGTCCGCGTTGCTGCTGGGATCATTTTGTAGACCGATATATAGGTAAGTGAACGAAGAGACGAAGTGGGTGCGTAGGCAAGTTCAAATCGGTATATCAGTTATCGATATATGCAGAGATGCCAGAATTTGCCACCAATTAGCGCGCAACAAGAACAAAGATACAAAGAAAGGAAGACACAATGAAAGAGAGAAAAACGTAAAAGCGAAAACAATCAATAACAAAGCAAAGAAACCAAAACTACTATAACGTGTACATTAGATCATCATCAATATAGAGTACAATGTATGTACATACGTACATACATACTTATGTATAATTTACAAAATTCAAATAGTAAGATAAAAATTATGTGCATGATAATTAATTAAGTAATTTGGTTGTTGTCCTTGTCTTGCATACGAAATGCGCCGCTTGTTTTTTGTTGTTTTTTTCTTTTAGCCAATTCATAAATGAACCGTTATGATCATGAGAAGCGGCACGTCCTTTTATAAGTATATACGTATGTGGGTGCTCTGTCTATATATGTGTATGTGTGTGTGTGTTCGGAAGAGACTGTTTTTTTATACATGGTCGTCGACCTGAAGAATCCAATCCAAACTTTGCACGAGTTAAATATATTTTGTATATCTGTATTATCATTCGTAGATTTGATTATTTTCTTTGTCGATTTTGAGGTTTTCTCTGTGTGTGTGTATGTTGTGTGTGGGTGTACTTAGATGCAGTGCAGCTGACAGCGGGATAAGAAGCATTTGTGTGTTAATTGGGAAAAAAGTGTATATATATAAAAAGGTGATCCCATCCAATAGTCGTTAATCGTGTAAGTTACAATAACAAAATAACCATTTTGCGCTTAATTTTATTTCTGTTTCACATTCGCATGGCAAATAAATAATTTAAGAACGAGCTTTAAAAAAAAATAAGTACTTATTAAGTATATAAATTACGCATACAAAATGTAAATGAATCAAATTATGTGAAAGCAATAGAGAGAGGGAGAGAGATAGGCAAGCGCGCATAGCATAAGCATAGCAGCTAGCTTTTGTCAGTTAATGGCTCTCGCTTAGCGCTGCTGGTTAGAGTGAAATGGCATTAGTTGCAGATCGTCAGCCTTTGCGATCAGGATAAGCAAGCAAACTATTCAGCCTCGGCATCGGGATCGGGACGACTTAAGATCTCCTGGCAGAGCGCAATGTAGTCCTAGATTTAGTTATCGTTGTATATATATTTGTATATAAAACAAAATAAAAAAAAGTATAGCATAGCATAGAGAGAGAGAGAAAGTACTTGTATTAACATAGAAAAATAGTCATAAATAACAGCCGAAATGAGTGCAGTGTAATGCGTATAAATACACTCGTACATACATACATAAAAACAATCCAACATTTAAAGCGATTTCTGGTTAAGGATGATGATCGGTGTTAGTCAATGATGGTCTCGTGTCTTATATTTTTTGGTGTATAAACGAAAAGAAAATGCAAAGGGAAAGTAATAATGATTAAAGAAAATGATACACTGAAAATTGTATTAAATATTAGTTTGGTTTTATTTTAATTATTGTTAATATTACTCTTGTTCTTGAACTTTTTCATCTTCAAATTATTTTTTGTTTTCTTTTAGCTTTTTTTTTCTTTGTTTTTGTTTAAATCAGAAAAAGTTATATATCAATTGTAAACAGGTTTTTTTTTTTTTGTTATTTTTCTCTTGTTTTTGTTTCGGTACGCACTCAATTTTACAACGTTCCTTACGCACTTGGCCTTTTTACCGATTTCTATATATATAATTTGTATGTAAATTTACTTTAATGCTAATTTGCTTAAAAATGTGTTCACTTTTTTTGTTATGTACTTTTTTTGTGTTCCTTTCTTTTGATTCAGTATGCGATTCGCTATTACAACATCAACATATACAATCTGACTGCATACAAAAACATTCTTTATAAGAAATGGCATAAGAAACAAAAAAAAATTTAATACAATTTGTCACATAAGAATTTTTACGGAACTACACATTGAGAAAACAAAAATATTACAATTACATATTGCAAAACAAACTTGCGTTTTATACTTATATATTTTAATACATATTCGGTTTTGTGCTCAATAAAATAATAAAAAAAATATGTACATGATATATTAAAAGAAATATACCACACAATTTTAATTTTGACCCTTCAAAATTAAACGAGTTGCTAAGAACAAGCGCAATTAATAACTTTTTGAAACATTTTAAAACACGATTTTATCAATCCCTTGAAGAACGATTAGAAATTAAAGAAACTGGCGTAAAACATATCGGAAGACTATATGCTTTAAAAAGATTTTACATAATTGCATTATATTACTACAACCAACTTGATAATTTCTACATTGATCTTCGATTCTCCTTTTAGAATTGTTTTTTTTTTTTTTTTTTTTTTGAAGATCAGATAGTATAACGCAAAATTATTATGCAAGGGCAGTTAGTCTTCGGTAAACCGAATTCAATTTTATTATTGTTTTTGTTTGTTTGTAGTTTCGGCCGAGTGTCCTCAAATTGTGATATGCACTCATTTTTTTTTTTTTAATATGCCGTTGTTTATAAATGAATAATATACACTTAGCTATACATATATAAACCAATCTGCAGCTACTTGTTTTTTTTTTTTTTTTGTATTTACTACATTTAATAATAATAAAAAAGAAACCTACTCTGCTCAATTTGAAATTTCACAAACATCTGTTAATTACTTCTGTGGTTTTGTGTGTGCTAGTTTGTGGGTGTATTTATCTGTGTCTTGCAAGTGCTGCCTCATTTTCGCTTCTTCACTTTAAGTCTACACAATAAGTGTAGTTGTGAAGCGTGTGTAATAATGCTACTTCCTCTTCCTTCCTCTTTTTGTGATGTTTCTGATAATATTGTTTTTGGCGATTTAAATCTCTCATTCTCAGTCTGTCTCGCTCGAATTCTATTATTTGTTTT
Organism: Drosophila longiperda; assembly: GCA_035042125.1. NCBI lineage: Eukaryota > Metazoa > Arthropoda > Insecta > Diptera > Drosophilidae > Drosophila > Drosophila longiperda. The sequence continues at coordinate 2,531,770 of JAWNLV010000120.1, forward strand.
TCTTCTTTTTTTTTCAGATGATTTGTTTTTCGTTTTCGTTTTGTGACTTTCATTATTTTGATACAGGAGTCCTGTGCATTGTTATAAAATGTATATGCGTTGCATTCCTGTTATATATGTTGTAGTTTAAAATGTATTTTCTTATCTTCTTTTTTTTTTAATTTCGTTTGTGTTTGCTTTAATAAATGGTTTGTGGAAGTACTATGTTCCTTATATATCGTTGTTTGTGGTCTAAACAATATTCAACTTTCATCGCTCCCTAATTGTTTCTCTCTTCTACACAAATCTCGCTCATATTTATTATTAAGTTATACAAAAGTTTTCCTTTTTGGTTTTCTTTTTTTTTTTTGTTACTTTATTTCACTCGATATTTAAATTGGAAATTGAACTGTGTTTTGGTCTAGTGCTGCTACCTACAGTGTCCTGTTTTACAACATAAAATGTATATAGTAATATACAATATAAGTAATACAGTTATGTAATAGCACACAGAAATTAAAAAAAAAAATGCAAAAAGTACATTTAAGTATTATATAAGATTATTAACTAAAGGCAAAATGTGTGTATCAATTTAACATAATTATTTACTAATACATACTAGGTTTAAAACGAGGTTGTGTGTTTAAATATTTAGTATGTAATTTATGTATTGATATATGTGTAGGTGTGTGTATTTGAAAAACAAGGAGAATCGACAAGCAGCAAAACACAAGCGCAAAACTTGATGATGATGATGAAACAAATGTGTATATTGTTTGCGTTGTTGTTAGTTTTTGCTGCATCCAGTTGTTGTTGTTGTTGCTTACAATTATACTAAATGCTAACATAAGTATATATATATATATATATATATATATATATATAAATATGCACATATGCTTTATTTTTTGTTGATTGTGTAAACGACAAAAATTTATTATCTTCGTGCTGATGAGCTTTTGTATGGATAAGACATGTTCGATAGCGATAAGGAATATCGATCAATTGGTATATGGCCATATGGGTGTGTGTCTGTTAAGTGTGTTTGTGTGCGTGTGCTTCAAGAAAACTTCATATCAATTCCGTATTCATTGCTTCAAATGCTTCGGTTTTTTTCGTTCTTGCTTTTGTTTTGTTTATTTTTTCTTTTTTTTTTAAGTTTATACTTTAATACATTTTCTACTACTTGTTCACTATACTACGATTTTATATTTTTTTTCTCCGTTTCGTGTATTTATTTTATTTTTTTTTTTTTTTTTAATATAAACGCAGTTTTGTTTTTTGTAATTTTTTTTTTAAATTTTATTTTGTATAAATGATTTTTGCTTGTGGAGCTCAAAACCTCTGCAGTTGGAACGGTCTATAGCTGTCGGTTCTCTTCTGTTGAAACTATGTCTCTCGTTTCTTTATAATCAATCATATATATATATATGCAATGTTATGTTTGTTTATTTGTTGTTGTTTGTTGATTGTTGTATGTGTGTTGGTATGCGTATGTGTTTTTTTTTTATTTTTATTTTTATTAGTTTTTCTATACACAATGTTTTTATATAGGGATGTATTATGTATGGCAGCATATTGATTTCCATTAATCGGTGACGATCATTTTTTGCAGACAATCAATAAACAGACAACATAAAGAAAAGCCCGGCACATGTGCATATACCAGATTATGGTTATTAACAACACACACACATTTGCATGTATACATATATGTTGGATTCGATTCAAATTCAAGTTAGAATTGGTTGTCGTTCAGATAGATGACCATTAGGTGTTTTGTATTGGTTGGTTGGTTGGTTGGTTGGTTGGTTGATTGGTGGTGGTTGTATGTGTGGGGAGAGAAACAAATAAAAAAATATATATAGATATATATATATGCTCAGTTGAGACGATGTTTGTTGCTCTGTTTGTTTGTTTGTTTGTTGATTTTGATTTCATGAAATTTCTGTTTAGTCAATAGAAAACGTTGTTAATACAAATTTTATTTTAAATTTACCGCTCGTAGTGGCATTTTGAAATTGGCTGCTGCCTGCAGCTGAATTTGATAAGCTAAGCTGTGAATTTTAAAGCCATATAGACTAAATTATTGTTGATTTTGTTGTTGTTGTTTTGGTGGTTGTTGTCATCAGAAGTGTAGAGTATAGGCAGCAATGTATGCAATATAAAAAGATAACAAAATGTATTAATATTCAAGCCTAAAAAAACAAATAGGTTTGTTATAGCTATGTTATTCGTTCCTCTGTGTAAGTTTTAAACCAATAGTCAAGATGTAGTCCCAAATATTTGTAGGAGTAATGAACTTAAAAGGCAGATTTGTTGTGATTTCGTCTTTTTGTACATTTTTCCTGAGTTTATAAGATTTTAGTATAATTATGCGAGTGCGATCGGCCAAATATAACTATAACACGCAGCGCAACTCGCTGACTGATCAACTGTATATGAATAAAGTGGACATTTTTAGAGTCAAGTTGCTGAGATCTTCTTGTAAAGATGACAGCGTCTTGGGAATGAGAAAACACAAAGTTTTAATTGGAAATTGTTTTAATAATTAGCAAAGTGCAAAACTAGCAAAACTGTGGATTCCATCTACACTTAAGCTTTTTCTTTTTATTCTCTGAACACATTAAAAAAAAACTTAATTTATATTATTAATATATTTTTTCATATCAATATAAATCCATTTCGGAAATCAAATCCGAGATTGATGTTCTCATTTTGAAAATATAAATGTTAAACATAGGTTTGAGAAATAAGGTATATAGATTATATAGGGTTATCCGCTCTAGTAATTAGTAAGTTTGAAGGAGTGTTTTGACTGATGTTTTCTACGGTATCAAATCATTCTAGTCTGAAATTTTAAAACAGTCACCGGCTTGATAGGTGTCCATTTAGATTACTGACTTGCTCTTTGTAATATGGCTTATTGATTGAAGTAGTAGTTTTGATAGAAATTAAAAAAAAAATAATAATAAATCATCTCGAAATATTGAGCACTGCCGCTTAATTTTTGCTTTGTAGATACAAATAAATAATTAAAATACTTAGCAGACATTCTAATCTTCTCCTGCAGTTTGATAGTGATTTGGGTGTGGATAAACTAGATAACTCACCGTGGAACAAATTGATTAGTAGGTCGCTTGGGGCGATACTCGGGATGCACCATGAACAGCATGTGTGGAAATCCAGTGCCAAAATATGCGCCATCAGTGTGATGATGACGTGATGATTTTGGTGTATAAACATCAATGCACTTGGGGCAATAGGTTTTCACCATTGCTTCGCCGGGTATATCCGACAGACCTGTTACATTATAGAAGACATACATATGTATTATTATGTAAAATCTTACAAAAATGTATATATTGTCGTATTAATGATTTTCGATACGCACCCAAAGGCAACATGGGCTGACTCTCACAGTAGACACGTGGACAATGTCCAAAATCGCCAGTTTGATATTTTTCAATCATTTGAGCGATACCGCGGTTTGTTAATATATATCTAGCGTGTATGAGCCCGTACAACATTTCAGCTGCTTGTTCGGTCATATCCGATTGCAATGGATTATCTTCAAGTTCATCTTCTGTAATACAATATTAATCATAAAGTAAAGCAACAACAAAAGTAAGGCAACAATAGATGCTGGACAGACACACTGAAAAGCACAACACTCACCCGGTTCCAAGTCCAAAATCATGTCCAAGGCCTGACGATAGTTGGGCACCTGCTCATTTAAGCCAGTTAAATTGAACTTGTCCTGTATGTAATCTTCATCAACCTGAAGAGCACAAAGTATAAGAAGTCAGCTGCATTATTAAAAGTTTAAATTGATAATTTCTCACGTTTCGGGTAAAGCTAACGACATTCAATGGGTAAATATCAAAAATATTATGTTTACAATACATTTTTGAATAACTACGTTTTTTCAACATCATGGACATCTTTCGTGCAATCTGTCATTTAACTAATATGAATGTCTAAATATTAGCAACAACACAAAGACACCTTAATGGGAACAGGCGCAATTTCAGTTGATGCACTTTATCGTGCACGTACTGTATTAAAGTGAATTTGTGTGTGTGGTTGGGTGTAAGTATGTATGTGGAGGGGATACAATTGGCGGCCGCAGCTACTGGTGCTGTTGCAGACGGCGCTCGCTTAGGTAATAACCCAACATGGATCAGGGCAATGTTTCGGAATTAGCTGTCGATGATATTATTTGTATACATATGTATACATATACACACTTATTTATGTGTGTGGCACTCACCTCGCAGAAGAACTCATTGCCGCGAAGCCCGCAGAACCAGGTAACCCAGGAGACTTCCTCGGAGCTGCTCATTTTGCTGGGAAGACGACAGAAAAAAAATATTTAAAAAAAAATATAAACAAAAAACGAAACCACATAAATAAATCATGTAAGTGTGTGTGGGGGAAGGGGGAATATAGAAAGCACATGCAAGTGATTTTCATTGTGAGTCGAAACCTACATTATAGGAATTATTTTGCAAAATTTGACGAATTTATTTATTTAAAAAACCATAGAAGGGGCAGTGTTGTTGTCGTTGTTGTTAGCTTGGCGGTACCACAATGGAGTCTTCTCAAAACGTTTGCAAACGCAGTATGTATGTAACAAACACACACAATGAAAAGAGTAAACGAATCGAATCTGTCCACGAGTTTTAAGAGCGCGTCTCGATTTACTCGATTATTTATTTATTTTTTTTTTCAAAATATTTGTCGATTTAACATTTACGTCTGACTGATAGAAGCATAAACTGCGGACTACTTCTTATTTTGTATATTTTTTTTCCTTTTCGCTTGTTATTTTCAACGCACAGTCGATTAAACGGAAATTTGTACGCGTATTTTAACAAGCGCTGCTCATACAAAATGTGCCGAGCAGAAAGAAGAAGCACACATGAAGTAGCATACCAGCAAAGAAATTCAGAAAAAAAAGAGACACCGAGCGCAGTGAAATTTTGTAGGCAGACAATACACCCAACCCGTGTGGAAATCAAGCACTCACTGTTTGCATGCTAGTACTTGGCACAATTTGTTGGACACAGTAATCTCTTGTCTGGATTGTATTTGGCATTAAAACATGTTTGTTTCGAGAATGAGAGTCCAGCATTACAGGAAAAAAGAAATTTAAATCGCATTGTTCATTTTCCAACTGGGCCTTAAGCAACAGCGCGCTTGGCGTAGCGGTACGACACAGACACACACGCACACGCTCACATACCGTATTAGATGATTTTTGCACTTGTGTTACCAGGGCCCGAGGGCAGATGAATTGAATTTTACTGAACGCTTTATTTATTTTGCCATGGCACTTACCTTAATTTTCGCACAATTTTCAAAACACTTTTACTAATTAAAGCACTTTTTCAATGCGAAAATATGAGAAGCGAGTTGCGAGTTGTCGGTTTTGCAATCGGTATTAGGGATGATACAAACGTATCGATCTATCGTTTGTTCCGATATAAATGAGAGAGACTAGATTTTGCGATATTATCGGACTATTGAGATTTTGTGTGAATGTGTAAGGTCCAAAAAATAATAATACACAGATGCGCGAACATAAAAATACCAACTTTGTTTTGCAATCTTGATTGTAGACGAAGACATAAATAAATGACAGGAAACACATTTAAGATTTATTAAAATGCTTTCTAGCTCTTTAATATGAAAAAAAAATATATTTGTGTAGTCAAAAGAAAAAAAAAATTTCACATAAGCGATCACACGTTAATAAAACAGGTCCATATTGTAGAAATTTGTAAAACGAGACTTTGATATTCTAATCTACAAATTTATTTTTCATTGCTATTTTTTGTCATTTATACAGAAAAAATCGCTTGTGAGAAAGTTCTTTATTGTATTAATATTATAAAATGTAAGTAAGAAGAAATATCGTAATTCTTTCAAAATAAATTAAATTATACAATTCTCTAAAGTTTAATTGTTTTGAATTAATAAAGACAAAAAATTAGTAATTGTTCTAATTATACCTGATTTAGTTTCAGCATTTTTCATTAATTTTAAAGTAACACGAAGACGACAAAAACGTATCGTGAGAAAATTCAAAAATAAGGAGTGTGCAATTTGGTTCCCAAAGCACTACTTTTTCATGCAGATGAGTTGTACAGGGAAACTTGCCAATGCACAAGGCAAAGAATTTTGCGCGCAACTCAATAAAATTGTATGCTGGTATTTATATATATTTTAATCGTAATAACACAAAACGAAAATCAGCCGTTTTTAAAATGCAATAAAATAAAAGTATCTGGATAACAATCATAGATATATGTAAACTGTTAGACTTAATTTTATATTTGATCAAGTGCATAGTCTTCATTCACATTCTGTAGGGCCAGCAACGTGCTGAACGCGTAAATTTGCCATTTGCCCCGACCGACGTACATATTTCACGCGCAAACAAAAACTAACTGTAAACGGACACTGTATTTCTTTTTTGTTTTTTCTTTTCGTTCTGTTTTCTGTTGTATTTAATTTATAATTTTCAGTTGCAACAAATGGCAACAGTTTGCATGCACTGAAAATACACAGCACGCATGCAATTTTGTGACAACTTTTTGACGGTCAAATACGAGAACTGCCTGAGGTGAGTTGAATGGTTGCAGCGTACCCAAATAATGTTGACAAAAAAAAAACAACTTATACGTGCCTGCAAGTGTTTATTGTTGTTGTTGTATAATTGTATTGGCTAAATAATTAAATTGCATATATGAATTTTCATGACTTTAACTTCAAAACAACAACAACGATAATATCAACAATGATAAAAACAACAACACGAACTACAAAAGAGTGCCTTGAAGAGAAGCGAAATGAGCGTGGACACGTATGCGCCAAGTTCGGCGCTCACATTCCTGGACATGGATGATAATGAGCTTTTGCGCGGCGCCGATACGCAGCCAACGCCATATGATTATCGTGACTTTACCATGCCATCCACATCGGAGTGCCAGACCCAGGGCGACCAGCTGCCCGAACTGCAGGTGAGTAGATGGACTAGCGGATTGCTTGCCACGTGTATAAAAAAGTATATAATTTTGATACATATATATTTTTTTTGTCCTAGCAGCCACGGCACGTTAGCATTCACAACAATGATCAGTCGATTGAGACACGTTTGGGTTCGATTACCACTGTTTTGGCCGATTTACAATTCGAGGAGGAGGATGATGAGAGCATCGGCGGTGGAGTTGGCAACAACGGCATCGGTCTCTGTGTTGGCGATGCTATGGCCTATGTTAAAGAGTTGCCGGCACATGCGTGCAAATATTGTGGCATCCATGATCCGGCCACCGTTGTCATGTGCAACAATTGCAAGAAATGGTTTTGTAATGGACGCGGCAGCACCTCTGGCTCGCACATCATCAATCATCTAGTGCGTTCCAAGCATCGCGAGGTGACCCTCCACAGCGAGGGCCCACTTGGCGAGACGATACTCGAGTGCTATTCGTGTGGTGTGCGCAATGTTTTTGTATTGGGTTTTATACCTGCCAAGGCGGATTCCGTCGTAGTGTTGCTGTGCCGCCAGCCATGCGCTGCCCAGAACTCACTAAAAGACATGAACTGGGATCAGGAGCAGTGGAAACCGCTCATTGGCGATCGCTGCTTTCTTGCCTGGCTGGTCAAACAGCCCAGCGAGCAGGGTCAGTTGCGTGCACGCCAAATTTCCGCAGCGCAAATCAACAAGCTAGAGGAACTCTGGAAAGATAACATTGAGGCAACATTCCAGGTGAGCTAGTGCATTATATTTGAGAAAATATGTATGTTATATTGACAATACCTAATTGCAGGATTTGGAAAAGCCCGGCATCGATTCGGAGCCGTCGCAAGTGCTGCTGCGCTACGAAGATGGCTATCAATATGAGAAGACCTTTGGACCACTGGTCAGCCTCGAGGCCGACTACGATAAGAAGCTGAAGGAGTCCGCCACACAGGAGAACATCGAGGTGCGCTGGGATGTGGGCCTCAATAAGAAGACAATTGCGTACTTTACGCTTGCCAAAACCGATTCGGATATGAAACTCATGCACGGCGATGAGCTCCGACTGCGCTACGTCGGCGATATTTACAATGCGTGGAGTGAAGTTGGGCATGTCATCAAGGTGCCCGATAACTTTGGCGACGACGTTGGCCTAGAGCTGAAATGCTTCTCAAATGCCCCACTCAAGTGCACCAGCAACTTTAGCGTGGACTTCATATGGAAATGTACGTCATTTGACCGCATGACTCGTGCTCTCGGTACCTTTGCCATGGATCGCAATTCGGTGTCAAACTTTATCTACTCTCGTCTGCTGGGGCACGGTCGGGCCGATGGCAGCGATGAGGTGCTGTTTCGTGGTCCGCAGCCCAAGCTGTATAGTGCCCCCCATTTGCCGGATCTGAATCGGTCGCAGGTGTATGCAGTGAAGCATGCATTGCAGCGTCCACTTAGCCTCATCCAGGGACCGCCGGGCACCGGCAAAACCGTCACATCGGCGACAATTGTGTATCAGCTGGTAAAGCAGCATGGCGGCACGGTGCTCGTCTGTGCGCCCAGCAACACGGCTGTTGATCAGCTCACCGAGAAGATCCATCGAACGAATCTGAAGGTGGTGCGCGTTTGTGCCAAGAGTCGCGAGGCCATCGACAGTCCCGTTAGCTTCCTGGCGCTGCACAATCAGATACGCAACATGGAAACCAATTCGGAGCTAAAGAAGCTGCAACAACTGAAGGATGAAACCGGTGAGCTAAGCTCAGCGGACGAAAAACGGTATCGCAGCCTAAAGCGTGCCACCGAAAGTCAACTGCTCGAGGCAGCCGATGTCATCTGTTGCACATGCGTCGGCGCCGGCGATGTCCGTTTGTCTCGCATCAAATTCACTTCGATATTGATCGATGAGTCCATGCAGTCTACGGAGCCCGAGTGCATGGTGCCGGTGGTGCTTGGTGCCAAGCAACTCATTCTCGTTGGTGATCACTGCCAGCTGGGACCAGTGGTCATGTGCAAGAAAGCTGCACGCGCCGGGCTCTCCCAGAGCCTGTTCGAGCGTCTCGTTGTGCTTGGCATACGACCGTTCCGTTTGGAGGTACAATATCGCATGCATCCGGAGCTGTCACAATTTCCGTCAAACTTTTTCTATGAGGGCTCGCTGCAGAATGGCGTCTGTGCCGAGGATCGTCGCCTTAAACTGGACTTTCCGTGGCCGCAGCCAGATCGTCCGATGTTCTTTTTGGTTACGCAGGGACAGGAGGAGATTGCTGGCTCGGGCACATCTTTTCTTAATCGAACCGAGGCGGCCAATGTGGAGAAGATCACAACACGTTTCCTCAAGGCAGGCATCAAACCGGAACAGATTGGCATCATTACTCCGTATGAGGGTCAGCGTGCCTATCTGGTTCAATACATGCAGTATCAGGGCAGCTTGCACTCTCGCCTCTATCAGGAGATCGAGATAGCCAGCGTGGATGCGTTCCAGGGTCGCGAGAAGGACATCATTATTATGTCGTGTGTGCGCTCCAATGAGCGACAGGGCATCGGTTTTCTCAACGATCCGCGACGCTTGAATGTGGCGCTAACTCGCGCCAAATACGGCATCATCATTGTCGGCAATCCCAAGGTGTTGTCCAAGCAACAGCTGTGGAATCATTTGCTCAACTTCTACAAGGATCGCAAGGTGCTCGTCGAGGGCTCACTGAATAATTTAAAAGAGTCCCTCATACATTTCCAGAAGCCCAAGAAGCTGGTGAATAGCATGAACATTGGCGCCCATTTCATGTCCACAATGATGGTCGATGCCAAGGAGGTGCTTGTCCCCGGCTCCATATACGAGCGCAGCAGCGGCTATACACGCCAAACGCCACTCATTCCGAACACACAATCCTTTAATGGTATCGGTGGTGGAGCTGGCGTTGGTGCCATTGGTGGCCACTACGCACCTAATCCTTATGCCAACTTTGCGACTGCTGGTGCTAATGTTGGTGTTGCAAATGCAGCTGCTATGGCTGTTGGCACTCTTGGCAATAATATGATTAATCCCGTATATGGTGTCGGTGGCGCTGGCGGTGCTGGTGGCAATAACAGTTATGGACCCGTTGGCGGCATTGGCAACAATACTGCAGCAAATCCAGCCAACTGGACAGCAGCGAATTTGCACGATTCGATTGGGTTCATCTCGAATGAACATGGCGCCACTGCCTTGGGCAACATGCCGGTCCCAGTGGGCATGTTCATGAACATGAGCAGTCTGCCGCCCCATTTCTACAATCAGCGTCAGCAGGCAATTATGGCCGCCAAGCAGAATCGGCCAATTCTGAATAATCAGCCGTCTGGCTATGTGCAGGCCATTTCCGCCAGCCCCGCCCCCTACAGCAAGAAGGGCAACAAAATGTCAAAGGCACGTGCTGGTGGTGGCAACAATTTGAATGCTGCCATGCTCCAAGGAACGGAGCCAGCTGCTGAAGCAGCAGCCTTATCAACTGAAATTGCGACAACAACATTACAAATACCAGCAGCTGAAGCAGAAGCAGAAGCAACACCCGGAACACCAGTAACAACAATCAGAACAGCAACAGGTGGAGCAAGTGGAGCAGGCATTGCAGTTCCATTCAGTCAACATCCAGCGTCTCTGTTGATGCAGATGACACAGCCGGGCGGCTTTGCACTATCACAGCAGCCGGAAATGTCGCAAGATTTTGGTCATATCTCGCAAATGGACGGATTGCTCTCACAGGATGTTGTTTTCAATGTGGTAAGTGTTACGACAAGATTCAAGATAACATAACATAGCATAACATAACATAAGTTAACATTGATCATTCCAGAGGCGAAACTTATAAGTAACCCGTAAGTTAAGACAAATTTGGTATTTAGCGTGGTTGCTGCTGTAATTTGAAATTTAAAGTTATTAAACCTTGCTTTTGTTCGATAGTAGTTTTTTAATTTTAATTTATGATTGGGCCCAAACTTATAATATAACGTTGCTATTACGTAATTCAATTCATAGTGATTTAATTGTCGTTATTAAATATTAAATACTAACTAACGAGCATTCTGTAATCTCTTTTTTCTTTTTCGTGGATACTTTAGTCAGGTGAACGCAGTTTGAACCAATTCTCGCAACCCTACTGAGGCCTAAGGAGGTGCGCACAATTGCAACAACAATGTACAACAATAAACTCAGCAAACTACAATAACAAACAAATTGAAAGAACTTTGAAGCCATACAGCAGCAGTGGCGGCGGCAGCAGCAGCAGCAGCAGTAGCATGGCAAAAAAAAAATAACAAAAAAAATGCAGCAACGAAAGCGACAACAGCAGGAACAACCAGAATAACATGAGAAAGAGCAGCAAACTTGAGACGAAGACGCAACGAAGCAATATGGCAAAGAGCATCAGGGAAACAGTCTAACAGTTAAATGTGGCTACATAGGCGAGAGAGAGAAAGAAAGAGCGACAGGCCACGCACACCAACGGAATGACAAAACACACACTCGCGTGGATCAGATCTGCAGCTTCAGCTCGCCTTCCCAGACACGCTGAAGCTAGCGACGACTAGCGAGCGAGCAAAGTTGGCAGCGGCGGCCACATGGCGCGAAAGACGCGCAGGCTGCGCGCCTGCCTTCAGATACAATCGTTGATATTGGAGACAACGCGACAACGTTACAACGTCGGGGCGCCATTTTCCTACAAATTTTTACAAACTTTCAACGAATATTAAGCGCGGAATGATGCCGCTTCAATATAACCTAGTATGCGAAAAATGCCATTTGTTTCTGTAAAAAATACCAACATCTCTTCCCAAATATTTGCATTAGATGGGTGGTAACCACAATTTTTTTTTATATATTTTATTTGCTTGGAAAATAGTTTTTCTTTCAAATCTGTCACGTATCTAAATCGAAGACGTATCTAAATATTTTAATAATTGTTATTAAAAAAAAAGAGTATTTTGATAAATGCGGCGCCCTCATACAACACCATATTTAAGACGAATATGTATTGTGTCTATAAAGTGTTTGGACACAGGCAATATTTTATATTTTCTAACTACTTTTGCCAAAAAAAAACTTTATTTAATTTTTTTTTAACTTTTATTTGCTTTTTTATTTTTCTATTAAGCCGAAATTCTATAAAAATATTAAATGTATAACGGTTGTTTACGATTTTGCAATTCCCTTTTCGGCCGATCCCGTTAGAAATTAATACATTTTTCTTGGCCTTGCTTTTGGTCTGTAAACATATTCTCTTGAAATTTATCCTTCAAAGATAACTTTGTATAAGAAAGTAAAATTATGAAAAAAATGTAGCTACTGTAAAACTTGTAGACGTTGTATTTAAATTAATTTAAATTTGTATCAAGAATAAAGTTTGAAAATGTTAAAAATAAAACAAATGTTTGCCCACATACACACATACAAAAATAACAAATTCAAACAGCAAAAGTTAACAAAAAAAAATTAATATATTTTTATACAAATAGGTAAATAATGTGATTAAATACTGCCCCCCTTCCCCACTCCTAAAAAACACTTTAAAACAAGTTCTAAGAGTTCTAAATAAAAAAAATTTAATTTTGCGAAACAGGAAAAATTATAAACATAAACGAAAGTTAAATTTTTCTTATTTTTATTTTGGTATGGCATTGGTTTGTATTTGATATGTATTCATCTCTGCAGCTATTTCGCCTAACATATTTCAAATTTCATGATTCGATTTATATTCTTTTGATTACAATTTCTTTTTTTAACAATAAATGCGACGTAAAGCGATCAAAAAAAAAACTTAACAATTACATTGATGGTGGGGTTGGTGGGTTGAAAGGGGCTACGATTTTATATAATTTAAATAGAGAACACGGACAAAGATATAAATGGATTTTAAGATTATTCAAATTCAATATAAATAAATTTAAATTTACAAAACTTGTAGCCAAAAAGGTATTACAATATTTATATTTTAGTTTTTTTTTTTCTTGCGCATATTTTAATTTTTAGTTTTTGTTTTTTTTTTTCTTGCGCATATATAGTTTTTCTTCGTTTAAGCGCACATACTTTTGAAATATGTTTGCATTTGTATGGAAGAGGGCTGTAAGAAATGCATAGTTTATTAAAATTATAATGGTTTCTTAAGGTTTCTCTTTTTTCTTTTTTGTCAGTTCTCACAAGATACATTCTAATTGAAGTTTACACATGTTCAGTTAACTCCAAAAATATATAAATTACAATTTATATAAAATGCATAAGACTTTAAACAGTTACTTCCAAAGCAGGATCAGTTGATTGTATATTTGTCAATAAAATCGTGCTTATCTTGAAATTGAAATTAACTGCATACGTGCAAACTCCAAACATATACACGAAAATACAGTTTTGTACATTAAGTTTACGTATCACAATTATTACAATATTATTACACAATTTTCAATAGTATGATATATTAAATTATCGCTTGTGCCTATTCAAATAAAAATGAAAAATCAAAATAAAAACCATATATACTATATAATACTAACAATATATGCACGGATGCATTAAAATTTAAGCCACTCTAAGTAACGTAAAGTTTTCTAATAATTTTTTAACTCGAAAAGTTTAAGTTATGGAGGTCTTTTCTTTTTCAACATCAATGAGTGAGTATTTAGAATATTCTTCAGCAACAAATTTGAAAACACTAATTAAATTATTAAAATGTAGAAAATTTATACGCAAAAGTCTAAAAAGTAACTTCCTGAGTATAAATTTAAAAAAAAAAACACACAAAAACATCATAAATAAAACATGGAGACTATTACTATTGGTGATGATAATGGACTAAACTAACACAGCCACAGTCTGAAACTAACCTGTAGATGATTATGAAATGCCTGCATAATGACAAACACATGACAGACAATTCTATCAAATATATATGCCAATTGGGTGATCAGACGTGATGCACGGATGGAGGGGCCGCTCCAAAGGTGGAATCACGTGGGTGCAGCTGTTGCTGCGGCTGATGTGATAAATGCTGGCTGCTTTGCGAGGTGTTCGAGCTATGGACATGATGGGCAGCATAAGGCATGGACGGCCTTTGAGTGGAGTGGTTAATTTTCGTGAATATGGGAGCCAGATCCAATGTGTGGTCCAATCGAAGCGCCGTCACTATAAATGTTGTCTTAACGCGCTCAAAGGTCACACTGTCGTAGACAGAACGTGCTGTGTTCGACAAATCGAAGGGTTCTGAAATTGATATATAAGCAATGATTAATAACAATAATAAATAAAAAATATATTATGTAAACGGTCACCCTCGATGTTGAGCTCCTTCCATTGGTGCATGTCGTTCTTGGGACTCTTGGCAAGACGGCAGGCAGCAACGGGTAATACACCACCCGTCCGTATGGAAATGGCATAGTTCTCAAAGCTAAAATAGGGTATACAACAAATTAATGAAAGAACACGTCATGGCTGGTTTGGAATACTTACTCGAACGTGCTGTAGTATTTGAAAAAGCCAAGAAGATGCTCGCCAAGTGATTGCTTGTTTTGTGTATGATATGGCTCGATGGGCTCGATGATATCCAGATCGAGGCAATCCTGCTGCCCCAAATTGAACTTATCGGGATAGAGCGCATGCAGGCAGGGCAACACACGCGGCACACAGGCATACTGTAAATAGTGCAACACCATCAGCACCAGCGAGTAACTCGACACGGTCATCCGTTTGGCATCGTTGATGTCATGATATTGTGCCCACAGCTTAACAATGACCACCAGTGGCCGTGTACGCCAATCCACTGCAGATTTGTGCAACATTTGGTATTTATCCATGAATAATTAAAGAAGACATTTTTTCACATTTGTACTTACATTGCGCGTAGAACTGCAGCAGATATGTGTTTTTAATGCCGACACAATTGTTATAGTTGAGATCCACTTCGATGCCGTTAAGGCGATCCTTGAAGCGAAGGATTGGGACGCGTGCCTCAATTAAAGTGAAATCCTGAAAAAATTCTGTGGCAAAATTGAGTGCATGGACAAAGACTTTTAAACATTGATTTATATATAAATATATATATATATATATATATATATATATATATATTGATATGTGTAGAATCTTAGTATTACTCTACTCAACTTAGCTTACCATTGCCCGTTTCCTTGAGGACCTCATTGAAAAGATTCAATGTCATAATCGCCTTGGTGCGCTGCTCGTTGTGAAAGTAAAAGTTATGTTGCTGCTGCTCCTGCTCCTGCTGTTGCTGCTCCTGCTTTTGCTGCTGCTGATGATGATGATGCATCTGATGGTCTGGCAACAGGCACATATCGATGTCTGATGAGTCCGTGCCAAAGCCAGTGATTGTGGAGCCCACCAAGCAGATTCGATAGCCCGAAAACATGGGCTGCTACAAAAATAAGTATATATTACATAAAAATAAGAAGGCGTTTGAGGATCCTTATTGTGGGGGATATCAACTCACGTTTAGCCAGACGATCAAATGTCGCCACAATCGCATTTTGAGCTTGAACGTGGCGTGCGTCTGTTGTGCGGCACGAAATTGTTTCCATATTTCCATCGAAAGATTGTCATATTTATTGTGGCATATCAGCTGTTCCGGTTGCATTTTCAATTCGACGTTGCGTGCATTATCCAGAAAACGATCCGGCGGCAATATCGGCTCATACCAGGATGCCGCCCACGATATGTTGCCGCCGCCGCTGCAGCCGTAATTTGGACCGCAATAATGCGGATATGCCCCGGTGACATGTGGTGGTTGCAGTGGTGGTGGTGGCATCCTAAACGGTAACATCGCATGCATTCCATTACCCATGTTGCTTAAACGTGGCGGTGTCGCCGGTTGGCCGCTTGTTGTTCCTGTTCCAGAGGCTGTCGAAACTGCAGACATTGTCGAGACTGATGTGGCGCTTGCAGTTGCCGATGGCGGCGTAGGTGAAACGCTTAACAGCTCCGAGGAGGCAAAGCTGCGACGAAAAACCAAAATACTTTCAAGATATGGTCTGAGAGCGTGTAATTTATATGAGAGCACAAAACCAAAGTTAAATATAACAAACGCAGTCCCGTAAAATAAAATCGGAGATGAGGTACAATTGGAGGATAAACACCTACCGGCTACGATTGATCCATTGGGATTCGCTGGCCAGCGAGCAGGTAGACGAGGCGGGCGAAACGGCGCAACGCGACGGAATGCGACTGTTTGAATGTGTTGACCCACTAGAAATGCTGCTCGCACCTTGACCCGGGCCCGGACCGGTACCGTAGGCAGTCGTATAGCAAGGTGAATTTTGGCTATGTGACCAGGCGGCGGCGGTGTTGTTGCTGTTATACCCATCGCCAAAGCCAACGAAAAAGTGTTGGTGCTGCTGTGTTTTTTTCGGGTACAGTTGTTGTTGTTGTTGTTGTTGTTGCTGCTGTTGTTGTTGTTGCTGTTGTGGGTGCAGCATAAAAGGCAGTGTTGCATAGCTGGGACTGTGCACATAGACAATGGGTGAGGGTTCCACAGACTGGTTATTGGTGGTTCCGCTGGCTGCTGCCGCTGTAATTGCCTCATCCAGCTGGGCGCAGCTTATCATGTTTGTGGGCGTCGTAGCAGACTCCGGCGTAAGAGCTACCGGCGATAACATGCCCGGACCGAGCATTGCCAATTGTAGCGTTGGCGGCGGCTGCAGAAAAATGCTGCGGTGATTCGATGTTGTTACAACAGTTGCTGCTGCAGTATCACCATTTTTACATGCTGTTGTTGGCGTTGTGATGACAGCAGCAGCAGCAGCAGCTGTTCCTGTTGCTTCCTGCACATCCATATTTACATAGGTAAGATTGTATAATTTCTGATGCTCGGCTTTGATGGGCGTGCCGCCATTGGAAGTCATCAGCGAGTGGAAACGATGGCTGTGTTGATGCAGTTGCTGATAGTAGCCATTTTTGTGGCTTGTGGCAACTTGATGATTGGAATTTCCAGCAGCAACTGTTGCATTTTGCATGCGCCGATGCGAGGCATTGTTATAGCTGCTGCCGGGTAAAACTTCAATGGGCTTTTGTACAGATGTCGCTGAAGGACTGCTGCTGTTGCTGTTGCTATTGTAGTGCACTTTCTTATTGCGACGAAAGTTTGAGTTGGGCATGTGATTGTGTTGCTGCTGTGCATGCTGAGGTTGTGTATGCTGATGCTGCAGATAATTGCTGTTGCTACTGTTGTAGCCATAGTTGCGATAACGCTGTTGATAGGCGACTGGTTGATGTTGTTTGTGCTGCTGTTGTTGCTGTTGTTTTTGCTGCAATGGTGGGCTCGTCTCGTCAGTGTCCGGTAACTGCTCCTTTTGCAGAAATGAGGCAATGGTCAGTTGCTTGGGATGCGAGTAGTAATATTGATAATAATGCTGTTGCTGCTGCTGTTGCTGCTGATCCGATGTTGCTCCTCCTCCTCCTCCCACGCCTGCCGTTGCCACTGCTGTTACAGGCAGTTCCGTTTTCTTTTGTGTGGCCAGAGACTGCTTGAATTGCTGCTGCAACAAGAGCGCATAATACTTGAGTTAATAGTAAAGCAGTAAATCAAATGAACTATCTGCTAACGTTTTGTATATCCTTGCAGTCAGGGCAGATTCATAGCTATCTATTTATTTATCTGTCAACTTATTAGTTATCATCGATGATAAGGGGCATCGCAGGTGAACTAAATCTAATTTTCACTCGTCAAGATGCAAGATGAGTAAAAAACCATTGGTTTCTCACTTATCCCTATTATGAATATATTTATATATTACTATTATTATTATTATAACTGTTTTAAATCTGCTGAGCCTATAGCTCTTCCATTAATCCTAATTCCTGCACTTATGCGACAATCTTTCGAATTTGAAACATGTTTCTCAAGCATACAAAATATTTTTCTCTTAACTAAGCTAACGCAATCTGCGTCTTGTAAAGAGACCAGTGATTATTCAAAGTCAGTTCTTTGTCATGGCTACTAGAGAGACTTTTGGCTTACGTACATCAAAAAAATTGCCCTAAATCGCCATATTATTCACCCTAATATTCAGAAAGTAAAAAAAAGACAATTACATTTATAAATATTAGGATAGTGTTTTCTTAGAAATAATAAGTATAATTTTTGAGTTTTTTTTTTTATCTCTGTATTCTAATAAAGCCTTTAAAAATTGTATTAATTATTTCTTAGACATAGCATAACTTTCTATTATTTAGGGCAATTTACTAAAATATAGGAAATTTTTGTTTTTCTAGATGGTATTCTTTGTTTATAAATTACTACACACACAGCTTAATTTCAGCAAATTACTTTTTGGTATATTCTTTATCTGCAAGGCTATTGATAACTGTTGCATGTTGGACTTACTTCCTTTTGCTGCGCCGTTGGCTGCTGTGGATAGCTCGTTTTCCAGAAGCTCAGCGGTTGCTGTCGGGACTTATGTGTCTTGCTATTGCCGTTGTCCTGTTGATGGTGTGGCTTTGCTGCTGTTGCTAATTGCTGCGCAGATGTTGCCAACTTAGTTGGTGGGCTCTGCTGCATCTGTTGCTGCTCTTGTTGTTCCTGCTGCTGCTGCTTCCGTTCATCATTGTTGTTATTGGCTACTATTGAAATTGTTGATGAGTCGATGCAGCTGCTGCTATAATATACAGATGATGTTGAACTGTTGTTGCTGCTGTTGCTAATATTGTTGCTGCTATTGTTGTTCGCTTTGATTAGCAATTTTGTAGTGTTGTCGTTGGTATCATTGCTGTTGTTGTTGTTACTATCACTGCTTTGTTGTTTGCAGCTGATTTCTTCGATAATATTTTGATTTTTCATCACCAAGTTGTTGTTGTTGTTATTGTTTGTTCGTGTTTCTGTCGCGTGTTGCTGTTGGTAAAAAGGCGACTGCTGCTCCTGTTGTTGTTGGTTGCAGTTATAGCTGCTGTTGTTGTTATTGTTGGCGTTGCTGCCAAAATATTTCTTGCGCGCAAAGCTGTGCATATTGTTGTTGTTGTAGTGTAGCTGCTGTTGTTGCTGCTGCTGTTGTGACTGTTGCTGCTGTGACTGTTGCTGCAGTCGCTTGGCATGCTTATCAGTGTTGACGTTATTGTTATTATTATTGTTGTTATTGTTGCTATATTTGGGTTGTCGCAACATATTGTTTGCCTTGTTGTTATACCTGTTGAACTTCACCTGAGCAGCACAGCGATATTCGCGTTGCTGTTGCAATTGTTGCTGCTGTGGCTGTGCTGTTGTTCCCACTGTTGCTGCACCAACAGCATCGGCTGAGCTGGCAACAACAACAGACGTGGCAAAGATTTTTATTTCAGCTTGGTTCGTATACATTGCCCAATTATGATAAAAAAATATTGAATTTTTTTCTTTTTGTTTCTTTGCTTAAGGCGTACGGCGTTTACTGATAGATTTAAGCTAATTATATTTTTTTTTGTAATCCTAATGCTATTTTTTGTGTTGTTTTCTTCTTTTTTTAGTTTCTTTATATTTTTATATTTTTTATATAATTTTATAAGTTTTTTTTTTTTATTTTTGGTATTTAGATTGTTTTTGCAGTGTATTTCATTAAGTGCAGTTTATTTCAGTTTTTTCTTTATTATTGGATTACTCTCTGCTCACTGGAATTGGCCACTACTGTATACAAGTAACCGTATTTATTTTTTGTGTCAATTTATCCTTGTTGCTTTTCGTACCATCAGCTTAGAGCTGTATGTGCAAAAGAGAGAGTGATGACTGCGACGATCCGTTATTTTGGTAAGAAAGAGCGCAGGAAAGAGAAGGGCAAAAATTCACAATAGATTTTGCTAATACTGAAAAAATGGCGTGCATTTAACCGTAAGGCCTTAATATAAAAACAAAATAAATTTTTTGTACACATATGTAATATGAACTCGCCATAAAATATGTTTATGGACATTTCGTAAGTTTAAAAATGAACTCACCATAGCACTCTTATTTCAATTGCACATTGTATTAACCTAGCAAAACGGTGCTTAAATTCGAAGTGCGCCTTGCGCACGGCTCCGTTGGCAAATTTTTGCAAATAACACACAATAGGAAGGCACATTCATAATATAATAATAAAGACATTAATTTAAAAATAATGGCACGTTTCATTTGACTTAATTTTATACTTTGACCAGTCACTAAAAACTAAAATCGCAGCGCGCTACGTTCAACACACAGTAGCAACTGAGAATCGATACCCCCGATATCGATGTTTATTACATTTTGCCTATTGCGCACTGAATGTGCGTGTAGCGCAAAAATAATTTGAATTATTCGCATTTGCCTGAACTACCTATGCCAAGTAACTGTGAATGAACATGAAAATGCTCGATCTTTAACTCGCCTTTAATAATTAACAAATTTTAAATATTCCGTCGACTAATTCTAGTACTTGTTGAAGAGCGTCTTCCAGAATAAACGAGCGGGCAACATGGTGTCGCGCTTTATGCAACTCGGATGAGTCAGTCTGAAACGAATGCAATTCAACAAAATTAAAACATTTTAACTTGATTCTTATTGGATTATTTCAACTCACAGGAAGCGAGCACGTCTCAGACGCTCCAAATAACCGTCCGTTGCGACGGCAGGCAAAAAAATCTTGCGTACTAGTTTTGGCACCTGTGGCGATAGCTGACGGCTGAGCTTCAGATGCGTACTTGACGCACTGGCCACCTCGAATATGCACTCCTCGACGCCCTTGTCGTTGCGTTCGCTGCGCAAAATGCGCTCTTGGCTGACGCCGTGACGCATGAGGATCTCGAGCGGCACACAGACTGCCTGCTGGCGGCCAGCATGTGGTATAGCACGGAGCAGCATCGCTATGCCCTGCGCCTTGCCAAGATGCGAGGCGGCATGGTCCACTTGCAAGTCCTGCACGCCACTAAGCTGCACCAGCAGATGCAGTAGCGATGAGCATGTCTGATCCGCATAGTCCTCCAGCTCGCGCAGTGTCTCAAATGCCTGATTCGAGGGACGTTCGCGTGCCGTGACCAACCTGCGCAAATATAATTTATTCAGCTTAGTTGTGCCAACGGTGCGGCGCAGTTCACGCAACACGGGCTGATCCTTCACATAGGATTTACTCGATTCCGTCTCGAAGCACTTGTCTATGGAGTCGTACCAAAACTTAAGCCGCAATTTGGCTATTTGTGGTTCGGTGAGCTGTAATGATTTGAGATTTGCATTATGCACTTGTTGTTTTTTATGGTTCGCTTGGACTTACTTGAGTTCCAACAGAGCGTGATATCTCCACGTTGAAGGCGCGCAGTGCAAAGGCCGCCGGACGCAGATCCTTGGGCAGCAGCAACGTGCTCAGATAGTTTTCATAGTCGTATTTCCTAGTATTTGCAGCAGTATCATTCAAAAAATCATTATTAAAACACATTGCAATTTTTTCACTTACTCCACAATGCCCATGCAATATTTGGCACTAAATTTGTCATCTCTGCTGACAGCGTCCGCTTTAGCCTGCGTTGGCTTTTGTGGCTCCACTTGTGGCCTGTGAATGGCGGAGTCGGCGCTATTGTTGCTTACATTTCGACTGATAAGCTGCCAGACATTGAATTGTCCCGAATTCTTATTTTGTAACATGCGCCGCATTTGTTTATTTTTCTTTACACTAAACAGAGTTGCTCCTCACTTAACAGTGTAGCTCCTCACTTCGGTGTTGCCGGACTTGATTTAATGCAATAACCGAATAATTCAAGATACGCACAAGTTCATCGGTAAGGTTTTCTTGTTAAATAAGATAAGTAAATTTGAGTATTAAATTTTCGAACCTGATCCAGTGCTACATAATATTTAATTAAAGCAGCCCCATTTGTGCTTCGTATTGCAAAAGGCATCATTAATATCCTACAAAAAACTTTTTGCACTTATTTTACTTTTTAACATTATATCAAGGTGTCGGTATCAGTACATCAGCTGCATTGTCTGTTTAAAATGTTAGAATATTGGCCTGATGCGATATTCTGATATTTCGATAAATGCCCTTTATACAACCCTGCAACGTATAACTCATAGCTGCTTTTCTTTTCTAGCCGCCATTCAAAAGAGTGTGTTTCAATAACATTTTGTTGTAAATTCATAATAAAGTGAACCTAAAGTTAAAATCAAATACATCAAAACAATTTTGAACGGTAAGCGGACAAGTTTATGCATTATTAACTGTTTACTATGTATATTTATTGTTGGTACACGAGAGCAACAGCCACAGTTCGCTCCGTTGTTGACTAGCGTGTGTTTATTTATTAACATGCATATAGCATTCGGAGCATTAAAAAAAAATACACCTAAATGCTTGGAGCTAGCTCGACAACAATTCGACCAAACAATTATTATATATTTCTATGCTTCTACACAAATATATTAATTATTTGCTAAGCAAAGGCATGCCACCGTTGGCTGCGTTGTGGCCGTTGGGCAACGGGTAACGACAACGACGTTAGATACATGCGACTTGGGTGCTAAAAATGTGGCAGGAGTCTGCCATTTTTGCATTGAGATCATTTAAAACATTGCTTTTTTTGGAAATGTATGCTGCAAGCACAATAAACCTCAAAAAGCATCGACTTTTAAGCAAAATATCAAAAATATAGTGCAGAGCTGTCACCCAGCCGCAAATTGCGCAAATGTATCGCCTTTGAACAATACGACAACTCTAGCAATTAATCGAAAAACATTACCCCACGGTCGATATCTTCACTGCTTTTTTTCTGTGCTCAGCGATTTTCGTGTGTTCACCAAAAAAAAAAAAAATGTTAAAAGATATATTTATAAAAACAAATAGAATATACAAAGTGAAATCCCAAGTGATTGTTTAACGTGAACGTGTATATATTGGAGTCAAATAGCACAAGAACATTTGATCGGAAAGGTGTATTATATTTGCCAAAACCCAATGGGCAAATTCGTATAAAATTGACATGAAAAAAACGTTAACAGCGATAGCAATAACAAAAAGAACAACAAAAACAGCAATGTATGTGTGAGTGCTGTAACTGAACGGATTGCGACGGAAAGAAAAAAAAATACGGAGTGTATTCAAATTAGAATCGTGAGGCGACGACGACAACGTCGACGACATTCCATAACTGGGCTGCGTAACTAACACTGATTTACAACACTGAAAATGCAGCAACAGCAGCAGCAGTACACGGATCAGGACCAATAGCAAAGACACATACAACAGCAAAACAATACAGCTCCAACGGCGAGGGAAGAGGACAATAAATCACACGCCACCAATAAGGAATTAAATACATCAAAAAATGTTAGCTAAATGCAAAGTTATCTACAATTATAAATTATTGGCGGGGTCTACACTGCTTACTTACGACAGTTATATATATATATGTGTGTGTGTTGTTTAAGTGCACCCAATTGGGAAGGCTTTTTATTTCTTCCAATCCTAAAATGAATACGCACGAGCCGTCCGTCATTCGGCTGTCAGCCAATTAATTAAGCATATTATAGAAATGATGAGCTCTCTGCACAGTTAGCAATATAACAAATTTTATAAGTTTGTCTAAATTGTTGCTAGCTGCAGCTAATTGCCCGCCTGCTGCTGACGAACAAACCTAAGTACACATATAAATATATATATATGTAAATAGATGTGTGCGTATGTATGTCCAGTTGAGTACGAGTCCAGTCCATCTGTTTGCTTAGTAGAGCAATTGGGGCACACGCTTCTATTCTTTAATACATACGAACGCATATTTTCTCAGCTTGAAAAACAAATGTTTTTCTTTTCATATTAGTCTTTGTTTATTATTATTATTATTTTTTTTATTTTTTTTTTAAATTTGTTCAGTTTTTTTAGTTTTTGTGTCCTGGTCACATATTGTTTGCCAAACGGATGGTGACAGTTTTTTTTATTTTTTTTTTTTTTATTATAAATACCCAAGGTTGTGTCTCCAGCAAGCGCCGCCTCAAATTGTATAACACACTTCTGTGAGTTTGTGTGTGCGTTGTGTTTATCTTTTGATATTGAATATGCTGACTTTGTTCTCTACCTTCCTATCTCCCTCCGTCTGTCTCTTTTAAGTACAGTGCAGTAAAGTGTCGCTATAACAGCTTGAACTAAAACATATGTTTTTCGATCGATTCAATTCAATTGTACAAAATAGGACAGCTTAAATTTATTGCTGGTTCTATTGATTCTGCTTAGTCTGTCAGTTTGAGCGAAACAAATGTGTCATTAAAGTTTCAACGATAAGTGTGTTAATCATTCCTTTCAATTAAGTTCACTTATTATGAAGAGTCATCTTCCATCTAAATATTTCGTTCACATTCGTAAACAATTCACTGCCAGCGCAGCTTTCTGTGACATTTAAATTTGGTGTGCCAATAGTTAATGTAGTTATTAATATTAACATCTTCACAGTTTCTGCTGTAACAAAAGAACGTTCTGAACAATGTTGATCATTTTGTATATCTTAAATAATAGATAAAAGACGCATAATTCTTAATTGTGCAGTTTCTTCAGATAAATTGATAGCTGAAATCGCATTATCGACTATTAGTCTATAGCTGTCGTTGCATGATATTAAATATCAGCTTCGGTTCAAGCTGTTTTTATTATAACTACAAATGGCTATAAAAGTCAATAAACACTTTACAAAAAACTTTTTCTTCATTCTGAGAAAAAGTATTTGTTTTGTTTAATACAATCGAGTTTCCCCCTTTGTGAACTTATTCGAATGTTTACTGTATATTTGAACGTAGGCAAACACGTACACACATAAAATATAATGTATATATTTATTTTTATTTATATATATATATATATATAGATATAAATAAATGACAGTGTTGCCCCGCCAAGTTATGAGGTGGCCCAATGTTTACTAATACATTTTTACAGAGAACAACAACAAACGCATTAAAAAGATATTTGCCCAGAGAAAAAGAGAGAGACAGAACCAGAGCAAGAGACAGAAACGAAATATAGGGAATATCGAAAACAAGGGGAGGAGCCGAAGTCGGAACTCGAGTTATTGTTGTGGTTGGTGTGGTGTGGTGCTTTTACCATAGAGAGCCATGGTAAGTACCAATCTGGTGGTACCAGTGGTGCTGTGGGGCCCCACAGCTCCCACCCATTGCATTTCGAGCGTGTTTCTATCGGACGATCAACGCACACTGGTCACCGGCTGCTATGATGGACAGATCTGCCTGTGGCAAGTGGAACCAGCCACATTAAAGATGTCACCGCGTTGCCTCCTTGTTGGTCACTCGGCACCGGTGCTATGCCTGGTGCGAGCCTCAATGCTACCCGAGAATAACTTCCTGGTCAGCTCATCGGAGAACGGTGAGATGTGCACTTGGGATCTGATTGATGGCAAATGCACCGAGGCCGTTAAATTGCCGCAGGTGCATACACAAATCCAGAGCTATCACACTGCAAACAGTGAGGATGTGCGTCTCTTTTGCATTGGCTACTACGCCGAAATTATGGTCATGGATCCATTCAGCCTGGAGGTGATCTATGTGCTCAGCTCCAAAGTGAAACCCGATTGGATCTCAGCAATACATGTGCTGCGTCCGATGCGTCGCAAAGATGATGTTGTTCTGGCCATCACCACCACTGGAACAGTGAAAGTCTGGACTCTGACGGGCAATGAGAACAAGCATGCGGAGCCCATTTATGAGAATGAATCGAAGGAGATACGCTGCCTAAATGCGATCACAATGAATTGCTGTGCACAGAATCAACGCACCGTTCTTCTCGTCTGCACCAAATATTGGCAGATCTATGATGCCGGTGATTTCACTGTCCTCTGCTCCGTGATAGCACCAGCTCGGGAACGTTGGCAGGGTGGCGATTTCATCACATCGGATCGCGTTATGCTCTGGACAGATGAGGGCAAGGGCTATTTGTACAAGCTGCCCGCCAATTGTATACCGGACAACAAGGAGTTCCATTCGAAGAGCGTTGTTCGCGACGCCCCCTATCTGTACTATGTGCTGCAGCATGCCGGCGACAAGGTGCTCTCCTGTCCCCCGGCCATGAAGCTGTTGACGGGATTGCAGCCACATTTTCTATTGCGCGGTGACTCGGAGGGATACATATCCGTGTGGAATGTGCCAGAGGTGCCATTGGATAATATTAGCATATTGCAGGCGAAGCAGATGCCGCCACGAATCCAGAAGCCGCATGTGTGCACCTCACTGGTGGAGGCATGGTCGATTATGGACCCACCACCTGTAGGCATACTCGATCAGCTGTCGCGGATCACAGAGTCACCGGTGAAGCTAACATCGAGCATTTATTTGCCACAGCAGAGTCGTTTGGTTATTGGACGCGAAGATGGCAGCATTGTCATTGTGCCAGCAACGCAAACGGTCATGATGCAGCTGCTCGTTGGTATTAAGCAAAACTTCAGCGATTGGCCATCGCATCAAACACTCTATGGACATCGTGGACGCGTCAATTGCCTACTCTGCCCATCGATGGTGCATCCACGCTATGAGAAATCCCATTTGTTGTCGGGAGGCATTGATTTCGCTGTCTGTCTCTGGGATCTGTACAGTGGCAGTCTGTTGCATCGCTTCTGTGTGCATGCCGGCGAGATAACACAGCTTCTTGTGCCGCCCGAGAAGTGCAGTCCACGCATACTCAAATGCATTTGCTCGGTGGCATCAGATCATTCGGTAACATTGGTCAGTTTGCAGGAGCGCAAGTGTGTTACGCTCGCCAGTCGTCATTTGTTTCCTGTGGTGACCATTAAGTGGCGTCCACTCGATGATTTTCTCATTGTTGGCTGCTCCGATGGCAGCGTTTATGTGTGGCAAATGGAAACGGGCCATTTGGATCGTGTTCTTCATGGCATGCTCGCCGAGGAGGTGCTCTCTGCCTGCGATGAACAGGCGCTGGAGGATTGCGGTGGTGGTTCCGGAAGCGGCAGCGGTAGTGGGGGTGCCGCAAATTCAGCCAGTGAAATGGGCATGGCCAATCCGGCGGTGCATTTCTTTCGTGGTCTTAAGTCGCGCAATATGAATGCAATGCGACATGCCACACAGCGTGGCATTCATCAGCTGCAGCAGCTTCAGGGTCACAATCAGGGCAACTTTGATTTCCTGATGAAGCATCGCAGTAATCCGCTTGTTATCCAGGGCCTTCGCACCAATCCCAAGGATGCCGAGAGCCACATACTATTCTTCGATATCGAGGGATTGATATTTGAGCTGCACAGCGAGGAGTATGCTCAGATGACGCCCGCCACACTGGAAGCGCTCGGTGTTCATCTGCTGAATCCAAAGGATGGAAAATCGATGCACATTGATGCGAGCAAAAAGATCGGCGACTTCTTTAGCAAGGTCAAGAACAAGGCTGTCGATGTCGAGAAGATACTCAAGGACAAGGACAAACACGGACTTGTGCAGAAGTTCAAGGAGAAAACGGAAATTGTCGAGAAGAAGGTGCAGGCCAAGGTGGAGAGCCTGCAGAAAGCTGTCGAAACGCACGAGGAGCACCAGCCGCAGGATCTAAGAAGTAAAATTGCATCAAAAATGGAGGTGACACACGTTATGGAAGTGGCCCAACTGTTGCTCTCATTGCTCCACTCCTGGGGTCTCGATCCGCATCTAGATAAGGTGTGCGAATCCCAATTGGGTTTGTTGCGTCCCATTGTGCCCATCTCATATGGTGTGCTCTCCAAGGCCGGCTATATGTCGCTACTTTTGCCGACCTGGCAGAATAACTATACCATACCGCCTGGCCTGCTCCAGTTGCCATCCAGTTCGAAGAAGCGTCCACTGCCCGAGGAACTACAGCGTCTGGAGCACTTGACGGCCATATTCACATCGCGCCTACACTGGGAGCTGAGCACCACACTAACCTCGAATCACATACTGGCCCTGGTGGCCATGTCCAATACGTTGATGTCGATGAGCGCCGCCTCATTTCTGCCCGACAGCGAGAAGCACAAGAAGCTTCAACGTCTGGCCCAACGGTCTGAATCGACGCTCACCAACGAGGAGGAGCGCGAGGAGCTGCTCGCCCATCACACCTCACAGATCAAACAGGGCTGGAGTCTGCTCTCCACGCACCATTGCTTTCTGCTGCCCGACAAAATTGAAGCGCTCGAACCAAAGAAATTTAAGCGTCCCCAGGTCGAGATGATGGTCAAGCGTTGGCAGCATCATTGCATCGAGATACGCGAGGCAGCCCAACAGATCTTGCTCGGTGAATTGACCCGCATGGGCAAGAAGGGACGCAAACAGTTGGTAGAGAGCTGGGCACAATATCTGCCACTCTACACGCACACGGAACCGATTGTCAATGCACAGCAGGTGGCGGCCATGACTAACAATCAGGCGGGTGTCAGCATTGGCTGTGCTGGTGGTTCCAGTGGCGGCAGTTGCTCCCTCATGGGCAACGGCAGCAACTCGATGGCGTCTGGTCAGTCTGGTGGTGTTGGTGGCATCAATGCTGGCGCTGGCGGCATCTCTGATCAACAGGATGAGGATTATGAGGAGGAGGAGGAGGAGATCATACGCAAGCCGTCCAGTCTGTCGGAGCTGAAGCGCAAACAGACAACCGCTGTCATCCTGCTGGGCGTCATTGGCGCTGAATTCGGCCAGGATATATCACAGGAGTCGCCCAATCATCGCAGCAGCATTAGCCACACCACCAGCGAGCGACGCAAATCCTCATCCGTTGTAGAGGGCTTTGGCATCGCGAATAATTTAGCTCGTCTCACATCGATGGCGTTGGCCCATCTGTTGTATGCACCACCATCGCCGAAGCTGCCACAATACACACCGTTGCGTCGGGCGGCCATCGATTTGCTGGGTCGTGGCTTCACCGTCTGGGAACCCTACTTGGATGTATCGAAAGTGCTGCTCGGCCTGCTGGAGATCTCGTGCGAGGGCAAAGCCGTGCCAAATTTAAATTACAAATTGCCGTTGACACCGCAAGCGGATGCGTGCCGCACCGCACGGCATGCGTTGCGACTAATCGCAACCGCTCGACCCGCAGCGTTCATTACGACGATGGCCAGGGAGGTGGCACGCTATAATACGATGCAACAAAATGCCCAGTCGATGAATGCACCGCTGACGCAATCTGTGCTGTACAAGGCCAAGAGCGAGATACTCCAGTGCGTTGAGATGCTGATCGATAAGATGCAATCTGAGATAGCTGGACTGCTCGTTGAGGTCATGGACATTGCGCTGCATTGTGTTGATAGCAATGAGTTGAAGAGTCGCGGCTTGGCCGAGCTCTGTCCGGCCATTTGTAAGTTCAATCAAATCTCGCATTGTGCGCAGACTCGTCGCATCGCTGTTGGGGCGAACAGCGGCAATTTGGCCATATATGAGTTGAAGCATAATAAGTGCCAGATGATACCGGCGCATACGCATCCGATTACCTCGTTGGCCTTCTCGCCGGATGGCAAATATCTGGTGTCGTATTCGTGTGCTGAGAATCGATTGTCATTCTGGCAGACGAGCGCCGGATTGTTTGGTATAGGAACGTCACAGACGCGCTGCACCAAAGGCTATTCAACGGCGCCCATACCGGATGTGTCGCGCCTGAATCCGATGCGATTGGCCAAGCTCGTTTGGATTAATAATCGTGTTGTTACCCTCATGCTAGCCGATGGCTCCGAGACCAGATTCAATGTTTAGAGACCACTCAACAACAACAACAACAATTGCGACAATAACAAATGCGGCAACAACAACAAAAGCAGTTATTGAAAACATATATAGTGAGCGAGCTAGCGAACGAGTTTCATTTTATCGTCTTATCGATTGGCGATTATTATGGTTAGTTATCGATAGCAGCGATATAATGTCGCAACGTTTTAAGCCACACACTGAGCAGCTGAGCTGCATACTATTTCAGGCAATCAACAACGCTAACTTCAAAAGCGAGCGACTCGATCATCTACTGAAAACAGCAACAATAAATAGACAAAAATAGCAAAATAATGGAAACTATATATATATATATATATAGTTATATATAAAAACAACTGAATTACAAACAAGCCTAATGCGAAAATAACATATATATATACATATATATATATACATATATATGTATATATATTATATGTATATATATATATTTGTATTTGTATTTGCATATGTATTTTAATTGTATTTTGTGTGATTTTAAAAGCGTTTAATAACTTGTGCAAAAAAAATATTTAAAAAAAACCAAAAAGAAAACAGCGCAAAAACCACTTTTTCGAAATCCAAAACAATTAGATACTAAACATCCATTTAGCACAGTAAACATCGCATTCAAGTGATTTTAAAACATAGTTTTTCGCCATTTTAATTTTGAGATATTGGCTTTGGATTTTTCGGAATTGAGAAAGTCGCTGTTACATATTTATATATTGCATGTATTCTGAAGTTTAATTAGAATAGCTTCTATGGATGCATTTTTTTTTTTTTACATAATAATAACAAGGAACTACATAAAAAAAACTAACTAAGCTGTAGAAAAACAATTTAAATTAAAAAAAAAAATTACAAATTTAATAAAAATCCAACTGTATTTGTTTTAACAAAATGGAATTGAAAACAACACAAACACCAATATAAACAAAGAAAAAATGCTGTTATTACTACCTATGCTATTATAATTATTACTATAATTATTATTATAATTACTATTACTATTAATATTGATATTTGTTATACCTAATGTATTGTTATTATCTTTCTATAAATATTCAAAGAAAACATGTATTGCAAAACGTTGCTACCCAAAACAAAAAAAAAAAATTAAGAAAAAAGTTAAGAACAATTTAAACATTTATGTTTTTATACAATTATGTAACCTTCTATATATATATATATATTTTTTTTTTCGTAATTTGTTATTATTTTGCAATTTGTGAGCTCTAAAATTAAACGTTAATCTAATGTATTCAAAACGTCAACTAAAAAGTCAAAAGTTATATGAAATGAAAGCTTATCAAATATTACACACACACACACAGATACACTCATATACACGCACACACAGGTGTGTTTGTGTTTACCTGTATTTATATATTTATGTTGCGCGGAGCTAAACTGAACACAAAAACCACAAACACACACACATAAACATAAACAGACACATACATACATATATATATATATATATATATTTATTTATTTATATACATATGCTGCAGAATATGATACAAAAATTAAAAAATATGTGTTTGAATATATGTATAATGTATATTGTATGTGTATGTATATTCAAGATCCTTCAAAGTATTACACACAAATAAATATTACACACTATAAAAATGAAGAAACAATATATATATATATATATATATATATATATATATATATTGTTAAACATGCAACAAATAAAGTCAACCAAACATGATTATTTCTGTTTATTACCTATATATTTACGGGAATATTACAAATTGGGTAGATGTAGAGAGAGATATGTAGAATGTCTGCAGGTTTTTTTTATTTTGTGAATCGTTAAAAGTTGTGTATGATACCTTATTAAATAAATTATACCAACATGGACTTAATCCCGCTTTTGATTGAGAATCTTATTTAATCTTAGCGTGAAAATAGTACACAAATTCGAATGGCGATGAGAATGTAATATTACGTGGTATTACTACCTGGTACAGGAGCAGGTACAGATCACTGGAACCTGACTTCTCAGTTGGTTATTGGTTTTCTATACTTTGATACCGAAGCTATCATTATAAGGCTACAGTCACCAAATTTAATGAATATGTTGTTGGCGATCTTAATTAATGATCTGTACATGCCACGCCCATACCCTGCCGCCACTTGCATCACCGTCCCTAAACAGTTTATATGGCTATATCTGAGTTAGAAGAGCCGTTGAATTTGGTAGACTTTAAGAATCAATAACTAAATTTTTATGACCACGCCCATAATTTAAAAGACATCGGGCTTGGCTCGTATTACTTACGATGTATTCAATATTTTATATTATTAACAAAAATTTACTACTTGCTGCCCATTTTTTCTAGCAAATACTTGTTTGCGAAGATGCCCGAAACGGAGAAAAAAAGCACTGGGAATCGTGGCAGGCCGAGAAAGTCGGTTGCCGTAATACGCAAAATCGCCAGCGAATCCAATGACTATAACGAAGTGTTGGAAAACCAAACCAAAGCTCAGCCAATTGGCGATAAGCAGAATGCCGGTGAAAAGAAGAACGAGCAGGACGTCGATGAAGATGAGGCCATGGATAAAGTGGTGGAGCATGTGCTGAATGAAAATGAAAATTATAATATGAAAGATGGGGACGACGTAGAGATGAAGGAGCCGGACAGCAATGAGGCAAGAGAACCCGAGGAGCAAGTGGAACCACCTGCCTTCAGTCTGGCCACACTTGGACTACAACGCGTGGGCAGCGCCCCGCCACCAAAACCCAAGACCCCAAAAACCCAAATGCCATTACTAAACGCTCGTGGTATGCCCGCCCGTATACGCAAACGTAATCCGCTGTTCTACGACGAGAACATCATTAACGATGACAAGCCACTGCGCGTGAGCCTCACGTCCAAGAAGCCAAAGACGCGCGACTCCGGCGACAGTCTCGGCAAGACGCAAACGATACCCTCAAAGGTGATGAAGAAGCGCAAGGGCGTCGTCTCTCGCTATATGCGCTCCAATGATGGCAACAGTGCGTCCACCTCACAATCGACTAGCGGCGTAGATTTGAAAATGTCAGCCGGCAAGTCAAGAAAACTGACACCCATGTCGACAAAGGCATCCAAGGCTCAACAAAAGACGCAGCAGCAGGCTCAAAAACGAGTGGCGGGACGTAGCGGCAAAAAGAGAAGTGCTGCTACCGCTGCCGCTGCCGCTAGAGTTGCTGATGAGAAGGATGTGTCCAGTAAGGCCGAGACAAATGCGATGGCCAACAAACGATTGGGTCTCGCAATTGGTCAGCGGTTGCGCAATCTTCTGAAGCTGCCTAAAGCCCACAAGTGGGCCATTGCCGAGTGGTTCTACTCGTACATTGATAAGCCGCTCTTCGAATGCAAACATGAGTTTATGACTCATGTCAGTGAGCTGGCGCCGCAGATGGTCACCCGCAGCTTGAATCGCCGGGAGTGGGTAAACATTAGGCGACGCATTGGTCGGCCGAGACGCTGTTCGGCCGCCTTCTTTAGTGAGGAGCGACGTGAGCTGGAACGCAAGCGTCGGCTAATACGCACGCTGCAGTCCTGTAAGCCTGGCGAGTTTAAGGATTTGCTGCTGCTCTCGGACATGCCCTATAAGATACCAATGCCGTTGCCATTGGGCACCAAGGTGACGGCACGTTTGCGTAAGCCGCAGGACGGCATCTTTGCGGGCACCATCGCCGCCTACGATTCAATGAAATCCGAATATCGTGTAACCTTTGAGCGTCCCGGCCTGAGCACCCAGACCGTACCGGACTATGAAATTGTGTCTGAGAATTTTAATGAGATGCTGCCACTGCACAGCTTCACCACAGACTATCGTCCAAATTTGATAACCATCTATCAGACCGGTAATGTTGGCTATACAACAAATCTGGGCTTTACCACAAATTTGGCGAGCAGCTTTCTGGGCAAACGTAGTCCATTGGCTGCAGCTGGCAATCTGAATAGCAATCAATCTATGATAACGCCTCAGAAGTATCTGGCCAATAACAATGCGGCCGCACGCAATGCGCTTAGCATGAAGCTAAACAAGAGTGATCCGTTGCTGGGACAGGATGCCATCGGTGAGAGTCCAATACGTCTGCAGCTGGTGCGTCATCATGGCTATTCGACGAAGTTACTCGAGCATCTGGTGCTGCTGCAGAACTATATTGCAATGAAGGAGTCACGAATTGCTCGATTGTTTGAAATGAATAGCTTGGCCGAGGTGACCTTGGACGAAAAGAAGGCCATTGAACCCAATCAACGCCAGGTGTGGAATAATTTTCAACGTTGCTATGCCTCTAACATAATAGCAATCGAGCGCATCAACGTGGAGCTCATGTACGAGCTGACCAAAGTACAGGAGCTATCGAGCAGTCTGACTCGTAATCCTAATATACAGGCCATGATATCGCCGACACTGTTGCGCGAAGAGTGTCGTGCCAAAGCCAGCCGGACGGTCGATGAGATGAACAATGGCATTGTCAAAAGCGAGAGCATGGTGAATCTACTAAAGAATTTAACCACATTGATGGTTGTCATACAGAATCTGGACAGTGATTGGGAGGCGGACGAGGCGAATAAAGTGCTAGAGGGTTGTATCGAAGAGGTGCGCAGCAATCTTATCTCAACCGAAAATGCCGAGGTCTTTCATAAGTGCGTGCAGCTGCGCATCGCTGAAATTGCCGATATTATCAATAAGAATATTAAGAAACGCCAGGAGAAGTCCGCCCTGCAGCCAAAGACAACAAATTCCGATGCGGCAGAAATTGCCAGCATAAAATCATCAACAACAACAGCCAAGAAATCATTGGACAAGAAAACTGACAATGTGAAAGAAAAGTCAACATTTTTGGTTGAGTCCGATGTGGAGCCCATGGATGAGGACAGTGAACCGGACGATGATGCCAAAGTTGAACAACAGAAAAAGAACATTGAGGACGATGCTGATGCAGATGTTGATGTAGATGCTGATGCAGATGCCGATGATTCAGATGCTCTAGTTGGTAAAGTAGATGCCAATAACGATGACACACTAATCACCATCGATTCGATGAAGGGGTCGGATGATGAAAGTCAGTCGCATGATGAAAAAGATTATGATAAGCGCGAGGGCGACATTGAAATGTTGCCTGCCGTCGAAGAATCCGACTCTCAGGAGTTCATATAAGAAAAGTAACGAATGTAGAGTAATGTTAAGCCCTAGATACTTACCATTTAAACAATGTCCTCTCCATATATGTATATAGGATTATATATATTTCTGATATATAAATGTTAATAAATGGTAAGTATCTACGGCTTAACATTACTCTACATTTGTTACTATATATATATATATATATACTTTTTTTTATATCATTATTGAGTTTTTTTCAGTCTCGTGAATCTATAAGAAACGAGCCATACTTCTTTAATATATTAATAATAATTTTAACAATTAAACAAAGTAATGCTCTGTACCCATTAAAAATGGTTTAACAATATTGTCTTAAATTTGTACAATTGTTTTTAATAAGGCGGAAGACCCTTGGAAGGCCAAACTTCTTTCAAGTGATATATATTTATTACTTTCAAGTTGACGGCTTTTCTGTATAATGAAATGATTTTCTGGTCCCATGCAATTTCAGAAAAAAAAAAATCATCAAACCTTTTTTCGGTCTGATGACAAGCATTTTACATACATTATATAGATAATATTCGAGTTGGATTTTAAATGAAAAAACAATAAATATTAAAATCTGTTTGTATTAAATTAATATAGTTGAAGAAGCAAATTACATGTACAAATTGGAGATGTGACTGACTTGGGTACAGGGTTCCGATAGTTGAGCAATGTCGACTAGAGGACTTTTGTTTAAATTAGTTCTTATGTAGTGTTCATTTTGAGTTTAAATTCTCGATGGTTTATAATAATAAAATGTTGTACAAAAAAGCACAAATTGTTTTTTAATTGTTTATTTTTGCATTGATGGAAGCGTTGAGTGAGTAGGCTATATATCGTCATCATCATTCGTCGTCGTCGTCGTCATCGTCATCGTCATCATCTTCACTGGACTGATTAAGCCAGGTAACCAATTTGGCGAGACTTTGCCGCAGCTTTGTGTGCTCCGTAATGTCCAGCTGCTCGTACCATGCGTGTATTGCATCCTCGCTGACAAAGTCCTTGTCATACAGGTAATGCACCACTTGCGAGATCTTTTCAAGCACTAACGCGTTCTCTGCACAAATGTCCTGCGAGAAGGAAACAAAAGCATGTTATGTGTATAATAAATATATAAAGATATGCACAATCGATAATAAGTCAGGAAATACGGTAGTTTGTACGTACCTCCAATGCCTTCAGGCAATCCAACATGGCATCTTCGCTCTTAATATAGTTGGAGACAACAGGTCCCAACTGTTTGAGCGCAGCATTGATGGCAGACATAACATTACCGTTGGCCGGTTCCACAATGCTCTCTATGCCGAAAACCGCCTTGACTACATTAAAATTGACTTCCTTAAGCGACATGTTGTACGCATAACGTGAGGAGTTGATCTCAAGTATTAGGAAATCCGGATTTGACTTTTCGCGAAAGCCGCGTGTTAACGAATCGATAACTTCCGTCAGAAATACTGCAGGGAAATGACAATAAAATATATGAATATCTGGATACTAACAATAAGTATCTATGCTTACTGTTTGTGTCATCGAGCAGCGGTGTCGCTAGTCGGGATTCGCCGGCATCGTCTTCGTCGCTGGAATAGCTGCATTCGCTGTCATCCCTGGCCAGCGGCTGTAGCTCACACATTTTCGGTATACACAGCGACATTGACGGTGGCATCAAATTCTCTTCGGCATCCGAGTCATCGGGATCGCCGGTTGTTAGATCGCTAATAATATAGGCAGATGTTCCAAGGGCTTCCAGTTCAACTGAGAATTGGAGTTCAAAATTTAAATAAGTAGATTGCTTTTGTTTAAGTTGATATTAATGTCGATTAATTTAATTTAATAAAATATAAGCACTGGACACGTACTCACCTACTTCATGCTCCTCGGTACTCTGTGTGCTGGGTGAGCTGGTGACCAGTGTGTTAGACAGTTTTGTATTAGCCGGCAGGTAGCATTTGGCGCCTAGAACACAACCAGCTGTAATGCTACAATTCTGATTGATGACGGCATCTGAGCCAATGACGCAGTGCCGCAGCAGGCAGTCGTCGTGCACGGTCACATTGGCCATGAGAAAGACATTGTTGAGGTGACAGTTCCTGCCTATTCGACAATTGGCACCAATAACACTAGAGCTAATTGTGCTGCCGGCACCCACATGACTGCCAGCATGTACAACGACATTCTCTTGGAGCGCCACCTTGGATACGTTGGCGTCGTGACTTTTGTAGATGTTTTCCTTGTTGAAGACATACTGCTGCTGCAGTTTGTAGACGTCCATGTCGGGCACCAGCGGATAAGCCCAGCGACTAATAATGTCCCGGCTGACCAACTGATAGGAAAGCCAATTGTTTACCTTGTGGGCATATTGTGCCGGTGGCAACATTGCCACATAGATTCGGCTGTCCAGTAGCTCCTCATTAATTAGCAGGCCGCGCACAAAGTCGTCGCGCGTCTGAAAGTCAAAATTATCGCTGAATAGCGATAGCATCGATGGCGAACCAATGGCTATTTGCGGATCCAACAGATTATGGTGCAGTGTGACACAGGAATTGCTGAGAAACACATTGAGCGGTATCTGATAGCGTGACTCATTGTGGTTTATGCGCAGCCGCTGATGGTAATGGAGACGTGCATTCTGCTTGTCCACGGCAATAAGCAGCTCATTGCCAGTGCGCTCGGTTGCGCTGCTGGCGCACTCTTTGAACACGAGTGTGGCCGCCGTGCCCTTATCAAACTTAGCCGTTCGCTTGTGCTCCTCAAGCACTGGCCTAAGATTGGCGTTCGTCACCGTGTCAGCCCCCAGCAGTATGAAATTGCCACGAATCAGCGCCTTGGCGTCCAAATCACGCATCGCATCGCCAAAGCAACGACAACCCTCGCCGCCGATCACATGAACGGTCATCTTAATTGACCAGGACGCATATGTAGCTATGCCTTGCCTGTTAATCGATACATATTCAAATCAGTATAAAGTTGATAATGGGTTTTATACAATATTTTAGCTGAACTAGAGATAATGAAATTGTCTACATAATTGCATCAGCAACTAATTGGCTTACAGATTAAATACATGTATATTATTATGTATGCTCACTTGATGTGGTCCCGTATGTCCTGCAGATAAAGGCTGGCATAAACGAATACCTCCTCGACGCCACTGCGATTTAGCGCAATTAATGCATAGTCCAACATACTAACATTAACCAACGGCAAAAGCGCCTGTCAATAAATATTTAAGCAACTGTATTAACATAATATTCGAGGAACGTGCGTGGCCAAAACAACAATTTATTGTTCAATGTCTTAATACTTACCGTAGAGCCTTCATCGGACAGCGGTTTGAAGTTCCACACATTATTGTCGGCTATAAGGACAGCCTGGACGATTTCCTTTTGAAATTGTGACATATTTTTTCTAACAAAACAATAAATGCCGCAAAAAATAATTGTGTGAAAATGTAACGAAATTAAAGCGGCTGCTCTGGCTGTTTACAGTACTGTCAGCTGACAGTGTTGGCAAGCAACCGCATTTAACAGCTTTGCAACCCTGCCTTTAGTTATGCTAAATTTCAGCTGTTGACGTTGATTTTATTGATGCTTTCTTGTTTCTTATTGTTATTGCTGGTGTTTTTGGTTTGTTTTTGTTATACCTATGCATAAGGCACAATTGAAATTCCCTGGTATAGGCGCTTGTTATTAAGTGAGTAATGTGTAGAATTAAATGCAAGTTTAACCAAAATCGAAAGCTGAATTCATATTATCGTCATCACCAAAGCAATGAATAAGTGACTGCGATTCCGTACATGAGCATGTGTGTGTCTGTGTCTGCAAAATAAATATACCCGCCCACACCCACTGTCCAATAACTGTAAAAGCAAATACAAGATAAAAAATTAAAGAAAATATATAAAAAAAATAGATAAAGAACATGCAAGAAACGCTTTGAAATATTATTATTGTCCATGAAAGCTTTGACTTCCAAAAAAAGAAAAGAAAAGCAAAAAGAAAAAGAACACAAACCAAATCGCTGCTGCCGTCATTCTCCGCGGGATCTGAGCGCCTGTCTCAACTAAAAATAGCCAAGAAGGCAAAAAAGGTAGAAAAAAAAAAACAAATTGCCAATAGAATCCATATTGTAACTACAGTCCATGAAGTATTATTATACATTCCATCGCATAGCTTATAATAACAAACAAAAATAGAATAGTGAAAACAGCTTAAACTGCTCCTGGAAACCGAAAATCGCTTAATAATGGAGAGCGGCAACAACGTGGATGAGGCTGCAGCAGCTGCATCGCCGGAGAAATCAACAATTGCCATCATCCAACAGCGTTTAAAGGCGGACGAGCGAGTTCATCTGGTAAGCTGACCATATCACGTGATGATTAATCAATTCGTGTAGCATTTCTTTGAATCATATTTCATGTTTCATATTTTGATATGTGCATATCGTAAATGGAAATGTGTGTCATGTTCATGCCTGTCATGTTTCTGCCTTACAGCGAGTGTTAAAAAGATATAGTTATGCGGAGCCTGCTCTGCCTGTGTGTGTATGTGTTTGAGGGAAGCAGTAAAAATGAGGTTTGGCAGTAGGCCCACACATAGCCAATTTTTTTTTTTTAAGTTATTTGGCGCTTTTTAAATTAATAATAAAAGTTCGATAGAATTATAACACTTATAATCATAATTACAAATTTGATAACAATTACAAAATTGTATTTCACATCCCCCAGAAATGAATTAATAACAAATCATCTTGTACATCCCACAGATCTTTGAGGCGTATCAAATCCGGAACCAGGAGCACGTCGAGGGATTGCTTACGCTTGTGTCCTCAGAATCGGGCGGCACATATGCAGTTATATCGTTCTTGATCTTGCGCACCCCGCTGACCGCAAGCAATGACCTTAAAATAAACAATGTATTTGCAATTAATGGAAGTTTTAAAATGTCGATGGGTAAGATTGTGTGCACCGTAATTTTGTAACATATTACATGTTGTGCTCTTTTCAGACACCACAGGAGTCGTAGCGAATCAATTCAATTTGTCAACAAACAATGACAGGCCAAGCAAATATTACTATCATCCAATTAGAACTGATCTGGAGTCGGTCGATTTTAATGAATTCTGTGCAAAAATCAATTCGTACAAATCATTCATGTGGAATACCGATATGCCCTCGGAAACAACGCTAAATTTTCTTTGGCTGAATGATTATCGTGAGATCGGCGAAGTAAAACAGGAGCTGAAGAATCGCGAGAGCCAATACATTATCTACAAGAATTTTACGTATGTGACCTAAGAACGAGTCAAGCGATTTATCCCTATTTCTTTAAAATTTGATTGTCCTTCGTTTCCAGTATTTACTGTGCCACATGGAACGTTAATAATCAACCCTGCTGGGATAGCCGCGTCTCGCTGCTTCCTTGGCTGGCACGCAGTGAAATGGCGCCCGATATATATGTAATTGGACTGCAGGAAATGGAAACGAATTTAAAAGCATTAATCAATGGCCCTCAATTGGAATTGATCCAGACTCAGTGGATGTATGTGTGTTTCTTTGTAAAGGGCTATCTTGCTTTTTGTTTAAACTTGTCTTTTATTTATTAGTATTGCTTGCTAACCTATTGATTTTATGTGTTGTACAGACGCAAGATTTTGGAGAACGTGCACGATGGTGTAGAGTATGAGGAATTGCGCTCAATTCGCGTGCTTGGCATTCTCTTAACGGTTATTGTGCAGAAGCAGCTGCGACCACATATACATTGCCGCGTCTCTCGTGTGGCACGTGGGACGTTGAGACTGGGCAATAAGGGCGGCGTTGCAGTCAGTCTGCAGCTGAATGAGGATAACATATGCTTCATCAATTCACATCTGTCTGCCCACATGGGTCAAGTGCAGACTCGCAACGATGACTACAAAGCCATTGAGGAAGACACGTCGTTTGATGGATATGGTCCACTTCCTAGCACCATCAGCGATCATGAGTAAGCGATATAGGATATATGTCGATTTCTTTCGAAAATATAAATATAATCAATTTTAATAATTGCAGTCACATATTCTGGTTGGGAGATCTAAATTATCGCATAGAAAAACCACTTTGGCTACAGGGCGCTGCGGTATCATATGAGCTTATGCAATACGATCAGCTGCGCAACGAGATGAGTCAAGGCAAGTGCTTCAATGGCTACATGGAGGGTGAGATCAAGTTTTTGCCTACCTACAAATACGATGTGGGCACCGATAACTATGACACCAGCGAGAAGCAGCGAGCGCCTGCCTATTGTGATCGTGTGCTGTGGAAGGGCAAGCGGATCGAGCAGTTGATGTACAACAGCGTCATGGAGATAAAAGAGAGCGATCATAAGCCCGTCTACGCCATATTCCGGGTAAAGATCAAGACGCGCGATGAGGTCAAGTATAAGCGGATCCAAGAGGATGTTCTCAAGGCTGTAGACAAGCGTGAGAATGATAATCAGCCGCAGATAACCGCAGATCATACG
This sequence comes from Drosophila longiperda, assembly GCA_035042125.1. Lineage (NCBI taxonomy): Eukaryota > Metazoa > Arthropoda > Insecta > Diptera > Drosophilidae > Drosophila > Drosophila longiperda. Next base: position 2,573,052 of record JAWNLV010000120.1, read on the forward strand.
GTCATCGAATTTGGTCTGGTGCGCTTTAATGAGCCGTCCGTGCAGGACTTTAAAGTGTACAACATCTGTCCGCAGCAGGTGGACTTTGAGTTCAAGGTGAAGGATTTACCAGTAAACGATATCTGCGAGAAGTGGCTACACGTGGATCCGCGCTCGGACAGCTTAATGATTGACTCGGCGCGCAGCATACACTTAAAAATGATGATCGATCACAACTCGATAACGGGCTTGCTTAAAAAGATCTGCAATACATCGGGAAAATCCGATTTAGATATACTCATACTGCATGTGAGATCTGGACGAGACATATTCATAACCGTTACGGGTGAATATCAGCCTAGCTGCTTCGGTCTATCAGTGGAGACAATGTGCCGCACCGATCGCCCCATTAGCGAGTACAATCAGGATCAATTGAAGCAAATGGTAGTATATATTTTGAAAAGTCCATGTGTCTATCAATATTACTGACTTAATTATTATTAACCCATTTCTCTAGATGCTAGACATGTCGCCCGAGCACCGTATAACGATGCCCCGCGAATTTTTCCTGCTTATTGACTATCTACACAAGCATGGTGACCAGCTAAAGGGCATTTTCCAGAGCTATGATCGCCGTAACCAGCTGAGCAGTAACTTCAATGCCGTTCGCGACTGGCTGGACACCTGGTCGGAGGATGAGTTTCGTACGTTTGCTCTTTGAACTTACCTGCTGTTGTCTTTGAACTGAATCATAATTATAACGTGTTTAATTCAATTATAGCGGGAACACCACAAACTGCTGCCGAGGCGCTGTTGCGGTTCCTTGATCTGCCTGAAGAGGCACTGCTGGAGCCGCTTGTTGAGGATCTATTGCATAGCAGAAGCAAATCGGAGGCCATGGAACTAATACACTTGCTGAGCCCACCAAAACGTAATGTATTCATGCATCTGTGCATGTTTCTGCGCGAAGTAATCGAACGCAATTACAATGAACTATCCAGTATCGGTGAGTAGTCTAGTCCAGTGGCATACCTTAATCATATGCAACACCTTTTTGATCACCCATACAGCTGCTGTATTTGGACGCATTCTATTGCGCAGTAGTAACAATATACTATCCGCAACAATAGACTATCAGAACAGCTGCACCGACTTCATGTATCGCTTCCTCGAAAGTCATGACACAACTCCTGGCGGCAATGGATATGGAGGAGTGACCGGTGCCAGTTTACAGACATAATTTTAATTGTGATTGCGGTTGCGTTTGCATTTCCACTTTGTACATATATAGATATGCATTATGTTAAATCCCATCTGAAATGGATGTTAATTAGATAATTATTTATTGTAACTGTAATCTAAGATGTATTTGCCTAGTTTGTTGATGGTACGCGTACGAGTAGTTCCTCTATGGCCTAACATTTACGTATATATACACTCCTCGAAATTCGATTAAAGACACTGTTTATGGTGCTAAAAATTGTACCAAGCCTAGGGGATCTCGTTTACGCATTTTATAATGCATAGGAATGAAAGCTTCTTTATTTTTTTCTCTCAGGATTTTTGCATATTTGTGTATTTTTATATAGTTTGGGTGCGAATTTTGATTAACGGCAGTCACTTTCTAGCCTTCGGAAGAGTACCTTGGGAATTTCCTGAAATGGGATAGTAAAGTATACGTATTTTACATTATGAAATATTTTATATGTTGCAAATATATAAGTATAGATACATACAAAAAATTATGACACAGGCAAAATGCTACGACATCTAAACTTCTTTTTGATTTAATGTTACAAATATCAAAACATAATTCTTGAATAATTAAAAATAAATTCAAAGCCAATATTAAAGAAGGTCCACAGCAAAGCCAAATTAAATAGAAAAATTGGGAAATCGACAGTTTGAGACAATTAAGCAAAATCGAAAGTACCTGACTTCCAAACAGTTTTTGAATCGATGTCCAATTCAATTTTTTGTTATTTCAAAATAATTAGATGGCTGAACACAATATTAATTTGTTATTAATTTTATTAGCACTGCCTTTTATCGAATTTCGCACTTTAACATCACTTAAAAAAAACGCAATAAAAATGTTATGTTATGTTACAAATCTGTTTGCTTTTTCGGGTGAAAAAATTGTATAAACTTTATTTTAAATTTTTTTTAGGATATGCATTTTATTAAGATTTGGGATGTGTAAGTGTTTGTCACAGCCTGATTTAAATTTTAATTAATTAATTATTAACAAGCTGGCAATATGCTACTTACATTTTGGGTGTGCAAAACTATTTACAAGTAAATCTGGCAATGAAACTAAAATATATTAAACGGTGAGCTTTTCTTTTAATGTTCCAATCACAAAAATAAAAGCGTTTTGAAAACTAATATGGATGCCTTTACTCTTTTGTACACTAAAATCATAGAATATAAATAAAATATGTCCGTATTTTGTATAACTTATTTTTTATTATAGTCTAGTTTACTCAGTAAAAAGCATTTATTTAAGTATAATTTTCTGATTTTGTAAACTTAGCGAATTAAAATTAACTGGTTTTGAAACTGGTCGTTTCAAGGTGAATTTGAATTGGCACCCCATCAAAGTCCAATAAATGAGCAATCGAGTGTGTTACGTAAACATGTGATTAGAAAACCAAGCCGGCGATTGCAATATATAATATGTTGAGTTTGCAGTAAGCCGATAAGCTCTCCGATTGGATTTCACTCCAGTTTAACAGAACACGTTTTCTTCTGCGTTTCTTTACATTTAGTGTTTCAATTGAATTTGACTAAAGAACATGTTGCTGGTGTTGGTGTGGATTTTGGTTAGCGCCATATTTGTGGGTCTACTCATATATCTTCTGAAGCTTAAGCACCTTGTCGATATGACGCGAAATTTGGGCAGTCCGCCAGCGCTGCCCTTGGTCGGACATGCACATTATTTCATTGGAAAGGAACCACATGAGTTCCTGCAGACACTTGCCGAGCTCTTCGAAAAGTACGCCAAGGATATGACCCTAAAGATTTGGCTAGGTCCGGAGCTCAATATATTCATGAACAATCCCGAAGATATTAAGATCGTTCTAGGCACTCTTCACTTCAATGACAAGGCCAGCGAATATAAAGTCTTAGAGCAATGGCTTAAGGAGGGTCTACTTGTTAGTCGTGGCAGTAAATGGCAAAAGCGCCGAAAGATCATTACGCCCGCCTTCCACTTTAAGATGCTCGATCAGTTTGTTAATATATTTCAGCGGCAATCCAAAATCCTTTTAAATAACTTGGAAAAAGAGCGGCGACAGCAGGGACAGATGGGTTTTAATCTATACGATTGGATTAATCTGTGCACCCTGGACACAATTTGTGGTTGGTATTCTCGACCAGCGGGATTTCTTATCTAACTTTTGATGAAACTGATAATATATCCGTAAAGCAGTGGACATTTTTGTCGGAGTCGGCTGGATCGTTTTGAATTTAATTAAATTAATAAATTGATTTTCTTTTTTCTATCCAAACAGAAACCGCAATGGGTGTCTCAGTCAATGCACAGACCAATGTGGACTCGGAGTATGTCCAAGCAGTGAAGACCATATCGATGGTGTTGCATAAGCGTATGATCAACATATTTTATCGCTTTGATTTGACTTATATGCTTACCCCGTTGGCCAGAGCGGAGAAACGTGCTCTCAATATCCTGCACAGTTTCACGGAAAAGATTATTGTGCAGCGGAGCAAGGAACTATTGCGTGCGGGACAGCACGATGCTGAACCCCAGTCTGCGTATGAAGACGTGGGTTCAAAGCGCAAGATGGCATTTTTAGACATCCTTCTGCAGTCGGCGATTGATGACAAGCCGCTGACCAATTTGGATATACGCGAGGAAGTTGACACCTTCATGTTTGAGGGTCATGATACCACTTCATCGGCCGTTCTGTTCTTCTTCTATAACATTGCTACCTATCCGGATTACCAGCGTAAGTGCCTTGATGAGATTACCTCAGTGATGGGAAAGGATAAGGACTCACCGGTCACCTATGATCTGTTGAACAAACTACCCTATGTGGATATGTGCATCAAGGAAACGCTGCGCATGTATCCACCGGTGCCGCTGCTAGGACGCAAGGTGCTCAAAGAGTGCGAAATAAGTGAGTCTTCTGAAAATGTAATATCTTTTTTCAACTATTTATTAAAAGCTCTCTGAATGATATAACAAATATTCAAAATGTAATTTCAATTTCAAATTCAATGCCAATTTTTGTTTTTCAAACAGATGGCAAGATTATTCCTGCTGGCACAAACATTCTCATTTTAACAATTTATTTGGGCCGTCGTGAGGACCTCTTCAGTGATCCACATACCTTCAAGCCAGAGCGCTTTGATGCCGATACCAGTGCCGAGAAGCAAAATCCCTATGCCTACATACCCTTTTCGGCGGGACCGCGAAACTGCATTGGCCAGAAGTTTGCCCTATTGGAGATCAAGTCAATTGTAGCTAATGTCCTGCGTCGCTATGAGATTGAGTTTGTGGGCAATGCGGAAGAGCCGCCAGTGCTCATTGCTGAATTGATACTGAGAACCAGGGATCCGCTCATGTTCAAGCTGAAGGAGCGCGTGTATTAAATAATATTCAAACATTTTTTCCAGTGCGCCATGTATAATTCTTATAAATTGTGACCCATCGGAGGGACGTGAAAAATTCGAAGAGCTGTATAATTCTGAGGAAAATTATATATGTGCATACGATGACCATTGCAATAAGTTCATCACCAAAAATTTTATATAATACATTCCAGAGATTGATTTTTATATCTTTGCGATTAGGACGGTTTGACTCTGGCGGATCTGATCGGGAATGTGCGAAAAGAACATCATCACCTTCAAAGTGTTTGCGCAGAAGAAATTGCAAAATTTGAGCTGGAGCGCAAATTAAATATTAAAAAGCACACATAGAAACCTTTGTAAACCTATTGGCAATGTAAGTTCAGATAAATATAATATAAGAAATACTCAAGCGTCAATATTGCATTGCCAAAACCCAGCTACTGTTATTCAAATCAGAATTGCAAGACATGCGCTGGAACTCCAAATAAAACAGTAATAATTTAACTTACTCAAAGAATTATTACATCATTTATTATCCACATCATTTCAAATTAATTTTGCCCTTGTAGTAAATAACTCTAAAATGACTTTACTGAATAAATAAAAACAGATACACCAAATTACTAAAAAAAAATGTATGTATCGCTGAAATTTTTAATTTATCCATAACATAAAACTAAATGATATTTAAATTATATAAATTCCTTTAAGATTCCTTCCTGTGACCATGAAATAATTGGTAATAAATATTTCTGAATTATTTATATCAAACTTAAAATTTTACTGGTACACTCAAAAATCAGCCGGTTAAACGCATATCGATGTTTTTATTGTACTTAGGTTATGTTGATTAGATACATCGATAGATATATCAGCTGTTCTGCTGTTATCGAAAATCGAAAGGATGTCGCTGACGTGAGAGATAAAACTCGTTTGGTATTGTATTTATTCGCGTAAATTAACAAATTGTTTCGGATTGTTTGGCCAAGTGAGCGCGAACATCAGTTAAATTTGTTGGGCATGGACGACTTCTCGCGTCAACAGATAGATGACTGGCACCTGCACCCGCCCAGCGATGTGCGCACAACGTGGGTAGACGACAAATAATTAATTGATCAACTTCTTTCAACCACTCTATTTAACCATACTGTAGAAACGTGCCGGCTTCGCCGAAATCCGTGCCTGACAACAAATCACGCAAAACGGAGCTTCACGTGCTGCGATTGAGCGATGAGTCACAGCAGCTAACAATGGACACGTTGCGCTCAATACATGGTCCTGATTTTAAGCTGGACGACATTGGCAAATACAAGGACCGAGGTCGCGGCGGCAAGGGCATTAAGCACGCCTACTGGGAGGATAGGGGCACCCTGCAAGTGCAGAGTGTGCAAGGCGTCAGTGGACCAAGCAGCACTGCTGACGATGATCGACTGCGTCGCTATGCGCTGCTTAAGCTGGAGAATTACGGATTTCAGCCGGCGCATTGCCTGGAGGCTTACGAGCATTGCTCAAATGATACGGAGGCAGCGCTACTACTACTCTATAGACGCTACATGCGTGTGCCCAGCGATGAGCCGACGACATTGGAGGCACCCGATGAGGCGGCGCTGCTGGATATGCGTGCCGATGAAAAGGAGGCACTGCAATCCATCTATGATCGGGCATATGAGGAGCGTGAATACAATAGCGTCTGGAATCTAAAATTCAAAATCGAGCATTTGCTGGCCCACAGTCCGTCGGAGGTGCGGAAAGCACGTGATGCCGTCAATGCGGCAGCAGCTGCTCTCCGCCAGGCAGCACTGGACAAAAAGAAGAAGGCGCCTCAACGTTGTCGCAATTTCGATCGCGATGGCACCTGTAAATTTGGGCCAAAGTGCCGCTTTGTGCATATACCGCCGCAACCGGAGGGGCTGAGTACGCCCGAGCGCAAGCTTGCCGATAATCTGGATGAAAATGAGAATGAGCTGTGGTTCCATGTAGAGGTACGCTTTCCCCCCGGAAGTCGCTATCCCTACGAGGCGCCCTTTATCTATCTGAAGACCACCTGCCATGATATTCCGCATGAGCTGCGGTTGCGCTTTGCTCGGCATTTGTATCGCGAAGCGCGTGAGATTTGTCAGTACGGCACACCCTGCGTCTATAGCGTCTGTGACATGCTGCAAACGGATGAGGGATTGGCTAACAGTTTGGACATCACACGTTTTCCCTCGCCAAAACATTCGCTCTTTCACGAGGAGCCCAATGGCGGCGATGTCGATGGCAATGCTGACGATGCGGCTACAGTACCTCGACCCAGTCATTATGAGCGTGGACAGACGTCGCGAAATGATGGCAACACCCAGCGACGCAATGCAACAGAATTGGCGCGTGAGAATCGACGTCTTCTGCAACTGTTTAACGAGCGACGTCGGGATGAGCGATATCACAAGCTCATCGAGGCAAGAAAGAAGCTGCCTGCTTTTGCTGAAATGGAACGTATACTAGCGATGATTGATAGCTCACCGGTGGTAGTCATCTCCGGTGAAACGGGTTGCGGCAAGAGCACACAGGTGCCTCAATTCATCCTAGACAATTGGTTCTTTAAGGCATTGCAGCTGCCTGCCAAGTCAGATCTACCTCATGTGGAGATTCTGTGCACACAACCACGTCGCCTGTCCGCGATTGGTGTTGCGGAGCGTGTCGCAAACGAGCGACTGGATCGCATTGGGCAGCTTGTCGGCTATCAAATACGTCTGGAGAACAAGATTTCGGCGAGCACACGGCTTAGCTTCTGCACGACCGGCATCCTATTGCGTCGCCTCGCATCCGATCCGCTGCTGACCAATGTAACCCACGTCATTGTTGATGAGGTGCACGAACGATCGCAGGATTCAGATTTCTTGCTGCTCATACTTAAAAATATTTTGCGCGAGCGCAAGGATCTCAAGATAATACTCATGTCCGCCACACTGAATGCGGCCCTCTTCTCCGATTACTTTGGCGGTGCTCCCGTGTTGGATATACCGGGACGCACCTTTCCCGTGCAGCAACTGTTTCTCGAGGATATACTGGATGCGAGTGATTTTGTCATGGAATGTGATACGAAATTCTGCCGCAAGCTCAAGAAGAAAGAGCAGGATGCCCTGGAGCATGCGCTAGAGTTTGCTGATGTTCAGGCATCGAGTGAACCGCCGGGCCAAAAGATCAAGGACGAGAATCTTACTCTAGCCGAAACATATGCACGTTATGCTGGTGAGTTTTAATCTATAGATAACACCTTAACTCGATTTGGATTTTACAATAACCTTTATATCGGTCTGGTTTGGGTAATTGCAGACTTCAGTAAGACGACATGCAAGAACATCTACCTCATGGAACCGATGATGATAAATCCGGAGCTAATTGAATCCGTGCTTAAGTATATTGTGGAGGGTGAACATGAATGGCCACACGAAGGTAGCATTCTCATATTTTTGCCCGGCTTCCAGGAGATACAGTCGGTGCACAATGCACTTCTGGACAGCTCGATATTTGCGCCGCGTGCTGGTAAATATGTGCTGGTGCCACTGCATTCGGCGCTCTCCAGCGAGGATCAGGCACTGGTTTTCAAGCGTGCACCGGCAGGCAAGCGGAAAATTGTCCTTAGCACTAATATTGCTGAAACATCGGTCACAATCGATGACTGCGTATTTGTGATCGACTGCGGCTTGATGAAGGAGAAGGGTTTCGACTCGAACCGCAATATGGAATCGCTGGATCTGGTGTGGGTATCGCGTGCGAATGCCAAACAACGCAAGGGTCGAGCCGGTCGAGTCATGCCTGGAGTTTGTATTCATTTGTATACCAGCTACCGCTATCAACATCACATCCTGGCACAACCGGTGCCCGAGATACAGCGTGTGCCGCTCGAGCAGATTGTGCTGCGCATCAAGACACTCCAGACGTTCGCGTCACGCAACACATTGGCTGTTCTGTTGGAGACACTCGAAGCGCCCAAGGAGGATAGCGTCCTGGGCGCCCTAATGCGCTTGCGCGATGTTGGCGCTCTGGATGTCGAGGATCAACTAACACCGCTGGGTCATCATCTTGCCGCGTTGCCTGTTGATGTGCGCATTGGCAAACTGATGTTGTACGGAGCGATCTTCCAGTGTCTGGACAGTGTACTTACCATCGCCGCCTGTCTCAGCAACAAATCACCCTTCCTCAGTCCATTAAACAAGCGCGTTGAGGCGGACAAACGAAAGCGACAGTTTGCCCTCGATCACAGCGATCATTTAACCGTTCTCAATGCATATCGAGTGAGTAAGCAACTAGCTGGTATTATTCATTCTAAAATTCACACTTAGTTTACACATTTATCGTAATGTTCCCATTACAGAAATGGCTTGCAGTGGCGAAACGTGGCCATTATGGTGCCAGTCGTAATTATGCAAGCGAGAACTATCTATCGATCAATACATTGGAGACGATAGCTGACCTTAAGTATCAGTACCTGGAGTTGCTCGTCTCCATTGGTTTTGTGCCCGTGAATGTCCCCCGCAAGCGTCCAAAAGCCAGCGACAATATTTTACAATTAACAGGTGAGTAAAATAACTCAAAAATATAAAAGAAAACTTCAACTTGCAATTTTCGCTCTCGTCATGCAGGACATGAACAGAATGTGAATGGGGAGAATAATCGCTTGCTTACCTCGCTGCTGTGCGCTGCTTTATATCCAAACATTGTTAAGATTATGACACCAGATCGCATATATATACAAACCGCTGGTGGGGCTGTGCCCCGCGAACCAGGCCATCAGGATTTGCGTTTTAAGACGCGCGGCGATGGTTATGTGCGCATACATCCGTCTTCGGTTAACTCACAGGTCTCGGTGTTCCAAGCACCATTTCTCGTCTACCAGGAGAAAGTGAGCACCAGTTCCATCTATATACGCGACTGCTCCATGCTGCCACTCATCGCGCTCGTGCTCTTCGCCGGCTCTGATTTTAAGGTGGAGCTTCACGATGGCGATTTTCTTTTTCTGCTCGAGAGCGGCTGGATTATATTGAAGGCGCACAATCACGAAACTGCCGAGCTCGTCCAGTGCCTGCGCAAGGAGCTTATCAAACTGCTCGAGGAGAAGATACGCGATCCGTGCCTAAATTTGCTGCACCACAAGAACGGCTGCAAGATCATCTCCAACATCGCGTATCTGATTAGCAACAATTACTGATATCAAATTAAATACAACGTTTACACTCATGATCAATGTTTTTTTTAAATTTGTAATTGTAAAATTAGCCAAGTTTACGATGTATAATAGTAAATTAAGCCAATTTATAAAGCGATTAACAACAATTTATATCTTGTGTTAAATACAAATACAATGCAATTTGCAAGCGATTTCGACCAGTGATAATGGCTTTTTAAATTGTCCTTGTAGTTTCCAAGATGGTAACTATTTCACGCTTCCATTTACCCCCGTTTAAAATGAATGAGGAGTTCGGTTTTCAGATTGCCAAAGGATAGAGTTAAACCTTGTGTTCCTAGCACAGCATGCCCATTAAAAATCTGCAGAGGTATGGCACAGATGGTCATTTCGTTTGAAAAAGCAATTGTCTTTGCCTTGTTCTGTTTCGTTGATTAATTTCTGAATTTTCTGAAACTAATTTTAGAACCGAGTCCCACTACATATCATACATTCAGCCCAAAAGTATGTTTTTGCTTGTGTCGTTTTAAAGTTTGAAGATTTATGATTTATCCTAAAAGAAGGCATTGGTTTGATGACTTTAAACAAGTTGCTTGAATGTGCTAAAATTATATAAAATGTAAAAGGATTCATGAAATGTGTTTGTAACATATGCATAATTTAAAATTTCATTTATTTAATTATGATATTCCCATATGTTGAATATCTTATTTTACATATTTTGTGCAACTCTATTTACCTCCTTTACAAACTTCTAGCTTCTTAATTTAAAAATTAAGGTAAAGGTGAACATTAACTGATTTATCACTGATTGTACTCATGTTTTATTTGCCATTCATTCGTCAAGTGATTTTGATAGGTTTTTGACTCGTCAACATTTGGGGGAAGTTCATCAATCAAAATAGAATTATTTATAATTTTATCGGGTTGGCATGAAGGTTGTTCAAACAAGAACTATATATGTATGAAGGTATTAAATAGATATGAAACACTGCCGCCTGGCGACCATCACGATCTTGATCCCTCGATCGATCTATAAATCAGGTAAGTGACACGGGTAACACTGTGTTAAAATTTGTGTGTGGACATCAATTACAATTCATTTGAATTTATTTAAATACACTTGATTCGCTTTGGCAAGCTGGTTTTATTTGCCTGTTTTTTTTTTCATAACTGTTAATATCAACATCGATACATCAAAGTATCAAATGCACCTAATTCGATAGTAATTAATTAAACTTATCAACGATAAGAAGAAAGTTATATGCGCGTAGTGCAAATGAATTACAATCAAAATCAGAATCGGATATGAATATATAAATTGTACCCAATCATAAATTTATGCATTTTGTCTCTCTCTTTCAAGGTCACCGATAATAAAAAGATCGCCAGATTTATATATCAGCTGATAATCTGTTGAGCCATACGAAACTTTTAAATTTTTTAGTTCCAGTTCATTTGTAATTTCTGTCTCTTTGTATATATATATATATATGTGTATATCTCGCTCATTTTTTTACCTCAGTTTTGTTCTCATTGAAATTTCGCACTTCTGCATCTTTTAGCACCTAGTTGAGTTATTTGCTCGCTCTGATTTTGGCTTATCGGTTTTGTGCCCTAATCTAAAACTAATACGGGACTACACGATCGGAATGTGAAGCTTGTAACACATATCTATGTGTAGATCTTTTTAGGAAATTTAAATAAATAAGTTTTTGTATAAATAAAAACCAATTTAAAAAAAGGCGTTACACTCCAACGTTAAACAAAAAACTCTCTTTTTTTTAAAAATGAGTACAAATTATTTTTTATTTAATCATCTTTCTCCTATCATCTTCTGGGAGTGGACATACAAAGCTCGCATATCGAAATTGTTGAGAAGTTAAAACTTAAAAACCAATGGACAAAATTTTATACGTCAGATGGCACGTGAAATATTTGAAATCACATACAAGGTAGATGTTGATTGTATATAAGAGCCTATGCTTTCGTAGGGCATTTCTTGACTCCGGCTGACCAATTGCCATTGTCATGGTCGACAACGGCGGCCGTTTGCTCCACATTATTTTATTTGTATTTTTTTTTTTTTGTGTGGTGGCTACCACTTAAGCGTGAGTTTTGTTTGTGATCACTAAGCTCATGCTGGCGTCGCTGCATGTGTTGGCAGCGACAGCAGAGGCGGCAGCAGTGGCGGCAGCAGTGGCGGCAGCAGCCACGACATCTGTTATCCAGTGCAAAAATGAGAATGCGTACGTAAGAATGAGATTTTCGAGTGTTTGTCATCAACACTATCTTTTGCAGTGGAAGTGCTGTTTACTGTAATTCTTGTTGTAGTTGTTGCTACCGATCATAACAGGCGTCCTTGGGAAAATATAAATGGGACAAAATATTATGAAAAAAGCAAATATAATTGTAAAATAAATTTTGTAATAATACAAACAAGAAGATATTGCAGAATAAAGGGGGCTAGTGAGACCCAATGCATTTACACTATTCTTGCCAAATTGGCACTATTGTTATTAAATTTGCTTGAACTTTTTCTCGTTGTGTACATTTACTTGTTTATTACTTACAATACATTTAAAATCTGACTCAACTGATTAGAATCCCAAGTAGAGGGCAAAAAAAGGAAAAACAATGCGATAATTGAGCTCAAATAATCAGTGTGATCATATTATTTAAATATGAACAGAGCAACAGGCAATGTGTCCGCAGATCCGCAATAAACATACTACGTTACGCATGCGCCAATCCTGCCAGATCAAAGGAATCAGCAATACATATCATGTGATATGTGTTGACAGTGTGGGTTCCATTGCTGTTTTGGGTGGGTCTTTAAAGTTTTGCGCCTCCGTCGTAAAGCACTAAATCCGCAGACAAAACGTTTGTTGTGGGTGTGTTTGGGTTTGGCGTCAGCAACAGCAACGGCAACGGCATCGTTCCCCATTTCGGCGGGGAAGATCCACATTGCCCCGTTGTACATTCATTTTGTGTTTTGGCCGTAGTATTGGGTTTGAACGGAGACCTGTCTGTGTGTAAATGCGCTCAAAAATTTGCTGCTATGCCAGTAAAATTACGAACAACAACAACAACAATAATAAATAGCAGCAACAATATCTAAAGAGCATAAGAACAATACACAGCCGAAATCAATGCTTACCCAGGCACAGTGGTTATCAGGTAATAAGAAATGTAAGCATTCATATCAGCCCAAGTCTAAGCAAAATTACATACTGGAAAAGAAAATATATCTTCTTAAAAAGAGGAATTCTTTTATGATAGATGTAAATCGGACTTGTAACTGTAATTTTTTTCAAAACTGTTGTGTTTGGACTTACGACATTATACCACTGTGCGATCGTTGTACGGTGCCGTTCGTTGGTAGCAAAAACGTAAGCACTACTCTGCTGTTGATACTACTATGGGCCCAAGGGGGGTAATGGAGATGGCTAAATAAAACTGCTCGCGATTTTCGTAGTTGTCTTTTGTCGATTGACGAATTTTTTTTTTACATTTTTATGTGTAGTAGTTAGTCGCAGTAGACACAGTCGACAAGTGCGCTAACAGAGCATGTTGAGTGGTTATGTGTGTGTGTCAGTAGGTGGAGGAACGGGGGTAGAGGGAGATGTGGTGTCAGGTCGGCGTTCGGCTCATCGTCGCCACTTTTGACACAAACCACTCACTTACTCAAAAGTGATTCGTCCCTCTTCTCACGAATCTCAGTTGTCGCATTCCCCAATCGAACGTCGAACGAGTCGACAGAAAGACTCCGATCTGGGGTCTCGAGTTATTTCGGCTCAAAAGTGAGTGAGCTGCTGGGATTAACAATAAAATATAAAAAAAAATCAAAGACAAAAAAATTAATAAAATACAAATCTAACACATTCTACAAAGAGAGCGTGCGAGAAAGAGAGAGCTAAGAGGTGTGAGTAAGCTAAACGAAAACGAAATCAAAAACGAAGACGATCGGCTTCGCCAAAGGAGTTGTGTGCTGTGTTTTAGTCGGACTCGAGCTTTAGCTCCCTAGTATTATTATGAACGTATCGCGTATTGTAGCGGCGTAGCGTGCGTTTGAAATCCGTATAATCGAGACCGTTACCTTGCCGTTTTACCGTTAAGCTCGCATCGAAATTCTAATTTATCAAACCGCTGGGCTGCGCAGCTGGCGCGAGCAGTGGCTGTGGAAGCAGAGACGTGAGCTTCCAAGCATTTTAATTTACAAATCAACGTCACCACACACATTCACACACACCCAGACACATATACACTCACCTAGACACACACTCACACTTAAGCACTCTACAAAAGTGTCAACACGTCGCCTGCAGCGCTTCAATTTCAATTGAATGCGCGCCGTGTAACGGTGACCGTCCTGTTCGTCGCGTGATCACTGGCTCTGTGTATTTTATTTTTTATTTTTGGTCTCTCCTGCATCGCATCTTTCTTTCCGTCTTCGCTTCGCGTGTGTTTCTTCTTGTATTGTACAGGCTCAAAGCCAAAAGGAAATTTTGTCAAAGTGCAGTGTGAAAAATTTCTTCTTTTTTTGTTTAGTTTTTGGATACGCTTAAAAGTGGGTATCATACAATAATATTATTATTTATGCCAAATCCGAACCGCACGTAAATTGTTTGTCCATCAGAAGAAACAAGTTAAGTAATTATGTAAAGCATTAAAGATTAGAGTGCTTTAGGATCTGTTTTGCCTGTGTCAAAAACAAATTAAATAAATCAGTTCTTAATATTAAACACAAAATTGCAGATCTAGTGTTTGAGGATCTTTTTTTTTTTTAGGACTTTTCGTCTGAGCTGTGCATGCAACATAAATAAAAAATATTTATTCGCAGCGATTTAAATTATTATTATTGTTAGTCGTTTCCCTATAACGAACTGTGATCACTGTGCTGCAAATACATTCGCATACGCATATATGAAATATCTATTGTAACCCTCACTTTTTGATAGATTTAAAAATCCCAGTGTCGACATTATATAGCTGTATTATCACCATCGATGTATTTACTTATATAAGTGTAAGATTAAGTCTGTCTGTGGTCACTTTCACCGGCTTATCAGAGGACGCGCTCTAGATCGCATTAATACATATGTATGCATTTATGTGTATGTCCATAGTCTATATATGTCTATAGACTTATACTTGTTGATATTTCCATTTCCATTATAACACAACAATTCTGCTAATTAAGAGCATTCTTCATTCACAAAATATCAGTCGATGTATATAATATATGAGTCTATGGAGGCTAAAGGCCCCCGCAAATTGATTACAGCTATATACATATTTATTAAGGTGCATATGAATACGAATATGTAATACGTTCACATAGACGTGCTGTCTGAACTAGAGCACAGTTGCACTTTAGAGATCATTAAGATTGTTTAAAAAAAAATCAAAATTGAACACGACAAGAAATGAAACGTGCTCATAATGTAAATCAAGATTTCTTGACGTAGCATCAAGTCACAAGTTAGACTGAACTTTAAAGTCTAGTTTCGCAGCCGACATTAATTTTATTTAAGATTAGTTCTTATAGTATATTTTAATCAGAGATGTTCAACTGTCTATATACAAATCAAAATTTCAACAATTCAATTATTTACATAATTTAATATAATTCTAAAGCGCAAAGCTACTAATTTTTGAGTAATCACCAAAGTTCGTATGAAGAGCTAGTTTCTTAAACTTTTCGTCTTATCGCATGCTTGTTGTCAGCTGCTCGTATCATGTTGCTAGCTACAAATGTTGCAAAGCGGCTTGTTGTTAGCAACATGTATGTGTAAATTGGCTGCCATCCTTCAGCAATACAAACATATTTATTATATAGTGTTGTAGTAAGCTTATTTATTAGATATTTGGGTCGATCGCTGTACTACATTATCGACATTCGATTGTCGTTGTCATTTAGAGTTATTAATTATTGTGTAACCTGGCTCTACGTCAGCTGACAGGCGGCATCAAAAGTTAAGAGTCGCTGGATTGTTTCTTATCACTGAAAGCAAAAGACAAATAACATGTTCGAGAAGATAGAAGACAGAAGACAAGACTCGACTTGACTCCACTCGACTCGGAACGAGACATTGATAGATCGAAATGCAATTAATCATGCATGTGAAATGGTTTGTTCCATAATGTCAACATAATTAGCATTATTACCTACCTCACTAGTAGTGGTACAATGCATGCCATTTATTCCTCTATACGGATTTGAGGGCTAGTCACATCTTTCTTCCAAGCCAACTGTGTACGTCATGAGAACATGCTTTAGTAGAATAACAAAACACCCTCTCGACATATTGGCAGCGTCGTGATTATTTACTAAACGTGTTCATTTACAATTTGTTGCTATTTATTATTGATTATGCGACTATTTAGCGTTCAGTATATGTAAATATTTTTTATTCATTTATTTCTTTCTACAGAATATGCTAAAATAAAAATTTAACTACTAAATGCGTTATTTGGGTGTAAGTTAAGTTCAAGACTGGCAACCAGTATATCATATAAGATCGGCTTAAGATTGCGTCTGTATGCAGACTGTATATATAAATCTAACGATATGATACCCTCAATCGCCGTACATCTGCGTCGTTTACTTTAATTTCCTTTGATAAGGATAGACAGCTCTAATCATTTGATTCGATCGGATTAATTGTTATAGCTTGATCTTACTTACATTTTTTTTATGGGTAAGCGATTGCTTTGTTCTACAATGCCCATTGGCTATTAATTAGTAACCTTTATATGGTTATATTAAATGTTCTGTTATTTTTCGCACTTAACACATCAAATTAATTTACATGATCATAGATTTTATCTTTGATTTTGTTCGTCTTGGGTCGATTGGGGCCACTTGCTGTCATTTATTGCCCAAAACAAATTTTTCCATCACAAGTGTTCTTTCATGTTTGTTTTTTTAAAACTTTACATATCTGCTTGCACAATTTTCCATTCCATAGTAAATGCGGCGAACCCAAAAAAAAAAAGAAGAAAAAAAAGATTAAAACATGGCAACAAATAGGGATCATTAAAAGGTTTATTTGCTTATGTGCACATTTGTATATAAAAAATTGAAAAAAGTCAAATCAAATCTAAGTCGCGTCATACACAGTAATACAAAGTGCTGCCAATAAATGGTTAAATATAATCGTTTTTCACTTTTATTACTTTATTGTTAAGAAAATGCTTAGCCCAGTTTGTTGGGCAGACGCAATTGGGTTTGGACTTTCAACAATAAAACAACAACAGCAAAAATGACAAACATATCACGTAGATAATTTCAGAAAACATTCAAAATACTCTTGCATTAATAGAAAATTGATAATTATAATTGAAGGAATGATATTGTACTCACTGAAATATTATCAGTTCTAAGCACTTGTCTTCGCTGGAAACAGCAAAAACAATGGGACACAATACAATAATATTAACTATTGACTTTGTTGATGTCGCATGTAATACTTAAGTGTTTGTCTAAATTGTAAATAGCTGCAATTTTATTTATAAACACAAATAGTTCTTAACAATATAATTAAAATTTTTTAAAGTGGGGTTGAACCCTTAAAAAATGAGTGAATTCCTCTCCATAACTCTCTGATCAACCTAATACATTTCTGGTAGATCAGTTATGAAACATGTGCTTATATCGATTTCAAACTATACTTTGCGATTTTAATTACCTAAATAAATTACTTAAATAACAAAAATTAAAAAAAAAATCACTATAATATAGATTCTATTAGGCAGAACTACCTCAACATGATCTAATAGTGGTGCAATTATCTTTATGGTTTAGCAAGAAGTAGGCATTATCAATATCGCCACCCATATAATGTATTTCACAAAATAACCTAAATCGAAGTGGGAATTAGTGACGTTCGATCCGGAGCCAAGCTGAATTGTACTACCTCAATTTGTAATGCGCTACCATCGAGCCGCTAATTAGACCCGTTCGCTGTACATTTCCAAGCAGGCATTTGTCACCTAAGCAGCCTAATCCCAAGCAGATAACAAGCCATGCCCATCGGCAGATGGCAATTGTTTTATACTATTTCTGATTGTTGTAGTTGTTTTTGTTGTTAGCTGTTGCTATAACCACTTGTTATCCGAAACACCGATGAGAAGTATTACATACAAATTAGCGGCAATACTGGGACATTTACGCCTTGAACGATATGATTAGATGTGTCAATATGTAAAGCCCACCAGTGTTTCTATATACCTTTAAATGACGTCGCCTCTCCACATTCTGAGCAATGCCCACAATGACGTCGCCAGAGCCGCTAGAAAAGTACCAATGGATTTTGGGGCTTGATCACAATCATAAAGCAACCATAACCCAAATATAACGCAAATATTCTGATTCAAATTCATATGCGCATATACTTTGATAGCAAAAAAGATAATTGCTATAAATACAGACTTAATAATACTAAGATATTATAAGAATTATATACTTAAGAATAGTCAACACCTATATTATAGATCAGTATTGTTGCAACAGGAATTCTGCAAGTTGAGCAATATATTTAGAAATGATCATAAAAATGATGTGTATTTTTGATAGTTATATGATATAGGGTACAATATGTGGAGCACTACCGCACTTATTAGGGGTACCAAGCTAGTAGCTGGTATTCCGTTGTTTACTGTCTGAGACCCATTGACAGTTACCTGACAACGTGACCGACTTGACTTGACTTGCCCGATGCGTCAAGCCAATAAGACCAACGACTTAGTGGGTAGCGTAGTGTTTCCCCTAGAGAATTTCATAAGAATGCTTAAATATATATGGACGGTGTATATTTATATACATATAAGACAGTTGGGCAATCGCAATCAAGCGCCGATTAAAGCTGATACAACCACAGATAACAATAACAAAACGCACAAGATTCTAAAGTGCTTGCATTTTTAACTAATCGAATGTTAGCAAACAATTTACAAGGTGTTGCGGCGGTATTCGAAACAAATCAACCGGCTCATTTGTTTATTTCTTCGTTCTGTGTGTGTTTGGTATGTCTGCTCTTAGCCTCTTCATCAGTGCCCAAGGAAGCGACAGGCGGAGCATGTCGCCAAACCGTTGGTTACTTTTGCTCCTCTTCTATATATCTTACCTGTTATTTGGCGCCGCCATCTACTATCATATCGAACATGGCGAGGAGAGGGAGACCCGCGCCGAGCAACTCAAGGAACGGAATGATATCTATGGTGGGTATTCCTTAGGCTAGATCTATAAAACTAACTAAGATTCGTAGCAGTAACCGGCAATAGAATCAACATATAAATTAATCAAGATACAAATCTATCACATTCTATTAATAAACCATTCATATGTCATGGCATTCTTTATAATCTTTACTTTATAATCTTAAAATATCACAGACATGAGTTTGTTTTATTGTACGCACAAAGTATAAAACGAAACCACTGTTTATATATCAAAGGCACGTTATATCACAGAGCTAAACTGTCAGCCACGATTTTAGCGCTACTTGCGTATACCAAACCGCCCCCAACTTGAAAGTAAAGATATTTCCACACATCATAGTTTACTGCGGATAATATTGACTAAGCTATCTTAAATTTGTGATTGAATTGGCTACGATTCTTAGACTAAGTCTTGCACAGTATGAATAAATCGTACAATACTTATGGCATGAACTATTCATGGTAGAATCAGTAAATATAAGGTGTAAGAAATTTAAAATATGCATTAATTTAATAAACATTAAAAAATAATATTGTAAAAAAAAAGTTGCAAAATTTACCATGAACTCTGCTGCAGTTCACAAATTTCGTCTGATTTATATATATATATTGTTAGTTAGCCCCAATTATATAGAGAATACTTAGTTCGGTGTGTCAGTCAACGTTAATATTTACTGAGCTTTATTTCACTTTTGCCAAACGTGCGTAAATCGGCGAGAAATGTGGGCTTTATGAGTTAGCATGTGTGCGAATCTGATTTTAAATCTCTGATTAATCGCATTAAGGCGAATGTAATTTACATATTTGTATATGTCCGTCTCTCAGTCTGTCTGTCCGTGTGTGTGGATATCATATCACATAAATCTTTAGCGTTGTTAGCGTATTTATTTTGAGGGTTATTCCACTATAATTGCAATAAAATGAAAATTTAAATGGCACATCAAATGTGCTAATTATACAGATAAATAAACTATAAACTTAAATTAGGCACCGACAGGCCAATACAAAGGCATACAAATATGTACACACAGTTATGTGTATGTGTGTGTGTGTGTGCTTAATATCAACAAATCAAAAGGGAAACAAACATCGAGATAATATGGAAATCGATTCCATTCCAGTCGGACTATGTCGTTTGATCGTGTAAATGACATGTAAGAAAATCGCTATTGAATGACTTCTGGCTTGAATTTGTTAGCTGTATTTAAGAGTAACGAGCTTAAATGGGGATCAACCCTCAGCTTTCATATATATTTGACTGGTATACTATCAATTAGATAGTTCTCAGATAGCTTAACACATAGTCCGCTTTTATCCTGTGGTCTTATTACAAGGTCTTAATTTTGCAACCTTTCCGCTCTTATCATAAAATAGAGCCTTGTTAAGGTAGTGCTATTATTGCACAATACCAATCAATATCCACAGTAATCTATTTGGCTTCAAAAGCACTTCAATGTGCAGAAATAACCATGTGATTATGACATTTTTTTTTTTTTTTTTTTTTTTTGGTAATCACCCAAACAGCACTCGCTGATAACAGGCAAGAAAAAAACAAAAACAAACACTTTGATCATCTTGTCTAGCCAATTGTTTCACATTCATTTATTAATGGTTTATCTGGGCCTGCTTAACATTATAATTAAATAAATGTATCAATTTGATTTGGCCCCAAAACATTTCCGGTACAATTTAGATAAACAAAATTAACAACCAGTGCGGCAAATACTATATGGCTAATCTGATTAAAGATTTATAAGAATTTGTGCTAATGATCGACGTCTATGAGCAAATTGCCGCAATCAAAATCACAATCAGAGAAGACGAGCTCCAACAACAACAACAACCACAATAACAATACAAATAACAATAGTATTTCCATGTTATCCCGTTTATCAAGTGTTGTCAGAGCAAATGGACAGATTACGATTAGATCTAGGTACACATTGTATATAGTGCAATCTGGGATCGTTTAATATGGGAATTGTCGGCAATTGCGGACCACATCCACCACCCCCATTATCCACAGCCACACGCTGAGTGCGTCCGACGGGTCTCTGCCGTGTGGTGGGGCCCCTTTGGGATTCTCCGGACGCTTGAGCATTTATTGAATTATGCAATTCGTTAAAAGATTAGTGCTAAATAAAAATTGTCGTTCTAATTTTTTGCACTTGATTGCCTAAGCTTAAAGGTTTATTGAATGATTACACCTCTTGTTAATCTCATTAAAAGATTTACGCCAAAACTTAATTAAAGATACTTCAAAGGCAACCAACACATTTAGAGTGGACCTTAACCGTCAGAAAATTGTTTGTTTGGTATTGTTGTGGCCTACGTTATGTTAGATTTAAAGATATTAATAATCTTATATATAATTGTATAAGAACTTAAATAATCTGAAAAACACCACTGATTTATATTGGCTCATAGCAATCTTTTAAGATCTCCAATTATTGCTGCCATTTATTATGCTCCATAAAACTTATCTCAAGAGCAGATCCACACGGTGGGGCGCATGTTAATCGGAGACGTAACCGGATCTTGATTGCGATCAGCAGATCCGATTTGTTGCAGTTCAACGTTCAACGTTCAACGTTAAACAATCGCCGGTCCGCTTGATCAGACGGCTCGAGCCAGGGTCAGGCCCCACATTGTTTTCCGCCCTGGATGTAGCCAGCATGTGACGTCACATCAAGTTGACAGTTTTCGGTTTCTTTTATGGCTTGTTGCTTTTTTTTTCGGAAAAGCGGAAGGTTAAACGGCGTTTGTAATGCGATCGCTTTGCTTCCGGAACACGTGTAATGGAACTAATTAAATTTGATTTCACTTAACGCTTCAATGAACTTTTATATATCTTTTCAGCTTGTTTGTTTTTAACCGTTTTACCGTTTTACCGTTGCTATATCTAATTTACTGTTGTTTGGCTTTGTGTTTGCAGAGTATCTAATAGATGAGTTGTCGGGCAAGAATGCGAGCACACAGAATGAAATTCTCGAGAAGATCTCTGACTACTGTGGCAAGCCGGTGACGGATCATACGCAGGATGAGTATGAAATACCGTATACATGGACATTCTATCACTCCTTCTTCTTTGCCTTCACCGTCTGCTCCACGGTGGGATATGGTAACATATCGCCAACAACTTTTGCGGGTCGCATTATAATGATTGCATATTCAGTAATCGGCATACCCGTCAATGGCATCCTCTTTGCCGGCTTGGGAGAGTATTTTGGACGCACGGTATGTATTTTTTGGAACAACCTATGGGCATTCTTTCAGTTCTTCACAAAATAACTGATTAATATATATATATTTTCAATCGTAAAAATCCCTTTTGACATTATTAAAGATATTAAAGTATTTGTACTGAAAATCATATTTCAAACACAATTTATATTTTGGTAATGATTTATAAATAGTATTAAACGACTACTCATAAAAATAAAGGCAACAAGCTAATATCTCGATGAAATATACATAATATAAGATAAATCGCAACATGTTTCTAAATTTATTTACATCCCGCAGTTCAGTGCGATATATCGACGATATAAAAAGCACAAAATGTCCTCGAACGATCATTATGTGCCTCCGCAGTTGGGTCTGATAACCATAGTGGTTATAGCACTGATACCGGGCATAGCATTGTTCGTACTACTGCCGGCCTGGGTGTTTACCTATTTTGAGAGCTGGGACTATTCCATATCGGTGTACTACAGCTATGTGACGATGTCGACAATTGGTTTCGGTGACTTTGTCCCCACCTTTGGTGCCAACCAGGTGATTAGCATTACGAATTTTTCCTCTTTTTCCAATAATCATTTGCTTTCTTTTATGGACATAGCCACGTGAATTTGGCGGCTGGTTTGTGGTTTATCAAATCTTTATCATAGTCTGGTTTATATTCTCCTTGGGATATCTGGTAATGATAATGACATTTATCACCCGGTAAGTTTTCAATTTTGCCCTTAATTGCATGATTTTTTTGGGTGTGTTTTGTTTGCATGAAAAAAACTTACATATTCTTATAATTCCATCTCATAAACACATATATAAACAACAACACAAACACACACGCACACACACACAGAGGATTGCAGAGCAAGAGACTGGCGATTTTGGAACAGCAGCTGTCGTCGAATCTGAAGGCAACACAAAATCGCATCTGGACGGGTGTTACCAAGGATGTTGGCTATCTGCGACGTCTGCTCAACGAGCTCTACATACTCAAAGTGAAGGTAATGAATGACCCACAAACATATCTTATTTGGCCTAGTGATACGTAAAGTACATAATCTATTGTGGGCAATATTATATGACATATATAACTTTATATATAGTATTATAACATTTTAATTATTATATTTGAATTATCATTACTTAATACGCCAAAGTTATTAATTCAATAATATTAATAATATAATCGGCTTAACCAAAAAACATAACATTCTTAAATAAGAATTGAATTTACTTACTTAAATTAAAGTAGTTGTTCGATTAAGAAAATCATCGTGAAATAACACATTTTCTACTAAAGTTGAAGCCAGTTCCTAGAAAATAACAATAGTCTACCAAATGCACTATCATTTCTGGAATGGATAAAATAAATTTAAAAGCGTTATGATTAATTAAATATTCTTTTGTATAGAAATTATAATATTTTCCTTGAAGGTATAATTATTTTGAAGGCCAAAACTTAAAGATGAAGCGATGTGGGCAGAAATATTGAAAAATAATTTACAAACTAACAATATGAACTAATACATCCAGAATAAAGACAGCAAGAGCATCTTTTTATTTATTTATGTGTATATTTATATTTAATACAATAACCATCAATAATTTTGGGATACACATATTAACTAAATGTTTCAATTAAGCGGGCAATTTTTAAACTCTCTGCCCCCCCCGATAAGTGATCAAATTTTCTTTTTGTAGTTTTTTCGAAAGGAAAATAGAAAGTGCTCGAAGGTTAAGGTTAAGAAGCGGCAGAAGAAGAGCAGGCGTAAGTAAATTGATAAGCAATACAAGAACAACAACAACAAAAACAACAAAAACAACAAAAACAGCAACAACAAATACAGCAACAACAACAGCAGAAACAACAGTTAACAACTTAAACTAATACAATGCATTTCATGCGTTTTCTTTACATGTACAACAACAACAACAACAACCACAACAAAAACACACGCACCCGATAACGATTACGATAACGATACGCGATGCATATATCGATTGCTTTCATTTTAAAAACCAATCAGCCCGTCTACACCGATACAGAATTTGGCTATACAATGCAACGGTCCGCCTCCTGCCCAGAGCTGAGCATGTACCGTGCGGAACCAGCTCCGATACCCAGTCGGAAACGTGCCTACTCCATTTGTGCCGATCTGGCGGCCGCTCAGCAGACCGTCTCAATGGTGCACGCCAACTCCGATACGGAACTGAGCAAATTCGATCGCGAGAAGACTTTCGAGACGGCGGAAGCCTATCGCCAGACAACGGATTTGCTGGCCAAGGTTGTGACAGCACTGGCGACAGTACAACCACCGCCGCCGGAGGCTGACGATTCGACAATCTATGGCGGCTATCATGGCTTGTCGGATTCGCAAATCCTTGCGAGCGAGTGGTCTTTCTCCTCGTTCAACGAGTACTCGACTACTCCCAGACGTCCGCGTGGACGAGCCTGCTCAGATTTCAATATAAAACCGCCACGGCGATCAGCCCCCAATGATTGGACTTGGAGTGGGGATAATGAACAGATCCAGGAAGCCTTTAACAATCGCTACAAACATCAAATGAATGGTGCCGTCAGCGATTCGCACGTGTTACAGTTGGAGCAGGAGCGTGAGCAGGAGGATCAATTGAAGAAGAATTCAGGTCGTGTGAAGAAATTCTCGATGCCAGATGGACTCCGGAAGCTATTCAATCGGAAGCGACCCTCACAGGATTTGGAACGGAAGCTATCTGTTGTGTCCGTTCCGGAGGGAATTACTGCATTGCCTCGCTCCACGCTGGACTACTATAACAATACGGTGACAGAGGGTGCTGGTCAATCCTATCTGCGTAATGGTCGCGTTCCACCACCAGTTTTTGACTCCAACACGAGCCTGGCCTCTGCCAACGGCATGGGCAATGGTGGCCTCTCCAATCCGGCCTTCCAGCTGGATGACTCCGAGCAGGCGACCTTCAACTCCACAACGGCCTATCAGCGCAAATTTGCGGCGGGTGCTGCCGGCGCTGGCAGGAGACGTCGGGAGTCGATTTATACGCAGAATCCGGCGCTGGCCGGCAGACGTGGCAGCATGTATCCACCAACGGCAGCTGCATCTCTTCAGATGCAGATGCAGCGACGCGGCTCCGGTTCGGCGGCATTGGCTGCTGTTGCCGCCCGAAGGGGTAGCCTTTTCCCAGCGATGGGTGGACAATCATCATCTAACTCGATGACGCCGCGTCGCTCGAGCATATTTTCTGTGGCATCCGATAAAGATATGGATGTGCTGGAGCAGACCACAATAGCGGATCTCATACGTGCGCTGGAGGTGGTGCACACCCATGCCGTGATCGATGAGCAGCAACAGCAGACGGCGTCATCGAACTTATCAAAGCTGAGCAAGAAGCAGCGCAAGTTGGGCAACGCTGGCCTCGATCCGCCCCAGCTGCCACCGATTATGTCGCTCTTTGCCGGCGATCAGACCCGTTACCTGCAGGCAGCGGCTGCGAATCGCTTATACGCCCGTCGCTCTACCATTGTGGGGACCATGACGCCAACAGGCAGACGAGGATCGGGAGTGCAAGGGTTGGAGCCGCCGCCCAGCTACACGGAGAGAGCGATGCCAACTGGCACAGCTACTGGCACTGCCACCAGCACCGGCATTAGCAGCAGCACTGGCAGCGGCAGCAGCACAGCCACGACCACCACCAGCTCAATGCCCACTGTGGGCCAGTCGAAGTTCCGGCGCCGTTTCAGCGTGCGTCCAACAGCGCTGCAAATCCCACCGGGAAAAGCGCCTCCACCAGGTGTTAGTCTCAGCGAGGAGCCCACCTCGCTGCTGTCCAGCTCACAGACAGCGCTACAGCGTCGCCTCTCGCTGCGTCCCTCTCCACTGGCACTGGCACAGCTACCACCCACCTCGCCGCTGGCACGCGAACAGCAGCCACCCACCTCACCGCTGGCAGCAAGCGGCTCGAGTTCTGGCCAGGATGAGACTGGCAACTCTGCAGCCAGACTGCTGCCCTCATCGCTGGTGCGTCCGAGCACCAGCAGCACACATTCCCCATTGTCGCGCATTGTGCAAATCTCGCAGGCGCAGCGCAAAAGCAGCATGCCTGAAGGATTTCTGGGACGCAAGCAGAGCAGCAACACCGGAAGCGGAAGTGGTGCTGGCGGCGAAAAGTGATGTCTCTCAAGTGTTTTCTAGTTTGTAGCTTCGTCTAAATTGTTGCCACTACATTTGTCTAGTTAAATATAGCCTCTACCAATTAACTATATATTTATTTATATTTATATTTACAAATATTAATACAGTTATCGGTCGAAAATTGGCATCGCCAAACATTCAATATTTTTAATTATTAAAATAATTTTAAAGCATTATTTTTTTGTGAAAAAAAGTTACCGTTATTGACGGTATCATTATCGACCGAATACTGTGTATATTTTAAATATTTACGTTTATGCACTTATTGTAAAATACGGCTAGATCTTAATATTTGCCAAATTGTTTGCAAGCCAACAAATTGCTTTAGTCCTTCCAAAGTCCGAGCTATGCTTCACCTACCTATGATCCGCATGTATATATATATATATATATATATATATATATATTTTTTTTTCTATATGTATTGTTTATTGATAATGTTGATATGTTGGTTTAAGAGCAACTCGAGCGAGCATGAACAAAAATTCCATAACTGTCATTAGATAATTAAATGCAGAATCATTCCGCAGCAATTACCCTAATTATATTTATATAAAATAAATGCAAAGTATTACGAATTGTATACAATTTGGTTTATTAATTGGTTACACTTTGTATGGGCTTTTGTTTTGGTTGTCCTTCAGGGTGCCGTTATTAGAGCATCGTTATTTGAGTGTTGTTCCAGTAGAACTGATTCATTAATAATTGGCAAGGAAATCTCGGCGCGTTTCAATGTTGGTACATCGAAAATGTTGACTGTATCAGAGGATGACACTTCCTCTATTTCATTATATTGTGATTCCCCATCTCTGGCCTCCAGCTCCGCCAAGTTCGTACGGTAGGAACGGTAAATGGGAATACCACAGTACAGGCCCAATAATGTCCCGGCCGTAAACAATTTTCGCGGCCTGGAACTCTGCAATAGTGCACTGCAATGCTGAACACAATTCAACATTGTAAATGTTAAGAAGTTCTCAAGAAAATTGCCCATACTAAATCGACTTTTTTTAATTTTACAAATAATGTTTTCCAATGTTCAGTCGAAAAAATGTTTTGAGTTAATAATATGCCAAAGACAAACTACGAAAAAAGCACTAGCTTGCTTGGTTTCTGTATTTTTTTTTAATTTTGAAAGCATGTCTAAGCGCGCTTTGCGTGCATGGTCACTCTGATAACTATCGACTAAAAACATTGCTATTTAGAAACATCGATGAGAAGCAACAGCTCCTCTGCTACACTCTTTGGATTGTTGTTGCTTTATAAATTGCTGGACGTTTCAATTTTTATACACTTATAATATCTGCAGCTGTCAGCAATATTTGTAAACAATCTTTTTAAACGTGAAACGCAGCGTATCTAAAAGCGAGCTAACTCTCCAGTTTTTGTGCTTCGTACACTAATTTTGTAATGTTATTTGTCGTAACTAAATATATTTAAAGTAGTAGAAAATCAAACGAACAACAACGGCAATGGTAAATTTGACCTTGTTGTTGTTCCTCGGGCTTTCGCTCTGCGTTGCTAGCACGGTGCAACGGATCCTGGAGGACAACACTGTGCAGCAGAACCTGCTGCAGGATAAACAAGATGTAAACATTGTGCATTATCAGCCGGAGCAGGTTCACCTATCATTTGGAGGTAATTGCAACGCCATATTATATTTATATATGTTTTGCACTCATTCGATATGTATATATGTGGTATATCTATGTATGTATGAGTTGTGAGTTAAATTTTGCAGCTACAATATTAATCTGCACGAATGCAAGTTTCTTCACCAAAGTTATTTCTTTAAAGAAACAAGTGGTATTTTTAAACCGGCATTCTTGCGTCGATCCGTAAATAAGCTGCTTCATCGGTTTTATATAATTTTTTTAATGTATGCTTTTATATTAGTCATTGTCCCAAAATGCTGCGCAATAGTTGATATCGTGTGCCAACTCATTTCCGCCCCTCTTTGATTTTCTTCTCTCTTTTCCCACATACAAATTGCAGTTACAGTTGCAGTTCACACTGAGCCATGAAACCGAAAACAAAACACATAAAACAAAAACAATCAGCAACAATAGAGCTTAGGCTGATTTGCTGATAAATGTACTATGTTGTTTACTATTTGCTATTTATATAAATCATATGTTAATAGGGTCACACAAACGAGGATCTAATTAAGTGTTAGTGTGTGTGCGTGCGTGCGGGTTTGTGTGTGTGTGTGTGTGCTAAAAGAGCGCGATAAGAAGGAACAAAAAAAAAACAACAAATCGAAAAACATGCCATTAAATTTTGAAAAAAAAATATGTACATTGTTTTTGATATGCCCTTTGCATATGAAATTTGTGCACTGATTATGTTTTGGTCTTAAAACTCCAGAATTGTTTTTCTCTTTTGTATTTGTTTGTTTCTATTCCTTTGCAAACTGTTCATTTAGAGCGCACCGCCACCGAAATTGTTGTCACTTGGTCAACTCGCGGTTTGCCGCCAACATCTGCCGACAGCGTTGTCGAATATGGACTAAACGGCGATCTGACGCAGCGCGCCGTAGGACAGCAGGCCATCAAGTTCGTCGACGGCGGTCCCAAGCAGACGACACAATATATCCACAGGGTACGCAATACACATACATTCGCACACACACACACACACAACAGCTTAAAGATACTCTGCTTTTGGAACTTAGGTTACGCTTAGGGAGCTAAAATCCAATAGTAGCTATGCTTATCACTGCGGCAGTGAACTTGGATGGTCAGCGAAATTTGAATTCCGTACGGTGGCCAGCGTCGATGCCGACTGGTCACCCACTCTCGCCATCTATGGGGATATGGGTAATGAGAATGCCCAATCTCTGGCACGACTGCAGCAGGAGACACAACTGGGCATGTACGATGCGATTATCCATGTGGGTGACTTTGCCTACGATATGAATTCAAAAAATGCCCGAGTAGGGGATGAGTTTATGCGTCAAATTGAAACGGTCGCCGCCTATGTTCCCTATATGGTTGTGCCGGGTAATCACGAGGAGAAGTTGTAAGTTATTTTGTTGGCCATAGTTCAGAAAGAAAGAAACAAACCTGAGGTTAACACCACCTGCCTTGCAGCAACTTTTCAAATTATCGGGCCCGCTTCAGCATGCCGGGTGGCACAGAGAATCTCTTCTACAGCTTCGATTTGGGACCGGTGCACTTCATTGGCATCTCCACGGAGGTCTACTATTTCCTCAACTATGGCATTAAGACGCTCGTCTTTCAGTTCGAGTGGCTTCGGCGGGATCTAGAGGTGGCCAATCTGCCAGAGAATCGTGCCCAACGTCCCTGGATTGTCATCTATGGCCATCGGCCGATGTACTGCAGCAATGAGAACGACAACGATTGCACCCACTCGGAGACTCTGACGCGCGTCGGTTGGCCATTTTTGCACTTGTTTGGCTTGGAGCCGCTGTTTTATGAGTTTGGAGTGGATGTGGCAATATGGGCACATGAGCACTCCTACGAGCGCCTCTGGCCCATTTACAACTACAATGTGCGAAACGGATCACTCGGTTCGCCCTACGAGAATCCTCGGGCACCGGTGCACATAATCACTGGCTCCGCCGGTTGCAAGGAGGGTCGGGAGCCGTTCAAGGGTAGAATACCTGAGTGGAGTGCATTCCACAGCCAGGATTATGGCTATACGCGCTTGAAGGCCCACAATCGAACCCATTTGTACTTTGAACAAGTGTCCGATGACCAGCAGGGCGCCATTATCGACAAGTTCTGGCTTATTAAATCGAAGCATGGCGCTTACACTGATCCTTAAAAGTTGGCCAAAACAAAAGCAACAACATAAAATAGCTACACACACACACACACACACACACAGACAAAGAAATATCGATGCTGATGCAACTAGCAGTATTACTAGCGCACATTCTATTAGGTCTAAAATGTAATTCCACATAAATGCAATTATAACAGCAGCTGCATATATGATAACTGTAAACACTCCTTAAATTAGCCAATTTTATTATATGTAAGTGTTAAGCGTCTGTTAACGAGTACAACACACACACACACACACACCCATTGCTGTGTATATCTCCATCTATATATCTATTCCGTATGCTGACAAATTTTATAAGTAATCTGTTTCTGCAATTATAAAGCTTACAATCTGAACAGTGTGTTTCTTCCATATCATATGGAAAGGTTTTCAGTATCTTATCTAACTAACATTATGTTCTTTGTTTTTGATCAGAAACCATTATCTCAATGGATGTCTATAAAATATATATTTGTTTAATTTGGCTTGGGGTTTCTGCTGAAAAATATAGCATTTTATTACGATCGATATATTCTTATTTTTGGGTGCGGTTTTACTATTGGAAAATTAGCGAAGAAACTTTACAAAATGCATTTTGTTTTAGTCATTTTATTTATTGTTTTATTGAATTGTTTTTTTTTTTTTTTGTGTTGTTGCCTAAGTAAAGCCAAATATTTTTTTGGTTTTCGTTGTTTTATGTGTTTTTTTCTTGGTTTGTTCCTCAAATGTTAATTTGGCTAATAGGCTACATTCTCATCGAGGGAACTAGTTTCTCCCTTGAGATAGAGATTGATTTTGAGCATATTTTTATTGTTCGGTAGCGGTACCTTGGTCACCTCTTCCAAGATCTTTTGTGATTCCAGTTCGGTTCCGATTCTTCTTTTATGCATTACACATTTTCTAAGGGAAAATTCAGCTTAGTTGCTAGTAATTAAAATACTGCAAATA
The DNA here is from genome assembly GCA_035042125.1 of Drosophila longiperda. NCBI lineage: Eukaryota > Metazoa > Arthropoda > Insecta > Diptera > Drosophilidae > Drosophila > Drosophila longiperda. The sequence continues at coordinate 2,604,180 of JAWNLV010000120.1, forward strand.
ATGTTATTCATTAAGAAATTTATTTTTAAAATAAATGTGCAAAGATTTGTATAAAAATTGAATATGTAAATATTTAGTTATAAATGTGCTAAAATAGACAGTGAATAATGCCACTTCTCCCAGAAACTGTGCTGGACATTGTCGTCACCTGGAATACGCGCGACAATACAAATGATTCGATTTGCGAATATGGCATCGATGCCATCAATGAGCACATTGTCAAATCGCCCCACGGACCCAACGTATTCGTTGATGGCGGCGCCATGAAGGCCACCCAATACATCCATCGCGTAAGTAGACTGAAGCGATGTCGAATATAGCTGCTTTGTAGACTTATTTGAAGTGACACTGTGGATCCACAGGTGACGTTGCCACAGCTGCAAGCGAATGCAACGTATCGTTATCATTGTGGCAGTCAATTGGGCTGGTCGGCCATCTACTGGTTCCGCACAAAGTTCAACGATAGCAACTGGTCACCCTCGCTGGCCATTTATGGTGATATGGGCGTGGTGAATGCCGCCTCTCTACCAGCACTGCAGCGGGAGACGCAGTTGGGCAAGTACGATGCCATACTCCATGTGGGTGACTTTGCCTACGATATGTGCAATGAGAATGGCGAAGTTGGAAATGAGTTTATGCGTCAGGTGGAAACGATTGCCGCTTATGTCCCCTATATGGTCAGCGTGGGCAATCACGAGGACAAATAGTAAGTGTCTGCTATGTGTGCAAGTAGAGATGGACACGGGGAACGAGGAAGGGAGAGGAAGTACTACCTTTTCGACCTCATCTCTAGTTGCTATTATGTGCACATTCTGCATTGTTTAATTTTGGTTTCATCCACTCGCAGCAATTTCTCGCACTACACAAATCGATTCAGCATGCCGGGCGGCAATGACAATCTCTTCTATAGCTTCGATCTGGGGCCGGTGCATTTCATCAGCTTCAGCACGGAGGTGTACTATTTTACGCAGTATGGCATTAAGCCAATTGTAATGCAGTACGACTGGTTGGAGAAGGATTTGATGGAGGCCAGCAAGCCAGAGAAACGGGCAAAGAGACCCTGGATAATCACCTTTGGACATCGGCCGATGTATTGCAGCAATGAAAATGGCGACGATTGTGCCAATCATGAGACTGTCGTCCGCAAGGGATTGCCTGGATTCAATTTCTTTGGCTTGGAACCGCTGTTCTACAAGTATGGCGTGGATGTGGAACTGTGGGCCCACGAGCATTGCTATGAGCGCATGTGGCCCATGTACAATTACACCGTTTACAATGGTTCTCTTGCGGAACCGTATGTGAATCCAGGTGCACCAGTCCACATCATCTCCGGTGCGGCTGGCAATCATGAGGGTCGCGAGCCATTCGTGAAGAAAATGCCCCCGTGGAGCGCCTTTCACAGCCAGGACTTTGGCTACCTACGACTCAAGGCGCACAATGCGACTCATCTGTATTTCGAGCAGGTCTCAGATGATAAAGGAGGCGAAGTCATCGACAAATTCTGGGTGATCAAGCACACCCATGGACCCTATTAGGGCTCCCAAAACGCATTCCACGCCTTGTGATACATTTAATGTAACCACGCATACATACATAAATATACATGCACACATATTACATACACACACATTTATTATATACACACATTATTTACGTTAATTACTCACAAATATTTAATACGATATTTCTACATCATTGTATATTTTGCTACTTATTTTTATTGCATCCTATAAAAAAACAACAACAATAATAACAACAACAACAACAACAGACAGCCTGCAGGACATTGTTGTGACATGGTCAACACGCAGCTCCACAAATCAATCGGTAGTCAATATCGCCGAGGACTATATCCACGACAAGCTGATCGTTGTTAATGGGATATGGGAGTATTTCAAGGATGGCGGCAAACAGGCTCGCTCTCAATATATTCACAAGGTGATGCTGCCGTCTTTGAAGCCGGACACCCGCTACGAGTACAGCTGTGGCAGCAATCTTGGCTGGTCAGCCGTCTATAGCTTCAAGACGCCTCCAGCTGGCCATAAGTGGTCGCCTTCCTTAGCCATTTACGGGGATATGGGCAATGAGAATGCCCAGTCTTTGGCCCGTCTGCAAAAGGATACGCAACTGGGCATGTACGATGCAATAATCCATGTGGGCGACTTTGCCTACGATATGGATACTAATGATGCCCAAGTTGGTGATGAGTTTATGCGTCAAATTGAAACGATCGCCGCCTATGTCCCCTATATGGTCTGTCCGGGCAATCACGAGGAGAAATAGTAAGTGATTCAGTTTGATTTTGCAATACATAAATTCATAGTCTGTGCTGTTTTCTTTTCCGCAGCAACTTCTCCAATTATCGCGCACGCTTCAATATGCCTGGCGAGGGGGACAGTTTGTGGTATAGCTTCAATATGGGTCCGGTGCACTTTGTGTCCTTCTCGACGGAGGTCTACTACTTTGTTGACTATGGCATGAAGTTGCTGACCAAGCAGTTCGAGTGGCTGGAACAGGATCTGGCTGAAGCAAATCTACCAGAGAATCGGGCAAAGCGTCCATGGATTATCACATACGGACATCGGCCGATGTACTGCAGCGATGATAAGGAATTCGACTGCGATGGAAATCTGGAGACGTACATACGCCAGGGATTGCCGCTTTTAAAATGGTTCGGATTGGAGGACCTGTTCTACAAGCATGGCGTCGATGTGGAGTTCTTTGCCCACGAGCATTTCTATACGCGCCTGTGGCCAATATATAATTTTAAGGTTTATAATGGCAGCACCGATGCACCCTACACAAATCCCAAGGCACCTATTCAGATCATAACTGGCTCGGCTGGCTGCAATGAGAATCGCGAGCCCTTCTCTAAAATTCTGCCCGATTGGAATGCGTTCCATAGCAATGTAAGTAAATCGAATTGCATCTGGACACATTTAGTAATTTGATATCCAATCTGTTAATTTACTGTGACTCAACTTCTGCTTTGTGGATTATTTCCAGGACTATGGCTACACCCGCTTTAAGGCCCACAATGGGACTCATCTGCATTTCGAACAGGTCTCCGATGACAAAGATGGCCAAATAGTCGATTCCTTCTGGGTGATCAAAGATAAACACGGTTCCTATTAGTGACAATTCATGTCCTCAAAGTTATTTGTGAAATTAATTTTATTCAAGTAAATGCAGTAAATTATAAATAAATCGCATTAAAAATGTAAAAATGTGTTTTGCCATAAAAATGTCGGGGAAAAAAATAATTGTTAGTTGTTAACGATCATCATTTAAGAAAGTAATGAATGATCGAAGGATCAAAGGACGTCCTAATCCTCTTTCTAGAAAACCATTATTTAGTAGACTTATTTCCATTTACCATACGAGTGAGAATTTAACAAGTGTTTGGGATCTTGGATGACTACTTAAACTTTGAATGCAATTCAATAACGCAGCGACTTCTGACTCTAATTAATCATGTCCTTCAAATATATGCAGAGAAAGAGCCGATTAAAAGACTTATTCTTAATGGACCTAAAAAGTTGTTAGCCAATACATCAACCTTATTTCTGCCACTGGTGAATGCATAGGATAGGTCGCACAGCAGCTAGGAACAAAATGATAAATGTCTCACCCGGCATAGAGAGATAAGATTGTAAGCAAAAAAAATTGCCCTCGAATATGCCGTTTGTTTGGTCATTATTATGTCAATAAATAAAAAGCTGTTTTAGTTTGCTTATTTCGTTTTACATACATTTAAATATAAAATATTAAGTTAAAAAAAAATATATATGGATTAGAAAAAAAAATGTTAATTGCACTATGCTTAAGTGTGGTTCGACCTGATCCTGCTCTTAGTAGACGGTGCCCGAGATGCCGGCGCCATAATTATAGCCAGCTGCACCGCCGCCACCCAGCGCAGGCACACCACCCAACGCTCCCAATCCACCGCCCACAACGCTGTTGCCATAGTTGCTGTTGTAATAGCTGGAAGGATAACCGCCAGCGCCGAATCGTGTGTTGTAATAAGGATAACCGGTACCAGCGCCAAGTCGAGAATTGTAATAGGATAATGCATAGGGATTGGAGTTGTAGCCTCCAGCGCCATAATATCCAGCACCGCCCAAGGAGGAACCATAGCCGCCCAAGGATGAGCCGTAGCCGCTCAGGCTGGAGCCATAGCCACCCAGGGAAGAGCCATAGCCTCCCAAAGAGGAGCCATAACCTCCTAAAGTGGAGCCAACACCTCCCAACGTTGAGCCATATCCGCCATAACCGCCATATCCGCCGTAGCCGCCATAGCCAGCACCGCCATCTAAAAATTGTATACAAAAATTAAATTATCTTTGCCGTTCCCATCCCAGGTTTAGTTTAAGATTGCCGCAGATCTCACCTAATCCTCCCAAGCCGCGTGAGCCATAGGGATTATAGTAGCCATCGGTGCCGTAGCCGCCAGCATTCAGCGACGAACCATATGCTCCATAGTTGCCATAGTGGCTACCGTAACCAGCACCATAACCACTTCCATAACCATTTCCATAACCACTTCCATAACCACTTCCGTAAGCACCTCCTCCATAACCACCGTATCCACCGACATAGCGCTTCTCTTGTTTCTTCTCCTGCAGCGGTGCATAGCTGCTGGCGGCGCTAATTTGATCTGACACTGCCGCCGTTGGAGCTGCTGCCGATGCCACCTGCTCCTGATCCTGTGCCACCTCCTGGGCTTGCGCCTGGAAGCTCACGAGCAGCGTGGCTGCAACAAATACAAACTGCAAAGATTGTGTTAGGGTATTAATCCATTTTGGAGAGTGATTCTCGCTTGGGCCTTACAAAGCACTTCATGTGGTGGCCGCCTGGGTGGGTGGTGGACTCAACTGTAGATGATTTGGAACCGAAACTGGAAGTCTTTGCTACTGCGCACGCGCCGAGAGACACTTGTATATTGATTCTGCTGCCGTCCCAACACTCGCTTTTATACACCACAAATTTCATTAGTCAACGAGAGGAAGAGAGGAAGAGCGAGCCAGAGCGAGAGCGAGAGCGAGAGCGAGAGACAAGACAAGACTGCTTAGAGTTGGAGCGACGCTTGTGACTTATTTGTGGGTGGCTTCACTCCAAGCACAATGTAGTAAGTATGACACATGCCACGAGCTACAAGCCACTCACTGTGGTCAAAATCAATTTGAGCTACGAAACGATGTTGGGTTTTTTTATTTTCGACTAGAAACATATAAAAATTCACATAATCGAAATATACAAAAATCATCAAAACAGAAATTCTATTTTAATTGCAACTATATGTTTTTTTTTTATGCAAAATAACATACTGTAAATTTAGTTTTTTTTATGCAATTTATTCAAATTTGAGAAAATCTGGGTATATTTCATGATTTTACTTCGGCAAATGTGTATTTAATTGATAAAGATAACTTTTAAATTAAAGTGAAAACACTGCACTTGAAATATTTGAACTTATTGAAACATAATCTGGGCAGTGAAAATAACTCAATGATATTTGTCGAATCTTTTTTTGTGATAACATGAGATCAAAATAAATACGCGTTTGATATATTTGTTTTTAACTATCTCCTGCGACGAGTTCAAAAGAATAGGTCCTGCTGTTCGATAAGTTTGAATATATATATATATATGTATATATATATATATACAAAAGCAGGACGAGACGAAATATATAGAGAGAGAGAGAGAGAGCGAGACCGAGATGGAGTTGTTTTTAGAGCAATAAATCTTAGCCTTCTCGCTGCCCGCTTCACTGGTCCTCTCTCTGCTTGTGTTTTTCGCTTTTGTTGCTTGATTTGATTTTTACATATCTGTTGACGATCGCCCGATTCCAAAGCACATTTAATGACAGTGTCATGTCATGGAACCGTAGACGAGTGAGTATTATCAATATTCCCACGATCTACGACAATTACCAACTATTGCCAACAAGTGCAGGCAACAACAACAACAACAACAACAACACCAGCAGCAGCAGCAGCAGTGAATATAGCTAAAACAGCAAATGTGGCGATGACAAATGCTAATTGAATCATTAACTTGACCCTGGTTATACTAATTGCCCAACATAAAACAAAAACAATAACAATAACACACGGCAATAATCAGAGTCTTTAAAAATGAAATCGGTGCCAGAAGATAAATACCAACATTCGTCTGGAAACGGAACGGATACGATATATGTTTTTGTGTTTCAAGTGAATCATTTTACGTGCTTTTCACTTTTGAAAATCAAAGCTGCAACAACGAAAAATTGAAACATGAGCGAATTTTTATTTGCCTTACTCATTTGTTATTTTTTGCTGTGTACTTTTTTTTTTGGCAAATGTCGTACAATGCACTCAATTGTGAAGATGAGTTCCAATTCGGAATTGTCCCACTGGCCAAGTGTTGGGCCTACAAATTTAAAAGTTTCTTAAGCAAATTCAATGGAAATGTAACAGCAATAGCCAGAAAAATGCTTGCATATACACTGCAAAAAAATATTATTTTTGAACAATGAAAAATTGTCGAAATAACAAAAAAAAAAAAAATAAGCTTATTAAATGCATAAATACGATAAAAATAAGTTGGCACATTTGAGTTTGGTTTAAATTTGTACGCAGTCTGATGTAAGAATTGTCAACTTTTTTGCTGAGTGTACAATATTTATTTACATACGAATAAGTGTATATTTAGCTTAACTTATGTAGAAATCGTAATTGTCATAGATGACAAGTTTTGAAAATGAGTGCCGCACATTGTTCGATAGATGTGAAAAGTGTTAACTTGGCTTGGCAACATCTTGGCCAACTATCTAACTATCCAACGACATGGCCCTGGGATGAACGGTCTCAGAGTTTATTTCATCTGTGTGTGTGTGCGTGTTTTTTTTACTTGCTGCCACACAATGATTCTTTAATGCCACGTGAATGAATCAACAACCTCAACGCGGGCAGCGCGACATAATTTTTTGGGCACACACACGCACCCCGGTCGTATACGCAATATGTACTGAGAGAAGGTGATATATTTTACATACTTTATACACCGATTAAATAAAATTTGACAAACAGATAAAAAATATGTTATAAAGAATTGGGCTTGCAAAATGCAGTTCCTCTTAAAATAAAAGCACGTCTATGATTTCAAAATTAATTCAACATTTTTTTTTAAATATTTTTCCTAGTGTAGTTTACACATTAAAGTTGGTCAATGGCTGACGGTACCGTTAGTGTTTTATTTTTTGTCGACTAAAACCTTTTGAATGTCTTGTTGCTTTTGGCCAAGTGCAAAAGTTAGAAGAGTTTAAACTGGGCGTCGATTTGTCTGACTGACTAACAGCCAAACAACAATTGCGTTGTTCTAATTCACCAAACAAATCGCGAACAGAAACAGCAACAACATCAACAGCAAATATTGCCTCATTCCCTGTCAAATTTCGCACGCCCACCAATTATATTTACAAGCCCATTTTTAATTATAATTGAAGAAAAAAAAAAAAAACAAAAAAAACAAAAAAAAGCTAAGCAATCTGAAACCGCAGTCAATTTTCAAAGCGAATAGCAAATGAAGCGGCTAACAAGGGCGTGTCTGGGGGGTTGGGCGAGGGGGTTGATTAAACAAAAAGTAATATTTTGAGCGTAAAAAATTGTACATGGATGTTTTGGCGTTGAACTTGCACTTTGCATAATTGCATAGTTTATTTTTTGTTCAGCTCAAGAAGTTTCCCACAATTAACTATCCATTTATGTGGGCATAATTCTTGTGCGAAAAACCTCAGAGACAACTCACACACTTGGACTTGGCCCTGAGATTTAGCGATGACTGCAAACCTTAACTCCAACCTGCAATTGCAACTGCAACACGCCATGGAAATGCAATTTTTGAAAACAGAATCAATTTTTAGCGAAACTCAATTCGTTGAATGAAATGTGTGTGTGTGTGTGTGTTTGTGTGTATGGGTGTGTGCGTGAAATGTCAATAGAAATAGCTAGTAGCTACACACCACGCCCACTCATCACATTTCAAGATTCACTCAAGTCAAAAGAACGCTCGATTTGCAGTTACTCTTTGAAAGGGCTTTATAAAAATGATTTCATTTTGATGGAAACTGGGTAGTTTGGGGTATTTTGTTATTATTATTAAGTTTAGTTTCCCATTGATTTCTCTATCATAGATTATATCGCATTTCAAATTTTACCGAGTATGTTTTATATATATTATCTCTTCAGTGGTAACTAATCAGTTATCTAATCTATATGCGGATCCCTCAAAATTCACATTATGTTCAGGTTGCCCAATTGGCTTATAGTTTCTTAATTGTATTGGACATGGCTTATAAATGAGTACAGTGTTCCATTGAGAGCACACTAACTAACCAATCCACCACTCAACCAATGTTAAGTGCTACTCATTTTAGCAGTTGAGCGAATTTCAATAGATCGTTACAAGCCCAAACAATGCAACGACTCTGTCTGTCTCCCTCTGGGGTTAAGAGCCCATACATATATGACATTTTCATAAATCGTTTTGTTGTGCCTGTAATGGAAGTTGCCCGATGTGACAAGATGTGTTGTTGTGCTTTGTATGGGGGAATGGGAATGAGAAGAGCGAATCGAGCATAAATTGTTCGTCGTGGCATTCATTGTCTGACATGACGACAGCGATCGAATGTCAAGTTCTCATCACTATCATAATTCACAGTTTTGGCGCTTTACAATATAACCTAACCATTGCAACAAGTCATCAAGTTGATAGGTTTATTTGTTAAAATTGTACGAATAAAATCAAGTTCTAATGAAAAAAAAATAAACGTTTACTCTTAGAAAATTTTGTAGTGCAAATTAATGCAGAGTATATCAAACCATTTTAATTAACAAGAAAGTTTAGTTTGTTAAAAAAATGAAACCCCAATTAAATTTTGGTTAGCAACGAAACATAAACACATTAAAAATTCATAAACAGCCCCCAAAAAAAAGGCAATAATTAAATTTGAATGCTGTAAAATATATACTTGTACACATATATATTTATTTATGTGTTCTTGTATATATCAGTTTTATTAAATTTTCTTCTTCAGCAAGCTGCACGCCAGAGTCCTTCGAATGACACTCATTCAACTAATGCAATGTTTTAGTGTCTTTGTATTTGTTTTTACGCTTTTCATATTTAATTTTTTTTTTTTTTGGTTGTTATATTGCATATTTATGCAATTTATCTCTTTTGTCTCATAAATTGTTTTTTTTTTTTCGTTTGTACGTTTTTTCACCGCATTTTGTACAGAATTTAGTGCTGAAAGAAAATTAGTTTATGTCAAATATTTTTGTTTTTTTTTTTGCTCTAAGTTTAGTTTACTTAAAATAACTTAATGGCTGTGCTCACCAGCTGCAGCAACAACTGAGCGAATGAGAGACAGCGCTATATTCCCTAACATGGACTAGACTAAGCGACACAGCCAAGCCACTAGCAGAGCGAAAGAGAGACAGAGATAGAAGCCGTCACTCTCAATCACTACGCTTGGCTGCCATGCTGAAATATCTGTTTGTGTGTGGGGTTAGGTGATTCTCTTTTTTTTCTTTTCATACGAGTTAAATATAAATTAAAATAATAGTAGTATTGGAATTGTGGTAGTGTGGGGCCAACGTCGGAGTTTGTAAGGCAATTAAACGTAACCGAGTTACAAAAGGATAACAAATCATAAATCAATAAAACTAGGTACTAAGCTAGACTAGTTAGACTTTAAAAAAAAAAATGTTTAATACATTGGCTTAAATGATAATAATTTCGTGCACACAACGAATCTGCTAGCTTAGAGCAAATTCTTGTTTTCTTTTTTCTGTTGGCTTACAAGTATATAAAAAACTTAAATTTTCATAAATAAAAAAAAAGTCTACTTTTGTGCTTATGCACATGTACTTTAAGGTTACATCACTCGAAATCCAATCAAAATTAATTTCAAGATGACTCTGATTTACAAAACTCGAAATGGGATTTCATACGACAAACTGGTACAGATGTAAAAAAAAAAAAACACTTATATAAAAATAAACAATTACATCTACTTACACATAGTTTCAACTTGGTTTTAGTTTCTTTATCACATTTATGTGTGCACGATGAATTTGTTACTTTAGACACATAATTTACCGTTATATATATATATATATATATATATATAGTAATGATATATATATATATTTATATATGCAGTTTCTAAATGTTTCTCTGTGAGTGTGTTGTGTGTGTGCTTAAGGTATTATGTGTGTGCTAATCTGATCTGATTCTAAAATACAACTTATTTAATTTTTTTTTTTTACTTATATGCTAAAGTTATGTTTTTGTTGCTATCATATTTTGTACACGCTTAATAAATAATAATAGTAAAAAATATATAGGAAACGTGTGCGGCTTAAACAATTATAGCTAAGAGGCAATGGAATTGTAATCGTAATAATAATCATAAAAATAATTTGAATATATGTATAAAAATTATTCACAGACTCGTTTTTTAGCTTGGATTCCTAATTCCATTTCGACTTGAACGAGTATTTTGAAATTTTTTTGATGTTTTTTTTCTTAATCTTAATGATTACTTTTGTTTTGTAAATGAATTATTATGTATAGAGTTATATACAGGTTGGTTTTTAAGGTAATACGTATAATATGCAATATATTTTCGTTTTATTAATCCATAAATTATATATTTATAAATATATATATATATATATATATATAAGTATATATATATATATATATATGTTAATTGTATTATTATTGAATATATAATAGCTGTTTTATGCGCTTTTGCTTGTTATTTCGTTTTTAAGATGTTTGGCTATTGTGGGTGGGTGGTGTTTTACAAAGCATATTTAACACACCCACATATACATGTATATTTATTGTAGCTGTTGATATATATATATATATATATATATATATATTGACACTTAAGATTTGAATTTTGTGAACTCACATAGCTTATAACTTACAGATACATTCACATATGTTGTATGTTTATAGCATTACATCAGTATATTATATATATATATACACATATATATCTGGGCAAAAGAAAACTGTCGCTTAATTTTTAAATCGACTTAAGCAAATCAAAAGCTTTTTCAAATTGTTATGACATACTTTTGAGAATGGACCTCACAGCTATTAATTTTTATATTTATATATATTTATTAGTAATTATTTATAATTAAGATTTGCTTCGGATTTTTTCTCTTATTCCCTTTATTTAAGCATTTATAAATCTCATTGATTTTTGTTTTATTTAATATTTAAGATCTTATCCTATGGTTTAACTATATAATGTATGGTTTGTTAGTTTTGTTTTATGATTAGAATTTTAAATTTAAAATGTGGTCTTAAGACTATACGTAAATTTGATGAATAGGTTTTTCTTTTGTTGGTATTTTTTTTTAAATACTATGCAGCTCAATTATGCTTTAGTTACTTGTAATAAAATTGAAAATATAGGTTTTAAATAAAAGTTTTTTTTTTTTCTAACTGTTCTTTAAATTATATTGTTATAATATTCTAACAATTTTCAATTGTTGCGTTGCATCTAACTTGGTATATGCAACGAATGATTCTAAAAGGTTTCTGTGCATATTTGTTTATGGCTTTTGCTGGCGCTACACACACACACACACACACACACACTATTGGTAAAACATATAATTTTATGTATGTACAACAACTTAATACTATTAGTTGTATATATATGTTAAATATTATTTATATATATGTATATATATATATATATATATATATATTGTGTGTATTTATGTTAAATAAAAATAGTAAATTTATATATTTATATGTAGCTATATAGACATATATGTGTGTATTTATGTATGACTATTTTATTTGTATTTATTGATTTTGCTTAATTGGATGTTTTTCAGGAAACGGAAAAAACTGCGTTATTTTGCGGTTCTAACGGATTCCCCTAACTATTAACAGGCCATTATGGTATTGCTTCTGTGTGCTTCGTATTTAAAGTCACATCTTATTATTCAATTATCTATATATTTTTTTTTTTGTTTTGTTTTTATGGATAGCTATGGAGGCCGAATTCATAAATTCTAAAAATGGGAGATTGAACTGGTGGGGGAGCACGTTAACAAAAAAAAAAAAGTACAAGACAAAGATAACATTTAAAAAACAGCTACATAAATGGGTAAACAGAATTACAATGCAGGTAAACTAAAAGATATTTTTTAAATAAAGTAATAATGTAAAAGGAATCTAATAATATATTCGCAAAATGCGTCTGGTAATTACAGTTATTACGCGTCTTAAGACTAGCTTAATCTATTATATGGTCTTATATTATTAATTATTCCAATTTTATAGTTGTGTTATAGTTATTTAAAGTGCAATCTAATATTTACTATTACGTTTTGTATGTATGCGTGTGTGTGTGGCTGTGTGCATTTGCGTCGCTTGAAGCACACGATTTAGTTATTCATTATTATGCGACACAAAAAAAATGTAATACATTGAAATTAAATTAAATACAGATACAAATACCGGTTGTGGGGTGGGGTGGTGTGGGGTGCGAGGAGTGGTTTAAGATATCTGAAAACTATATGAAAACACAACACTGAAAAAAAAAAATAAAAATGTTTTCATGTATATAATATATAGAGATGCGCATCACTAAGACTCTTCGTTTGTACAACTACTTTTAAGCTTATGCTATATTTATATATATATATATTTATATATATATATATATATATGTTTGTTAAACGTTATCATTATTAACTTTGTCATCAATTTTTTTTTTTTTGAAATTTGTATCTCATACAACTTAAGATTAAAATTTCTTCTTTTACGGTTCTTATGGTCAAATTGGTTGTTATCTTTCGACATTCAATTGTTGGATTTGCTTGTGTGCTTTGTGTGTGTGTGTGTGTGTAAGTTGCATATAATTATAGCATTTGATATTACAAAATACATTTTGCTAATTTAATGTTTGTTTTGTTTGTTTGTTTGTTTTCTTTTTTCTGCTACACTTTGAAACTTATATGCTTCTATGTCTATATATATGTGTATATATAATTTTATATATATATCAGTATATATATATCTAGGTATGCTTACGATATAAGGATTATTTTTTCGTAGCGTCTCCGTCTGCTGCTGTTCCTGCTAAGGCCTTAAACATTCTTAAGGACAATCCGCGTTTGCACCTTGCCGCGCTGCTTGCCGCCAATGCTACCGCCTCCTCCGCTGGTGCTGCTTCCTCCCGAGGATTGCTGTCGCTTTTCCAAACGTTCTAATATGCCAGATGCTCCAGCTCGCTCCTCGCGCTGACGACGCTCACGATGCCGGTGTGAAGATTGCTGTTCCGAGGAGCTGGCGCTGGCGTTGCCGCTGCCGCCACCGATGCCAACACCACCGTCGCCACCATCGCCGCCGCCACCACCAGCGCTGCTGCCATTGCTTGTTGAAGGCTTAAGCACCAAACGCCGTTGACCGGACAACGGGACTGTTGCGGAACTGCGCACAATCTTTGTGTTACTCCGCTTTACTGTGGGCAGTTCCGGTGTTGCAGAACGCTTGATGGCCTGACGTGTCGGCTGCGGCGGAGGGGGCGATGGTGTTGCCAACAGACGATCCTCCTCATCGAGGAGCAGATCATCATCGTCGTAATCGAGCTCCACCTCATCGTCAGTGGGCGTGCCCAGACGCAACATGCCAACTAACATTGTTTCACGCCCCTTATTGCCGCTGCTGTTGATTAAGGGCGGTGTGCCGCCCGCGGCTGAAGCATGCAATGACTGCTGATGGTGCTGTTTGCTGGAGGGTGCCAAATGCTCGGCAATGCTGCGCTTTGCCTCGGGCGCTATTTTTGCAGCGGTCAACTGCTTGCGTCCAGCTCCTGGCTGCATCTGTTGCTCTTGTAACTTTAGCTGTAAATGTTGGTGCAACTGTTGCTGCTGCCTACTGCGGGCATCCAAGTCGTCGCGACGGTTCAGCGGGATGGCCTTGCGCTCATTGCTCAGCGCCTGTCGCTGCTTTTGAGCATTGCCAGACGCTGCTGAGCTCACCAAATGACCGCTGACCTGATCCTGATCCTCGCGTGGCACTGGGCTATGTTGTTCGACGCGCTTATCCTGCAACGAGGCGCATTCAATTCGATATGAGTTTGAGAGCTGTGTCTTTCCAAAATTATCACGACTTATTCGTAAACCAATTCTCTTGAAAATTCATTGTGCTGAGGGAAAATATAATTCTTGAATTGCCAATTTTAATTTCATATGCTTTCTAAAATGGAAACGATTCATAAATTTCAAACATTTTTAAATGTGCACAAAAAACAAAAAGCAAATAAAATTTTAGATATACGAACCATGTGGGAGGGACTCACCTCATGCAATTTATCCTCGGCGGCGCGTCGGCGTTTTAGCTCCTTGTCGCGCAGGATTCTCTCGCGCAGCTGCTTTTGCTTTTCAATTCCCAGGCGATAGGTGCGCGTCTCCTCGTCCTCGTCGCTGGGCTGCAGACGAAACACCAAGCAATGAGATACCGAAACCAATGGGGATTGAAACGAATTGAACACTTACCGCAGTGCGACTGCTGCTGGCGCTGCTGTCCAGCGGTCGGTTGCGCATTTCGCCCGAGAAGGGATTGCGAGGAGCATTTGGGGATCCACTGCGACGTCGCTTTGGCACCGCAGTGCCACCTCCGGAGCCACCTGCACTGTTGGTGCTGGTTCCTCCACCGCCACTGCGATTCTCATCGCGTTCCCTGCTGGAGACGCGTCGATAACTGCGATTACCACTGCCGGCTGTGGGCCGTGCAACGGCTCCTGCACCTCCTCTTTCTCCACCGCTGGCACTGCCGCCGCCTCCTGCACCATATCGCTCACGTTCGCGATCTCGTTCGCGATCACGCTCCCGATCCCGGTCTCTCTCCCTGTCACGCTCCCGTTCGCGATCCGTGCGCTTCAGCGGTGAGTAACTGCGTCCGCGGGAGCGACTGCGTGTCCGACTGCGACGCACTCGCTCCCCCTGCGCAGCGGAGCCTGAACTGGGCGTTGGTGGTGAACGTTCCATGCGACGCTTCTCGAAGTACTGGCGATTCTTATTGATAAACTCCTCCTGCTGACGCAACAGCTCTGCATCGCTATTGATCGCCGGCACAAAGTGCGTCTCCTTGATGAATTTGTTGGTGGCAGCCTCAACGCCACCTTTAAAATTGGGATTAATGAGTACCTTGCTGACTACCACGGGACGTTGAACATTGGCTGTCATCGCGGTTGTGGGCGATTGCTGCAACTGGATCTGCTGCTGCTGTTGTTGCTGTTGTTGTTGCTGTTGCTGCTGGTGAAGCTGCAGCTGGGAGGCAGACGGAGCTGATTGCGCAGATATCTGTGCTGCTGTTTGCTGCAGTTGTTGCTGTTGTAGCTGCTGCTGATGCTGTAGCTGCTGCAGCTGATGTGCCTGGTTAGCAGAGCTTGACTGCTGCTGCTGCTGTTGCTGGATATGCTGATGTGGAGTGCGCATATTCATGCCATTCATATAGCCGGGTCCCGCGCCCATCAGATGTTGGGGCAGCGGTGGGCATGGCATTCGCGAACCGGGCACATCGCCGCCTTGTGGCCGCCATCCATTGTGTGGTCGCATATATTGACCCGGATGCGGCTCATAGCCAGTTAGCGGACCGTGACCGGCTGCAACATTGGTGCCAGGTCCAGGACCATAGCCCTGCGGTCCATTGCGAAAGGGCAGCGGTGGACGCATTCCAGGTGAATGTGGTGCCACTGGTGGCGGATGTTGTTGCCCTGGTCCCTGGCCCAACAAGGCGCCATTACGATAGGCGGCATTGCCGTAAGGCAGCTGCTGCATTTGTAACGGCGGCTGCAGTAGACCCACGCGCACCGGATCGTGCGGATGCTGATGCTGATGCGCTTGGGAATGCGGATGCGGCAACAGATGCGGCTGATGCGATAGGACACCGTTTGGATTCACATTTCCCCCATTGTTGTTGTTGTTGGTATTATTATTATTGTTTTTGTTGCTGTTGGTTATGTTGTTGTTGTTGTTCTTGTGGTGCAGCATGTGGGGATTATGTAGATGAGGGAAGGATGTGGGAACGCCGGGACCAGGACCCGGACCACTAGAAATGGCCAGAGGGATTGTATTGTTGTTTGCATTGTAGGGCGACTGTTGTTGTGTTGCTTGTTGTTGTAGTGGTTGTTGTTGTTGTGGTGTATATTGGCCTGGAATGAATACAGTTTTGTTCAGTGTTAGTGTTGGTTGTTGTTGTTGTTGCTGCTGCTGCTGAAGCTGCTGCAGCTGTTGATGTTGCTGCTGCTGCTGTTGTTGAGGTGAGATTATGCAGGCTGCCAAGGGGGTTGCCACAACGCCTGGCGGAGCCATCAAACTGGTCAAATGATGATGAGTATGAAGTGTTATATTATTACCCGGCGGCATCAGGAAACGTTGCTGCTGCTGCAACGACATTCCACCCATCATTCGCTGCGCACTGAATATGTGCGGACCGGGATTACGCAGCAGATGATGGCGCACAACCATTACGCGCTTATTGTTTGGGTTGTTTGGATTGTTTGGATTGTTAATGTTGTTGTTGCCTGGCATAAAGCGACCGCCCATGCGCGTTTTTTCTGTAAGAGCTATGATTGTAAATGGTATTTATAACCAACAATAATAATGTGCGTCGAGACGAGCAGTGCCAAGGCGAGACTAGCAAGCACTGGACTCTCACTACTTTCTACCCTTACGGGGTATTTACTTTACAGAGATAGATCAGATGCTCACCTGTGTTATGACGCGTTTGTATTTGTTGTTGTTGCAGCAAGTGTTGTTGCTGTGGCTGCTTGTGGTTGTCGGCACGTTCGCTGGCTGTTTTAAAATTAGTTCGCTCCTCGCGCTCCTCATCATCCTCTTGTAGATCGGAGGCGGCGCTTGTTAAGCTATCTTGCGAGAAGGCCAACACGTTGGATACCCCACTCACAGGCCCATCAGCGGATCCATCCGTATCTACATCCGGATCTG
The DNA here is from genome assembly GCA_035042125.1 of Drosophila longiperda. Lineage (NCBI taxonomy): Eukaryota > Metazoa > Arthropoda > Insecta > Diptera > Drosophilidae > Drosophila > Drosophila longiperda. The sequence continues at coordinate 2,621,225 of JAWNLV010000120.1, forward strand.
GTTGCAACTGTTGTCCATTGTTAACACTGCTTTGACTGTTGTTGTCCGTTACTGGCTCTGCGGTACCTATTTTATCCTTAATCTCCTCGTGCAGTGTTCCCGTTGCTGTTGTTATTGTTGTTGAGGTGGCCGCCGCCAACTCGGTGATTTGCGTCGCCGTATCACTGTTATTGGGAGTTGTAGTAGTTTCGGCAGCTGCCACAACAGTGGCGCTGGGTGAGTCCCGACTATCTTCTGGTGGACCCACAGCGGCAACGTCTGCAGCTGGCGTCGCTGGTCTTGTTGTTGCTGCAGCTGTTGCTGTTGCAGTTGTTGCTGTTGCAGCTATTCCTGTTGCAGCTTTCGCTGTTGCTGCCAGTTGCTCCTTGTGCTTACGCACCTGCTCCAGAGCCCAGACCTCGGCGTCGGCACGCATTTGCAGTTTCACATCGTTCTCCAGCTCTGCAGAGGATAAGTGACACATGTACACATATTAACTATAAACAGTTTCTCAAGCACTTACCTTCATCGGAGAGCAGGAGCTCATCCTCGTCGGCGCCAAGCAGCGCCTGATCGTCAATGTCATCACCTAACTCATAGATGAGCAGATCGTCGCTGCAAGAATATAACACAAATAATAAATAAACTGGCAAATTATCTTGTCATTTTGTTGATGTACTTTGTTTTCTACATTGCGTGACTTTAATATTTAGATTTGTGGTTAGATTTTAAACAAAATTATAAACGAACACAAATACTGACAAACTAAATTAATTAACTAAAATTTGTTGTGGGGGAAAATTTAAAGAACTTTTTAATCAAACCCTTGAAGGGGCGTTATATTTTTTTCGTGACATGTGCAATTGTTTATTAAAGCAGACTCCGCAGAGTCCATCATGTAAGCTACTCATATAGGAATATCCATCCGTCCCCGTTCTTGTACATCCATTTGGGCTTTCTTTCAAAGCAATCTTGTTGAAACTTTGAATATATTCGACTTTGTGTACCGTTAACTTAAGAGTCAGAACGCCCAACAGGCTCGGTCTAGCATATTCTATACCAGTCATGGCAACAAGAGGTCGAATGATGATATTGAAATTGTGGGATACAACAGAAAAAACACACGCTAAATATTTACTTCAATGCCAGAGGGGAAACATATACCATGCAATTGGCAATAACTCGCAAAAACATTTCGGACTAAAATGGAAATGTCAGCAGATAAAATACGGTCCACAAGGGAAGAGGTATGTAATCGTCGGCAAAATTTGATGCAAACTTGCATTTAAAGTAGAAA